>JAPPVO010000016.1:183908498-184311248 GCA_030407325.1 Camellia japonica
CTCTCTCCAAGGGTTTGGGACGAGGTCGAATCCTCTCCCTCGCCACTGGTGCAGGAGGTCGGTCGGCTTGGGCCTCCTTGAACTTCTGGGCTTTCACCAGCATGGTTTGATCTTCCGCCTCTTGCGCTTTTCTTCTTACCACCTCCAACTCTGATCGGTCGAGGTCCTCACTCACCGATCGGTTTTGGGCCCAACCCAGCTTCAAACAAGACCGACGGCTGAACCAGCTAGCTCGTCCACTTGACCTTTTCCTTTTCCTCCACTCCTTCACCTCTTGACTCTCTCCTCTGCCGTCGCCCCCAACTTTAGCTCTGCATACTTGGCTGGCACCTTCCATATGGTGCGCACACCAGCCCCCTCCAGCGATGGACACATAGAACCACCGCGGCCTCCAACCACCTTGATGGACGTTGGTAAACCAGCCACCAAACCCTTCCCCCTGCCAACCCTGAAGGGTGATCCAGGTCTCTTGCTGTCCTGAAGCCTTGTGACAGCCGAAGAGACTCCTCCACCGTCATGGCCGCCCCTCCGTTCGCCTTTGGCCAAGCACTTGCACAAGCCAACAGGATTTTCCATGCATTGGGCATCAGTTGCCCTGGTGCTACCTCCAGGTGGTTGAGCACATCTACCACGATTTGCGGCAAAAGGCAAACCTCAGCCCACCTTTTAGAGCTTCCTCGTAGAGGGAGAAACGCACCCACCCTGACATCGGAAGGTCTCTCCGTCGATTTCGGCACCCTAATTCCACCTCCACAGGAATCTGATACTTCTCGCGGATAGCCCCCAACTCCCAACTCCGCCGCTGTAATAAGGGATCTATCAGCCCTCGAATGCCAGTGGTCTGGTTCCACCTGGCTGATTGGCTGTGCCGTTTCTACCACTTCCCCACCCTGTTGGACCTATACTGATCGCTAATTCCTCTGCATCATCTTCCCCAGTGGATCTCCCTGACCATCGCAGTCCCTTCGTGGGCCATTTCTAAGCTGTGGTTGCGAATAGCTCTTGCTGCAGGTGCTAAAAACAAAAAATCGAAGAAATGTCTCAACGGAGTATCGTGAGCAACGAAGGAACTGACACTCTCTTCGAATATTTTGAGTTTTGTAAACAAGTAGGTGAATCGTATGATACCAAAAGCCCACGGTTGCCCGTATTCCAAGGATCCAAATTAACGTTCGCCAGTTTGAAAACTTTTCAAATCATCCGCCAAAACTGTCTCATCAATGCTCATAATAATGCCCTGACGCTGACGCTTCACTCCTGATCCAACGCTTGACGTTTCCCCTTCCCACGAAACCCGCCCACGTGTATGGTTCAGATGCACTGACTCCTGCCCTCACATTGTCTTTTCCACTTCAAATCATCACGTGACACGCCGCCTCTTGAACCCCGTGCTCGTCCGCTCGGCCACCCTTGCGCTCGGCCACCCTCACGGTCGGCCTCTCGCGCTCGGCCACCCTCCCGGTCGCCTCTCGCGCTCGGCCACCCTTACGGTCGGCCTAGTCCGCTCGGCCTGTCGCGCTCGGCCACCCTCCAGGTCGGCCTCTCGCGCCGGCCTCGCCCGCTCGGCACCCTTACGGTCGGCCTAGTCCGCTCTCGGCCACCCTTGCGCTCTCCCCACCCTCGGCCCTCGGCCCCTCGTGCTCGGCCTCGCCCGCTCGGCCCTCCTTACGGTCGGCCTCTTACGCTTGGCCACCCTCACAATCAGCCTCGTCTGTTTTAATTGTCACTATTCCCTTCGTTGGACTAAAGCTGCACTCGGGAATGGGGGACTACTGACATGGATAGGCCCAGATAGGCCCACAAGGACCACAGCCCACCATTTAACCCCCATTACACAACCCGAATAGAAAAACCCCAGCACCACTGGAAGCCAACTGGACAGGGAGGACCAGTGATATCGGACACGTGGCAGATTCAGAAAAGGCCACGTCAGCAGACAAAGATCTGCAAAGTTATTGCCACAGCACATCACCATTAATGCAAGCCATCACAAGCATTTATTGCGACAACACACCACCCCTCAGCCGGAATGGCATCCCCTCACCCTGAACAAGACGAATGACGGCACAAGCTTTCGGCAGGAAACGAAATGATGACAGAAGGATAAGCAAAGATTGGTAGACAAGGAGAAGGTTAAGCTTTCCTAACCCTATCTCTCTCACTCTCTCTCTATAGTCCAAACACTAACTTGTTCGTCGGAGGGTTCACTGGGGGACTGCCCCGTTCCCCGTTGAACTTATTTGCAGGTAACCCATTGGATCTGAGAGCTTGGATCGGTCCAGCCCATTCACCTAGATCAACCGTCTCATCAATAATAATAATAATAATAATAATAATAATAATTTATAGTTCATTAGGGTCATTTTCTATTTTTTTTTTTTTTAAAAAAAAAATCTAAGAGTATAATTTTAAATTAATATGTTCACACCAGAAGTTAATAATCAGAAGCAAGGGTGAGCAACTTCTTAGAATTAACTTTTTTGAGTTAAAATAAGTTATTAGAATCAGAAACTGTTTGAAATAAGTTTAATCAAATAGTCCAAAATAACTTTTTCAAAGCTAAAATCTATAAGTTGGCCAAAATAAGCTACACCAAACACCCCCAATGTAGTGTTTGGTTTAATTTTTAAATTAATATTTAAATAAAAAATTTAAATTATATTTAATTAATAAATTGTTTAAAAAAATTAAAATTGTATTTTTTTCTTTCTATCTTCTTTTTTTTAATATTATTTATAAATTAATCAATCACTTTTTCTCTTCATTCTCGCTCATTTCTTCTCTTTCATTTTCATATATTTTACACATCAGTCAATTAAATGTTTTCTCAAATTCATCTATTCAATTAAAAAAAAAACTACAAATCATTCCCAAAACAAAATTTAAATTTTCAAAACTCTTTTCAATAACTTATTTTTCAAAATACAAACAAAATTTAAATTTTTTTTCAAAAACTAAACCAAACGGATTTTGTGCTGCTTTTGGGGAATTCATATTTATGAATTTGTGTTGATGGTGGATTGGGTTGAATTTTGGATTTTGAATATGATTTTCTTGTGGTAAATAAATAAATAAAAAGGAGAAAAAGTGATTAATATAACTTAAATTTTTGTCCTTTTTTTTTTTTCCCAATATCAAAATATAGCGAAGTGATGTATCACTGTATCAGTAGCAACAAAAATAAAGAAAAATTATATTTGAAAAGGAATAGGAATGTCTCCATTATTTATTTATTTATTTATTTGATTAGTAGAGGGAAGTGGAAAAACAAATTTAAGAGATTTTGGCTAACTTTTAATCGTATTTTGATCAATTAATTGAGAAAAGTTATGTGGAGGAGAAAGAAATAAACAGGGAAAAGTAAATATAATAAAAATTACATTTCCCTTTCATTTATTTTTACAAATTACATTTTGAATTCTACATACAAACATAACTTATGCTAGTATTAGAAATCTCAATTTAAAAGTAATAATAAAATATTAAAATAATGGTTATATATTGAATTTCAAAGACTATGATACAAGGGTGTTCTCGGTTCGGTTACGATAGGAAAATCTTCAATTCGTCATCTATTTGTTAGATTGGTGAATTGAAAAAAATCAATCTGCATCCGTCCGTCGGATTGACGGATGCGGATTAGCAGATGGATACGAATCGGTTTAGCGGTTTAAACTTTTATAAATTTTGAATATAATAGAACAACTTGTCAAGATTTTTTTTTTTTGTTAACAATCCAACTCAATATAACCAAAATGTTATCAAGTAAATTGTCAAATACCAATAATAAATACGTATAAAAAAATCATGCATTATCAAAACTATTTTATTACTTTTTTTTTTCAAAAATTATTTAATTTGATTTCTCAAAAAAAAAAAAAAACAAAATTAAGTCTTATATTTTCCACACAAAAATACCAAATATCAACACTTGTCATTTGATAAAAGGATTTTCAAATTGAAAACACAACAAAATATTTAAATTCTTTTTCAATTGAAAATACAAACCGAATATCTAAACAAATTGAAAACACAAAATTTTACAAATTATTAGGGGTGCTTGCGGTTTGAAAGTTTGGTTGCGGTCAAAGGAATCTCAAATCCGTTATTCGTCCAAAACTAAGTGGATTGAAAAAATTCAATTCGCAACCGTCTGCTTGTTATCATGCATCTGTCCAAAATCTGATGGATCGGTTCAATTCAATCGATTTGAACGGATTAAAATATCTACTATTCACCCCTACTATGATATTGTCAATACACTTTCAACATAAAATATTTCTACAATAAATAAGTTAACAAATAGTACCCTATCTCACATTGAGTTAAAAAAAATAGGGCTTCAATAAAGAGCTCTAAAAGCAGCTCTATTGAACTGGTGCCCAAATAAATAAATTAAAAAAAAGGAAAAAGACAAAACATAAGGAGGAAAAATGATAAATTAATACTATTTTAAAAATTTAAAACATTTTTCGTAAAAATAAAAGAAAAATTACTTAACCACCCCAAAACGCCGTCTGTGGGAATCGAACCCACGACCACGTGGTTAAAAGCCACGCGCTCTACCAGCTGAGCTAAGACGGCTCGATATACTATGTAAGAAAATTAATTAATATAGTTCATAAGTAATTATTTTGCACTTTCGGGATCGAAACAAGTGAACTGGAATCAATCGATTTGTTGCAATTTTTGCAAAATTTCTGTTTCTTGAATTCAATCACCAGATCAACACATCTCTCTCTCTCTCTCTCTCTCACCATACGTAGATTATCAGAAGGTATGCTTTACCATGTTTTATTCACATTACGTGTTCTTTGTTTTTTTTTCTTTTTCCCACTTGGTTTGGTTGCCGGGAATAATGAGAGAAAAGGGACTAGAAAATCCTTATAATTGCTTAACACAGCAATCTAGTTATTGGGAAAATTCTTACTTAGAATATTAACAGCTGTTACTTTGTAAGATTCAAAGATGCAAGTTTTGTTTGCTTTTGTAGGATTTGTTTCTTTCTTTTCCACTTTGTTTGGTTCTCGGGAGTAATGTTAGGAAACAGACTAGAAAATTCTTAAAATCGCTTAACACAGCAAGCAAGTTATTGGGCAATTTTTATTTATTTATTTATTGTTATTATTATCAAGAATGCGAATTATGAGTGTTAGCAAAATGTATCATTCCAGATCTCATTTTCAGTTATTATTTGAAATGGGTTCATTATAATTTATAGGATTTCACTTCGATGCATTTTCAATAATAACATCATTTGTGATGACAACATATATATGAACTGAGAATCTGCAAACAAGCATATTACTTTTTAATTGAATCTTTCCAAAACCCACATCCAACAATGTGAATTTCACTTTACAATAGATAGTAGTAATTAAAACAGTTTCACTCAAATTACGAGTCAAATAAGAACACTCAAATGAAGTAGATCTTTCATGATCTCATCGATCAATACATTGAGCAAATACCTCTCCACATCCCTTATAAGGTCGTCTTTTTCAAGAATTGAGAACTTCACCTCATTCCAACCCAAGTCCCACATACTATTCACGTCTGGATCTCTATTTTGGACATCTGTCTCGAGCATTTTGAGCAGGTAGTCCGCAGCATCGTATTCGTCACTTTCATTTCTGCCATAGAATTTTAACTTTTCGAGGTCTTTATGCAGCTGCTTCACCAAGTTATCCAAAGACATTACCTTTGTGGACATGATTGAAATGTTATGAAGTGTGAGCTCCTGTCTTCTTCCTTTTCTTTTCATTATTTCATAGCCGCAGTCTAAAATGATCTTGCGGTCTTCATCCTGACTATTATAATCAGTGACATCAAGAATGCCGATGGGTATGTTCAGCTTGAACAATGCCTCTGCGGTGTTAAGGAATAGTTGACTTTTGATCAGTATCTGCTTGAGGTGTGTTTCATTATCTGTCAATAGATCTTGCATTCTTGGTGTTGAAAGTTCCTTATGTTCATGTTGTGTAAGGCAAGAGATTTCAATGCTTCCTCCATTAGCTCCTGCAACATCTGAGATACAAGCTTTAATTACTAATCTTCTTTATACACAAGTTTTAATTCCAATGTTATTATCATCTTTGAGGAAGAAGAGATTTATCAGTGACAAAGAAGGATGGATAAGTTTGGAAAGATCATGTCATGTGCCGGGCTTGTATTTAAATGCGGATTTTTCCGTAGGTTCATTATATCAAAATGATTTTGAGGTGGGCTTATTGAGAAAAGCTGCTCTGGCTGTATTTCTTTATTTACATATAGTAAGTACACAGCACTGAAATGATGGCTTAATGTAGTGAAGTAGTATTTTGCTTGAGGGTGAATATATAGTAAGGTCTTGACATTGGGGAGGTTGATGAAATTTCTCATCTTACTATTTTATGTTGTTTGGTAGAGAATGAACCATTAGTTTAGGAAGATGGAACTTAATTAGAGACAAAGGGTTGTAAATTTGCACTTACCATCAAGTGAACTTGATACAGGTTTCTGAGACTTCAGTTCTTGACCATAGCTGAAAACAGGTGCTTGGACTGTAGAAAGTTCAGAGGCTGTGTCTTGGCACTGCATGACATCCAAAAAACATATTAAGGGTGCTGCCAACTTTTATAAGTAAAGCAGTTTTTAAACAAAGAATTTGGTGTTGTTTTGGACAATAGCTGAGCTATACTTGACATGCTGTGATTTGATTAAAATAGGATAAACTTACACTTTCGTATGGAGTAGGAAAATATGTTATACTTGGGCTTTGGCTCTCGTCTTCCCCAAAACTGTGCAAAGTTGGAGCATGTTCAGCTTCTTTATTCGATGTGAGCGCCCCATTTAGCAATATAATGCTTTCTTCTGCTATCTCGGGCCTAAAGCTCCACACTTCTGCTTCTTTGGATCTGCTGCCACGCATTTGTTCTTCTCCTTTTGAGCTGCTGGTCCTTTCAATCTTTCTCTGTTTCATTTCTTGCAATATCGAAATCTGATGCTTGAGTGGCCTTGCTGAGTTATGGCGAGTTCCATTTCTTCTTGTGATTGCTTCATCTATTTTTCGAGGGGTCTCACTTGTATGCACTTTCATACGGTCTACCTTTCTTCGCGTGGCTGAGACGTGGACAGGCTTCTCTTCTGTAACTGGTGGAATGCTTCCTTTTGTGTTGTCTGTTTCAGATCCTAGCTCTCTTGGCAATGCATTTTGATCTGAGCTCCCATTCATTGAATTTCTTGTATTGATCTTTAAGTTAGCAGAACTTCCATCTCTGACAAGATCTTCCTGGTTTTTGCCATTTGGCAGCCCTTTCAATAACCTTTCATCAATAAATGCTGTAGAACTTCTTTTATTTTGCACTGTTTGGTTCATGAATTGCTGCTTTCTTTGCAAATCTGTAGCATCATGCATGGGTTTTGATGGATTCTTGGGTTCTGCTTCACTTCCTTTCTGTTTTCTAACCAGGAACTTTTGTTTTACATGTTGCTGCTCTCTCTTTTCTTCTTGGAGCTCAGATTTTTTGAGGACCTGCTTCTGATGCATTCCATGATCATACTGAGGCTTTTGTTGATTGTTTGGAGGAAGCCTGTTTGCATTTCTTTTTTCTTTTTGAAGTGTGCTTTCCTTTCCTCCAATTTTTTCTTGAGACATTTTTGCAGCTTCTAGAGTTCTATGTTTTTGCACATCCTCCTTTAGGACTGGTTGTTTGGTTTCTCCCCTTTCCATGCCTATTTGTTCTTTGTGCTTTGTATTATCCTGTCTTCTCACCCTTTCCTGAAAGTTTTGAACTCCAGTAAATTGATACAACTGGCCTTTGTCTCTTTGTTGCTTATCTATAGCAACGCTGGCCTTCCTTGAACCTGATACTGGATTTATTGTATCTTCCCTTTCCAAATCCTTCCAAAGTAATTTTCCATCAGGAACCATTACCTCATAGTTGGCATTTCGAGTCACCTGTATATCCCGAGGTACTTGTATGTTGCTGGTTTGTATCGGTTTTTTCTCAATGGCTAGAGGTGCCTGATTCTCAATATCTCCAGTCTTTATTTCAGCATTCTTGGTACTTGAATGTGCAATATTCTTTGAAACCATCCCTTCTTTCTGCTTTGAGCTTGATTCTTTCAGTTTACTCTTGGAATCTGCATTTTGTGGTAGTTCTTCCAGACCCATAAGTTTAGCAATTACATTTGAAACTCTCTTCTTCCCAGGTTTGGATTCTGATGAACTCCTCTGATGCTTCGATTCTGTGAACGGTACAAGTCCTCTGAAATCAGGGCTACAACTAGCCGACCTCTTATGGGGCACCAAGTTTGAGGTATTTACAGCTTGTTTTCTGGAAAAATTAGGATCTTCAGTTGGATATGTTAGGGCCTTCAGACTTTGCTTGAAATCAGTCTTTGTAACCTCCTTGATTTTATGAGAATTTCTTGAGGGCTTATCAAAGGAAAACCTCGGCCGATCAACTTGCTTGTTTTCGGCTATTTTGACAGTGTTGTCTTCATCATCTTCATCCTCGTCCAGCAATGTTATTCGGTTCTTTCTCTGAGGGGTGATCGTGTATTCTGAAGCTTCTTGTAGGTTCACAAGCATTCTCAGGGACTCTTCCAAGTCCATGGCCCCTTTCAGTAGTTCCCTCCCGATTTCTATCGAATACTTATCGAAGTTAAGGCCATTGGAGCAGGCTCTTAGGATTTGGTTTAATTTCTGCGCCCCTTTTGATATTTCGTTTATTTGGAGATACGAGAGGGTTGGGATCCGGCTTGAAGGCTGGTTCACATCAAAGCTGCTTCTTCTTTCCATCTTCCCTAAGTCCAACGATCTCCTACCAATGTGATTTAGAAAACTCAGCATTGAATTATTTCCTGAGGATTCCAATTTAGTGAGTTTTCCTCTATTTTCGAGTGCAAAAGCCAGGGCCATGGACAAATCTCCGATTTGTTCTGCATTTCGGCCTCCTTTGAAAGGAACAAGCTGTTTTGAAGTTTCCTCAAAGTTGAGGGAATTAGACCTTCTCTGTGAGGTTGATGGTCTGGAACCAACCTACCAGGACATGAAATAATAAACAGGTTATAGTTTGCGCTGCTAAACTGTTTGAAGGCCAGAATATTCCGGTATGATAAAGAACTTACAGATTCTAGGGCTTTTATTTGTCGAGAACCTTTGTAGTTCTGTGATGGATTTCCATATACATCTGTTGATTTGGGCACATGAGAAATGTAACATTAGAATACTTGCATGAATAGAACTCCCATAAAGAAAATTTATCTATGTAGATCCAATTATTAGTCTACACTGTTTAACTAATTCAGTTGTACAACAAAAATAGTTGTTGGAAATATCTACAGTGGTGACTTTGTTCATCTTATGAGTTCATTAACACTGTCTTTTTGTATAATGCGGGTTCACAGACAGAGAGCCCTGCTCTAGAATCTCAAACTTATGCTTTAATTTGTTGAGGTCCAGAACCAAAACAATTACAGTTTAGAGACAGAAATCTCAATATGAAAAATCTATGATTAAGGGTATAGTTGGAAGCAATGACACATTATTCACAACCACTAGAACGAATTTTCATAGCACCTGGACACTGGTTCACCCTTTATTTATTTATTTTTTTCGGTATCTTCTATCAAAATATGGTGAAAGTGATGCACATCTGCACGTGAAATGAAGTGCAAAGGATAACATATATACATACATATATGTAAAAGACAGATTAACATGTGGAAAGAGTTCTTTCCTTCTCAATTTTCAGTTTCAAATGTTCCTTCTAAACTTTTAGAAAGCAGGTGGACAGCGGGCACTGCTACTTTTGCAATTGCTTGAAGACGTTGAACAAGAATAATGGTGTAGACAAAGGTACGTGCAGTTGTATTAACCTAGGGTTTGCTAACTTCAACAAGAAGTAATCCATCTCGACCCACCTCGAAGGTCCTAAGCAGACATACTGAGGAGGAGGAGAATGGTCTATTGGTAGATTTTTTAGTTTTAGCATAAAATCACTGCTAATTCAACATCGGTATCAATGCAAAAGACTCAGTATTTCATTTTATGCTAACCTGCAGCCATCCCAGTTGAATGCCTTGAGCTTTGAGACGATGCAGCCATCCGTTCTTTCCTCATCCGGAGATCGCTTAGCAGCTTCTGCGCAAAGTCTGACCGTGTCGCCATGTTATGCTTTCTCTTGCAACACAATGTCAAAGTGGAAGAAATTTTCAGGCACCAAATGATATCTATCCTATATCATAGTTTTTGTTTGGGATTTTTTTATATTTTTTTTTAAACAGACAATATAGTAGAGAAATGGGTTGTTTTTTTTAATGTAGTTGGGAGGGGTCTTTCAGTGTTAGGAAAGGTGGGAAGTCCAGTCCATAGCAATCCAAAGGGGGGTTGAAAATTAAAGATTGGAAGGTTGACGTGAACGTTAGCTCTCCTTCTGTCTCTTTGGAATGGTGTGGTCTTTGTGGGAATTGAGTTTGCCCTGACTTTCATTCTAATCTAAGCAATTACCATAGATTTCAAAGATCTTCTCATTCAAGTCTTGTTTTCACTTTTCCATCCCTTGTGAGTTATTCTTCTTTACCTTTTGATTGTTCGATTCTTGGGGTGAGGTTTGTGGAGAGAGAAAGAAAATAGAAGAATATAAAATAAAAAAAATCCATTCACTATTGTTTTTCCGTCATAAATTCATCTTTAAATGAATAACATTGCATAAAATTTGATGTATTTTCACCATAGTGAAAAGAAAAGGAGAAAAGTCATTAGCCGATGTCTAAGCTTGAGTTTTATCTGCGTGATGCAGCTTTCTTTTCTTCTATTTTTCTTGTACCAATTGTCCAAAAAAAAAAAAAAAGAGAGAAATAAAGGGTGAGACTATACTGGAACAATTACAAGAAAGTTATGAGGTGAAACTCTTTTAGAGAAGTTACTTTTTGTTTTTGTTTTTGTTGTTTGTTTTTTGTTTTTTGTTTTTTGTCATTGTTGGTGTGTTTGGTAACCCATCATAAAAAGAAAAAATTAGAAAATTACTTTCTAATTAGTTGATATAATAGAGGAATCCAAAAGTTGCATTTCAGCTGCCTGCTTCTAACCTCTCTGTTTTTTTTCTTTTTTTCTTCTTGGGTTTAAAAAGTAAAAACCAATTTTCAAAAAGTGATTAAAACAAAAGTCGATCAAAATTCAAAAAGACTTAGGCCGCGTATGGATTCAATAAATTCTCTGTTTTTAATATGGGAGGAGGGGTTGGTAGTAAATGAGAATGTAACAAAAACTTCAACATCTAATGAATTCATTAAATTGACACACTGACATAATAATAATAAATAAATAAAATTGGAAGCTGTAG
Source organism: Camellia japonica (assembly GCA_030407325.1). NCBI lineage: Eukaryota > Viridiplantae > Streptophyta > Magnoliopsida > Ericales > Theaceae > Camellia > Camellia japonica. Next base: position 183,919,829 of record JAPPVO010000016.1, read on the forward strand.
TTGGATGGAGTGACGTAAAATTTTTATCTGCAAGTGGAGAGAGGAATCATTTGTTTGTGGACTTTCTTTCTCTCTCTCTCATCTCTGTCTCTGTCTCTTCTTCTCTCAACGCCAAAGAAGGTGCAGAGAATCCATGCATTATTCTTCTACAAGTATGGAGCTCCAAAACAGTGTAGCATACTTGATCAATCATAACTAACTAGTTATTTTAAAAATTAAAAAAATAAAAAATTTATCATCCTTTGATTGGTTACTATTGTGAGTATTTTATATTTTTTAATTTAGAAAAACGAATGTTGGCACATTTGAAAATACTATTATCTGAAGGTTTGGGGGTTCAAATATACCACGGGCAAGTTTGGGTGGAAGAGTTTCATAAATCCCTATCCGTACTAAAAATTTATCGAACATTTGGAAATATCATGTGACTCTGTGTTTAACTAATCATGTTGTCATTTTTTTTTTTTTTTTGGGGGTTATTAAATGAGTATACTATGACTTTAAAATTCTTAATGTTGTGTTTGGTTGGGGGATTTGGGGAGGGATTTGGAAAGAGAAAGGGAAAAGGTATGTGAAACTATGTGAAATGTAGGTATATTTTTTTCACATTTCACCTACCTTTTCCATTTCCCTTTCCAAATCTCTCCTCAAATCCCTCAACCAAACACAGCATAAAAGACCAAAACCATTTGTCAATTGTTGCAGATTTACTTAAAAAAAAAGTAAATCCAAACTCAAGTTGTTTTAAATTTTAATAGTATTATACGCATTAATTGATATACTAATTAGTATACCAACACATATTATAGTATTGTAATTTCAAAATTATGAATCTTACTCATTATACAAATTATAAAGATTCAAAACTAATAAAATTATGTTACATCATTTGTTAATACATTAATAATTAATGTATCAATTAATACATATAACTTTATTCTTTAAATTTAATTTTTAAATTCAATTTGTTTTATGGTATTGTGTTTTTAAAACATGACTTCAATTGTCTGTTTAAAATACAGCTTCATAAAAATTAAAAAAAAAAAGTTTAAAGTTATTTGAATACAGCTTCATAAAATAATATGGATTAGACAAAATAAGTTTAAAGTTATTTGAATTTAAGAAATTTATTTTACAGGTAAATTACAAATACATTTTTGAAATTTGATTAAAATACGAATCATCCCCTGTAGTTTTCAAAATTACATTTCACTTTTTGAGGTTTCTAATTTCATAACAAATCGGCCATTTTATTAATAAATTATCAAGTCAATTAATAATTTTTAATAATGTTAAAAATATGTTTCAATTAATAATTTAGATAATTTTATTATTGTATAAGAGAGCAATTATGAAATTTTATTTTTTTAGTTAATTCTGTTAAATAAAAAATTCTAATAAAGGAATATTTATCATTTTTTAAATTACAAGAGAAAATCTATTTTAAATAAATCTCAAATGGATTATTTACCAATAAATCCTACTTTACAAACTATTATACCAAATAGTCCCACTTTTATTCTATTATACTAAATAGTCCTATTGGTGGGTTGATTTGGTCCTTTTTATTTATTTTTTCATCTTTGTTTCACTGTGTGGACGAGAGTGTCCTCGGTCTAACGTGGCACTGTTTTGATGGATCAAACGTGGTGTACTGTGTGCGTTGTGTGTGTGTATCAGCGTGTGTGTGTGGGGGGGTGTATCAGTGTGTGTGCGTGAAGATAGATACATGAGGTGTATCAGTGTGTCTCCATGAGAGAGATATGTTGCAGAATGGGTCTCCATGAGAGGGCTCGATCAAGCGAACTGGGTTGTAATCTACGGAATGGGTTTCGCGAGTGTGTTCATGGAGGGATCGAATTGGGTTCGCAGTAGGAGGGAGAGCGAGGTCGTAGAGCTTCACAGAGCCGTCGGCGACGGCGGCGACGAGGGAGTCGTGGGATTCGGACCAGGCATGTCTTCAGTGTGTGTTGTGAATATGTGTGTGTCTGCCTGTGTGACCCCCAAACACACCAATCCAGCAACAATTCATCCACATTTCTGCGATTTTCTCTCCTCTCTGGGTTTCATTTCATGTTACAGATCGTTTTCAGATTTATATACATAGATTTAGATTCAGAGGGAGTTTTTGAGTAATGGGTACGGAGGTTTTGCGTCCGCAGGATTGTTTGATCGAACGGATCAGAATTGCTCAACCCGTGTTTCAGCACCATCGCCAGAAAAACAATGGAAACCCTAACCCTAGCCGGAAGCCGGCGGTTCGGCCGGAGCAGAAGAAGAACAAGCCATTGGCGTCGAGTAGATCGGCGAGTTTGGATGATCTGAGAAAGAGACACAACCACAACAACTACCATCACAATAATCTCGTGATGGGACAGGTGATGATTTTGAGGAATGTAACTGTGAGGATTTGTTTTTGTGCGGTTGTTGAATGGGTTTGGATTGGAGGAGAGTTTTTTTCAAAAGAGATAGAGACAGTTTTTCTTTGATGAATGTGTGTATCTGCCTGTGTGAACCCCCAAACACACCAATCCAGTCCAAAACAAAAACTCCTTATAGCGCTTTGCCATTCTGTGACACCCTCTCAATGTATCACATGTCACACACCACACATCCATTCACTAATCATGCACGTGAGACACACATGCACCACACCCAATTTTTCCCTAACAGCCTTATTAATAAGGGTTAAATGAGGGTAATTATGTCCCTCACAATTAAATGGGACTAAATGGTTTAGTAGAATAAAAATGGGACCAACTGGTTCATAAGTTCAAATTTTGGGATTTATTGGTAAATCTCCCATCTCAAATAGTGTATTGGTAAATTACCCTATTTTAAAAGCAAACTTGTTTGGTAAAATTATACTGCTATCTAGGTGCTTCACCTCTACAATGATAAGAGCCGTTAAACAATACTAAGGCTTCGTTTGAGAAGTGGGTTGGCTTTTTGACTTTTTAGATATTTTAGTTATTTTAGCTTGGGACTAAAAAGCCAGGTTTGGAAAGGACTTTTGACTTTTTTTTGCTTTTTTGACTTTTTTGTGAGAGAAAGAATGTAATGATTATGGATTAGATGTGATGTTTTGTTTTATTAGGCTAAAAGTCTATTTTGTTTTTTGTGACTATTTTAACCAAAAAAGCTTCAAACCTCTCTTCCCAAACAGAGCCTAATGAGCATGAAAATGCATTTATTTTATTTGTTCAATTGCGGCATAAGATCTATAATTTCAACCATAACAGGAAATCAAAAGATATTCCAACAATTTAAAAATAAAATAAAATAAAATCTTTTTATAATTAACACGATTATGATGTGTCAAAAAAAATTCTCTCTCCCTGTTGATGTTGCTAGTCTATTAGAGCATCCATAGTGGAGCTGCTAAGGGTAGTGTTAGTGTCAGTTATTAATTTTTGGCTAACAACGTTTGTTGTTTGGTGCTGCAGTGGAGCTATTAAGGGCAGCGTTAGTGCACTTTGTTAGTGTCAGGTGTTAAATTGTTTGTTAACTATAGCGAGCATTTTAGGGAGCAAAGAAGAGATAAGAGTGTGCCCAGGGAAAGTCCTCCCAAACATCCCACTAGAAGTCCACTCTGGACGTCCGGACCCTTCAAGAAAAATGGGGGGAAAAAAAAAACAACAACAACAACAACAAAAAAAAAATTGGGTTTGACCAACACACTGGCTCTAGTCGGTCAACTAGCGGTCAACTAAATTTTTTTTTTTTTTTTAACTTGTTGGGATATTTTTTTTAGGTTTGAAATTTAATTTTGAGCTTGAAATTTTTGATTAAATTAAGTTTATTTATTTTATTTATTATATATATTCTTAACACACCTCTTAACACATCCATTGTATCACCACTCACTTTCTAAAATTAACAAACTCTTAACACATCTTAACACACATTTTTAGCCCTCCACTTTTATTATTTTTGTCATATAACACACAGCTTAACACACTTTTTTAGCCATTCCATTGTGGATGCTCTTAGTTTCTTAATAAAAATGATGCACAAGCTCCCATAGTCAATCTCTAAAATTGTAACATCTCTTAAGCTTTAGGAGTATGGGGTTGTTTGGGATGTCCTAAATAAGTGCATTTTTTGAGTTTTTAGACTAAAAAAAGTAGAGGAAAAAAAGATGATTGTTTGGAATATTTTTTGACTTTTTATGAAAAAAAATGTGTATTAAAATATTGTTTAAATAACAAAATTATCATTTTACCCCTAAATATATAATTGTCTACTGACAGTGATGGTACCGTCGTGCATACGGTTGGCAGCAAAATGTATAGGACCAAATTGTTTACGGTGCTGTTTGGACTGGACGGTGTTGTTCGGCCCATGGGGGCCTACTAGGGGTCCCATTTTGATAATCGGAACCGTTTAATGTGTAAAACTCGTCGAGTACTATATTTTTATAAAAAAATCACGTTGATCGGATATCGATAGCTATCTGATTGGATTAGTTTTTTGTCAAGCGTTACTTTGTGCACCGTCCATTTTTTTATACAAAACTAATTTGATCATATAGTTATCGATATCCAACTAACATGATTTTTTACAGGCATATAGTACTCGACGAGTTCTACACATTAAACGATTCAAATTATCAAAACGGGACCCGTGATGGCCCCCACGGGCCGAATAGTAATAACTTTTTGGCTGGTACTTTTTTGTACTAGCAGCACATCACTTCAGACCAACTTTTTGACTTGTACATTTTTTTGTAAATTTATTTATTTTTATTTTTTTATGAATAGTGATAATTTTTTGACTTTTTTAATAACCTTTTATCTTTTTTCATGGATGCTAAACCAACCCTATATTTGGTAGATAGAATAAAATGAAGTGAGAATAAAATAAGAGTGAAAATGGAATATAAGATTAAATGGAATGAAATGTTTGTTCTTTTTCTATTGGTTGGCTGTCAGTATGAAATGACATAGGAATATGATAATAATTCTCATTCTTGTGTTTAGTTTATACCTCTTAAACTCATAAAATGGTATAGGTTTTTACTATTTATTTATTTTTTTAACAAGCAAGTAACAAATAAATTAAAAATTTATATAGATCATGATAATATTGATAATTGTGAAAGTAATGGTGTGAGTCGTAGTAGTCGCAGCGGTATCGGTGGTGGTAGTAGATTGTTATGGCCTTAGTGGTGGTGGTAAGGTGGTGTTATAGTTACGATGGTAGTAGTAATATGATAGTAGTGGTTGTGGTGGCGACCGTAAGGGTAGTGGTGGTTGTGATGGTAATAGGGTGGTGGGGGACGGCGTTGGTAGTGATAGGGTGGCGAAATGAGTGGTAGAAAAACGGAATGGTATTAGTAGTTAAATAATAATATATATTTTAAGTGCCAAAAAAAAAAATTTATGATAATTTAATGATGGAGTGAAATGGCCATTCCTTAGGTTGGAGGAAATAACGAATATTCTCACATTTTGTTGAAATAGTTGTTCATTATATTGGAATGATTATTCCCACTTAAATAAAGTGCACCAAATAAGAGAAGGGTAGTGGAGCTATAAATCCAATTTTAAACTTTCTTGGCCTAAAGTCTACACTTTAAAACATTAGATTCATAAGGATAAGTTGGGTGCCTCTATTCACACACCACATTTCATCTCAAAACAAACCAGTACTTAATTCACACCTTTAATAATTTAATAAATAATAAATTTGTTTAATATACACCACAATTGTCACGCCCCGAACCCGCCCCTAGAAGTTCGGTAACGAGACCGGCCAGTAATCTTAGATTACCACAGGCCTTCCTGAACTAAACAAAAATAAAAGGGGCTCGCGGAAGCGAAAAGAAAACTAATAGTCCAAGAGCTGTGTACTTATATGAACAAGCATTACATGCCAAAAGATAATGTTAATTTACCCACCAACTACACATGACGTAAACCAAGTCATATACAAAACATAAATATATGCTACAGATGCAAAACAAAAGAAAAGCTCTCAAAACGGCCTTCCAGGCCTAGCTCCGGCTCGGAGCACTCAAACGGTAGGCTTTCAAAACGGCGGCTCGATCCGAGACTCCGCCTAGGCTCAGCTCCCAGACTGCTCACCTATAAATACATAAATACAAACAATGAGCTAAAGCTCAGCAAGTAACATTAAAGTAAAGGGTTAGTGAACGACGTCTGACATTTTCATAAAACCATAATAAAACAATCATAAACATACTTCAGTCATTCCTCATTATAAGAACATACATAATGGCATACTCCATAGAACATAATGTCGACTAACGACTAGAGTAACCGGTCCCGGACACCGATTAAACACATACCGAGATCTCGTAAACTGGTCATGGGCTTGTCCTTCCATGCCGTCCCCCATGACTCATGACGCATGGGCCTGCATGTTCTCGCCCCCATGACTCAACTGACTATGGATGCCATACTAGGTTCGCAAACCAGAACATTCGTTCACAGAAAACATTCTCGTTTCAAAACGTATCATATCATAGCACTTTTAGAACATAATTTCGTAATAACATATCTTTACAGAAATGTCACTTACAGAGGGTTTCCGAAACCGATGGCACGGTCTTCTCAAGTTGACCTGCAACAATAACATTATAGCACAATTCTCAATATACATTTTCCTTAATCATGCACTTCATTCCTTTCTTTACTTTATTCCATGTTCATTCATTTCATTTCAATCTCATATAATTCATATAATTCATACCCGTTTTATGCTCATAAGGAGATAAATGATGCTGTTAACATGTAAAAATCATGTAGTTCATTTCCCCCAAAATTTCCTGAAAATAGCCTTCCCGCTCGAGCGCCCACTTATCCGCTCGAGCGGACTGTAAACTGTCCGAAAACTGCTGGAAGGGTGATTTCTACGCTCGAGCGGGCTTACCTCCGCTCGAGCGGACCCTGCGAAATCCGAAATTCTGGAATTTCCAAAGCTTCAATCTCTCCTTTTTACAAAACCATTTACCATTCATGAAATCCAAGCCTCAAAACACTTGTATAACAACATCATTTAACCATTATATCTTCAATTCAAACCCAATAGCATCATATTAAGATCAATCCCATGAATCAAGATGGAAATCCATAACAAACACATTAAAGCTTCATTTATATACATCCATGGAGGTTCTTCTCAAACATGAAAAATGGACATGATTCATATCATTTTAAGCCATAACCTTGAGTTCAAATGCTAGATACCAAGGATCAACAAGTAATTCATGAAAATCTTACCTTGATTCTTTGATTTGGGGGAATTAGACTTGATTCCCTTTTTCTTCTCTTCTTCTCCCTTGCTTTCCCTCTTCCACGAATTCTCTCTTCTCACTCTCTCTCTAGATTTTTCTTTCCTTTTTGAGTCAAAAATGGGTCAACATCCTTATCTCATAAGTCATATATATACCAAATAAATCAATTAAGCCAAAACACTTAAGCCAAACAGGACTTACGAATCAGACGAAATTCAGTCCTCAATTTATTTTACCAAAAGGTTCTAAATATTCCCGGTATCACATAGACGCATTCAATTTCGCTTTCTGAACCCGTTATGGTTGTCAATTTCAATCCCGAAGCTGTAGTTCCAACATATATTTTTTTTTCTAATTCAAACAGAAAATTCCCAATTAATTCATATTAATGCATCATTAATTACTGATAATTATGACGTGTATTCCGGGGTCATTACAACAATGTTCCATTTTTACCCTTAATTACACACCCCATCACTGCCGCCACCGCCACCACCACCACCACCACCACCACCTGCAACCCAGCTTCGTCACCGGCGTTGATGTAGCCCTTCCATTTTGCCCTCTCTTCTTCAAGCCACCATTGTGATCTGCCCTTCAGTTTCCGCTACTTCGGATCTAGGGTTTTAGAGGGAGTGCTTGTGATGGAGAGAAGGTGAGAGATGCGCTGGCAACTGCGGGAGGATGCGGGAGAGGGGTTAACAGTGGCAGGCAGTGGAGAAGTCACTGGTGGCGGCAGCAGCGAGAGGAGGAGCCGCTGTTAGGGCTTCGGAAGAGAGAGAAAAGAGAGAAAGTAGAAGAAGATATTTTAGTAATTCTTTTTATGGACAAAATAGTAATTAAAATTTTTAAAAAAAAATGGTGTGGGATGAGTAAATTAGTAGTGTGTAAATAGAGGCACTTGGACAAGTTCCCAGAAAATGACTAAAATACCCATAGTATATATATTCATCAATTTCACTCTTTCAGTCACTCTATCCTCTCTCTCTCTCTCTCTCTCTCTCTCTCTCTCTCTATCTAATTTCTCTCTTCATCACTCTTAGAGCTAGGGTTTGTCTGGCTTGTCTAAAATCTGCCGTTGACCCTCATTCGTCGTTCTCCACTATCGCTGTCGCTGGCCAACAACTCCACCTTTCGCATAGCGCGATCTCACTGTCAACAACCCAATCTACCACTCCGCCGCCGTCAGCTTCATGAATTACCTTTGCCATTCTCGATCTCCGACTAGTCCTCGTCTCGGCCCAGATCTAGTCCTAACAAAGGGCTTCTCAGGTAAGCCTTATCCAGAAGGTACAACAACATGTACTAGCTTCAAAAATATAGATCCATGAAAGTAACAATTACAAAAAAGCACTTGCTTTTTCACTCGGATCTTCTACATTCTTTTGAGTTTAGTTAACCTTTTTTATGTTCTTTGGTCTATGTCTTCAAATTTATTTATTTATAATTTATTTTATGTATAGTGGTTCTGAAAATGGCTTTGATGGATTAAATTAGTAGGGCTTTAGGTATTTTGTGATTTGTTTTCACTTTTTGGTGTTGGTAGGCTTTGGTTTATTTATTAGTAATTTGTTAGATGTGATTGTGCTTTGGATTTAGTATGTATTAATTTCTGAGTGCAAGTCACTGGATGTACTATTATTTTGTTGTTTGTCTTCTTCTTCTTCTTCTTCTTTTCCTTCTAGTTTTTATATAATTTCTGAGTGCCATTGTGGTGTTTTTACAAAGATCATATCTGATTATGTACAGATAAAATTGGATCTGGAGAGTAAAAATGGAACAGATAATTATGAATGTAATGTGAACTTTTATTGTTTACAAAATCAATTTGGAAAAAGATTATAGAATTTCAACAAATAATTTGAACACGTAGAATTTTTGAATAGATAAATTTCAACAGAATAATAAATTTTGAACACATATTTGAACAGATAAAATTTTTGCTTTGTCTTGATATTTCAACAGATACAAATGTTTAAGTGAAAAAATTGAACCAATAATAAAATCTAGACAGATATTTAACAGATAGAGTTTTTTTTTTGAATAAATAGGGTAGGAAAATGAAATAGATAGAGAAATTTTTTTTAACAAATAGGAAATTTTTTTGAACACATAGGAAAAAAAAATTGAACAATTAGTTAATGAAATTCAACATATTAAAAAAAAGTCAACTGATAAATTAAAAGGTAAAATTAAAAATAAAATATCTTTTAAAATAAAGAAAATGATTTCTCACTAAACTATTTCACAAATGGTGGGCCTCTCACTAATCAAAAAAAAAAAATTTACTGAATCTAATGTCTTATACCTTTCTTGAGTTAGACTTTTTTACAATTTATTCATAAGAGAAAATGAATGTAAAATTAGGATAGACATTCCATTTCAATCCATTTTACCGTACCATATGTGTTCAAAAGTGGTCAAGTGTTCAATTAATTATATTTTGTGTTTTGTACATTTTAATATTATTTTTTCAAACCATGTAAATATATAAATTTTTTTTGTTTTTAATAAATAGATACATAAAGTCCATTTGGGAGGTGGGTTGATTTTTTAGTTATTTGGGGTTAAAAAGTTTTATTTGGAATAGGTTTTTTTTTTATTTTTTTATTTTTGTGAGAGAAAAAATGAAATAATTATGATTTAAATGTGACATTTTGTCTCATTATTTTTTTAATTTATTTTAATCCCGCAACCTTATGCCAAATGAGTGCATAATTAATATGATACTCCCAAACAACATAATAATTACTCACATAAAATGTTATGAGTCTCAAATTTTCTACCAAATAAATGACTAAATGTTTCACATGGGTGTAAGATTTACAAAATTGCGAACTCTACATTTATATAAGACATTTGGTCATTTATTTGGAATAAAATTTGGTATCTCTAGTATTGTCCAATTACTCACCTCGGTCTATTTGTCCTTGTTTGTATCATAATATTTTTATTGGTGGTACTACACGCACCAATTAATACGCACACTAGTGTACCAACTAATGTCATGTAATTATAACTAACCTCACCTAGTATACAAATTACAAATAGGGTCCTGTTATGGTGTGCAACTTACGCCTTACACTTACGCCTTTTCTGTTTGCAGTCCTGCTTTTGTTTTCACCTTCCACTTACACTTTTTGTGTAAGTGGCACATGGTGTGCAACCTTGAGGGTTGCACACTTAAGAAAAGTCCTTACAAATATCCAAACAACAATGATAGAGACCACTAATTTTGGAGCTCTAAAAAGATCACTAATGACATGGCACTCAATAAAAAAAGAAAAAAAATACAACACCAAGGCCAAAACATCAAATCATTCATGGTGGGACCCACTGCCACATCATTAGTGGTAGCACTAATTAGTGCTCTCACTCATTTTCCTTAATGAAACCATTGGAGTACAAAAAAGGTATTTTTTCACCAAATTTGAATTTAGTGATAGATTTGGTGTAATATTGGAAATAGCCTACCATTTTGATATTTTTATTTCTTTATTGGCAGCTCATTAAACTGTCATTAAAATTACTGAATTGTACAATATAAAAATAGAATAATGCTATATATATTAATTAATGTACTAGCTAATATACTAACAAATGATGTGGTATAATTTTAGAGGTTTTGGATATGGAAAATGAGTGAGAGCACTAATTAGTGCTACCACTAATGATGTGGCAGTGGGTCCCACCATGAATGATTTGTTGTTTTGGCCTTGGTGTTGTATTTTTTTTCTTTTTTTATTGAGTGCCATGTCATTAGTGATCTTTTTAGAGCTCCAAAATTAGTGGTCTCTATCATTGTTGTTTCATTAAATAGATATCAAATTGAGAACATAAAAAATGTTTCACCAAACTAAGGATGCTTTGTGCCTTTCATTAGATCACCGTTCATTACCGTTGTATTTTCACCACCGGATGTCCCCTTAGATGTCCTCTTAGATGATCACCTCAAGGCAAAATTTTGTAAAAATTTTACACTGGGCGGTCGACCCCCCATATGAGCTCTCAATTGGTGAAAATTTTACATTGACGGGTCAACCACCCGGTCGTTGCCCGATTGATCAGTGGTTTGATGAGAAACCAAATTTATCTGTTGGAGCAAACGATATCAAAAAGAGTTTTTACTTAAATTTTTATTCAAATTTAATGAAAAAAGTAATGTACCGTTAGAGATACCTTGGGAGTTCAAAAATACCCAAAAAAGTACAAGTTCAAGGTGTTTTTTTATGCTTGTGTCACATATTTTATACATTTTAAAATATTTGAATATACATTTTATACCTTCTTAATGATAACTTTTTCAACAATTATTCAGTGGGTTTGGTTTCAATTTCTAAAAATTAATGATACATTTTAATATACATTTTGAAACATTTTATACCTTCTTAATGATACATTTTAATATACATTTTGTTTTTTATTTTTCATATATTTTTGTTTGAAGTGAATATTTTTAAAATTTCAAGTATTTTTTTTTTTTTTTACATTTTTAGATGCACCTTACTTAAAATGTATCCAAAAAGTAAATATTTCTGAAAAATATTTTACAAAATTAATAAATATACAAAAATATACTGAATTTTCATATATATTTTTTAATTTTTGGTATTTAGTGAATTTTTAAAGATTTTTTTCACAATAATTATACTTTTTAAGTGTATTTATGTTAGGTGTGTTTAAAAATTTTAAAAAAAAATTGCTTAAAATATTTTTAAAATTTTAATGAAAATAAAAAAATATGAAAAATAAAAAAGTAAAATTTTCTAAAGACCAAGATCAAACAGTTTGATTAATATTTTGTTCTAAATTCTATGAGTCTACAATGATTCAAAGTTTTCATTTATACGTGGATCTTGTTGTAAATATGGTCATCCGATTAAGGCTAAGTTTGGGAAGTCTCAAAAAAGTCAAAAAGTCAAAAAGTCAAAAAGTTACTCAAAAAGTTAAAAAGTTATCACTATTCACCAAAAGTTAACAATTACGACTGTACAACTCCCAATTCTAATTTTCCCCTACAAATCAATTTTTACAATTTTTTATTACACATTTTTCCATAAAAAGTCAAAAAGTTAACCAAAACATTCATATTTTTAATCTCAACTTTTTAGTCTAAAAAAATAAAAAATACACTTATTTAGGACACCCAAACAACCCCTTAGTCTTGGTTCATAATCAATATATAATTACCATTAAATCTTGTTGATAAGAAATTTAAATACATATTAATGGGCTCTTTTGGCAAAAGTTAAAAAAGTCAGTTCTTTGACTTTTTGGCTTTTTTAGTCAAAAAAGTCATCAAAAAAGTCAAAATGTCAAAAAATTAACTTTTTACCAACTTTTCAAAACACCCTAATATTTTGTTCTAAATTCTATGAGTTTACAATGATTCAAAGTTTTTATTTATATGTGCATCTTGCCGTAAATATGTTCATCCGATTAAGTGGTGTTTTGGAAAGTTGGTAAAAAATTAACTTTTTGGCTTTTTTAGTCTATTTTATCTTTTTGTGAATAAAAAACGTGAGAGGTGATGTGACCCAAAATAAGTATAAAGCTAAAAACTAACTTTTTATTTGGTTGCTAAAGCACCCCAAAGTCTTGGTTCATAATCAATATATAATTACTATTAAATCTTGTTGATAAGTAATTTAAATACATTGGCCAACGAAGTTTATTTTATCGTGGTGTTACGTGTATTAAATAGTGTTATGCCATTATTACTGACCCACGGACACGAGGTCACTGCTGTGACTAGGGATGGCAATTGGAACTCGACCCGACGGGGACCCGATCCCCCGACTTCAAATTGAGCGGTTATTCTTCGAAAAATATCCCCGACGAGCCAGGGATGGTATTAAAAAATTGAATCCCCGATGTAGACCGCCCCGAGAACTCCGCTCTCCGCGCTGCGAGGGCGCGAATCGCTTTGTTCATTAGCTACTACAGTTCGGACTCGTATCACGGTTCTGAATCTAATCTCACAATGTGCAATGTGAGACCGATAAATCACCAAAGAGTCTAAATCCGGCAAATCGTTTTGGAAAACTGATTTTAATAAAGAAGTGTCAAACATGGACTGCTTTGCCAGATACAGAGTCGCCACCTAAATGTTTTATTTTGGAGAAATTTAGGAAACCCTGACTCGTGCCTAAGGCCACATGTCCGTCATCACCAAAGTTGCCTCGGCTCGGGAACTTGGGTACGAGAGGGGAAAGTCATGCAATGAGCACCCCCGCTCGACCGATCAAAGATCAGCCTTTACTAACATGATATTTTATTTTTGAAAACACATGTGTTCTTATTCCGGTTATTAACCTAGAATTACTATGTGATGCACATAGCATACAAGTATAGACTAGATCGCTAAGTTGGAACAAAACATTGCATGTTCGTTTGTGAAAATGATTTGAAGTTTGCTACTCGCAAATAGGCTAAGTCGTAGATTTTGCCACCCTCAAGTGGGCTTAAAACTCACATTTCGATGAATTGTTCCAATTCAAGCAATCCAACTTTCACCCTCAAGCATTCAAGCAGTTATATCAGTTAAGCAGTTAGCCCCATGGCAAGCATGCTAACATGGCAACATGCACATCTCATGTAGGGATGCTAAAGCATAAACACTCACAGTGTACTCCGAGCCAAAACAGAGAACTAGTTATAAATCATGTATGATCCTAGTTCATGTGAAGATGGCTAATGCAACACATGCAAAAATGCAACTAAAATACGCTCGGCTATTCTAAGATGGCATATGAAATGCAACTTGATAACATGCTATTGAACACGTATTCAAGTAAATGTATTGAAATACAATGCAGTTAGTATGATGTGCCGAGCCCGGTGTATGCAATATAGATGAATGGATGCACGCATGCGAAGCATAAGGATACTAATTGAAACATGCCCTAAAACTAACCATCGTAAGCTGGTAAGTAAAAAGGAGAAAGAAATGGGGGTTGGAAGACATGCATCACACACACGCACGTTTATTACAATAGTTGACCCTCTCGACGGAGGGTCCGAATAAGAAGCTAACTAGCTAATCTAAGCTAATTAAACTAATTATTACATCACAAAACTAATTAACTAACAAGTTAACTAATTAAGTACAAAACGAAGCTAATTAACTAATCAAGTAACTAACTAGTTATTACAATACAAATAAGCAGCTAAACGCATTAACTACTTAAATACAGAACCAAAGCATAAACTAGCTAAGGAAAGCAGTAAAGAGAGGTCCTCGAGAAGAGGAGTGCATGCATGCTTGGTCGCCTCGTTCGGAAATCCAACGCGATGTCCCGATTTGCCTCTGTTTACAACTGTTCTCAAGACCTTGCACTAAGCTCCAGACAGCTTCCAACTCACTTTGGGGACCTGTAAGAGCATGGTTGACCACTTTCTGGAGTTGCCAACCACTTGCCGACCACCTATCTTTGCTGCAGACCAGAAAAAGTGGTCGGCCAACTAGTTTTTCTGGTCTGCCGACCATTTGTTGCTGTACTTCTCCAGTTTGCTGCAACAGAGAGCAAGAAATGACATGGCAATATATTTGCAAGGTATGTGTGCACAACCACCCTCCCTATCATTTCATAAGCTCAAGGGAGTGTGGTTCTCGACCCTCGGGCCACCAATCACGCATCTCGATGCATGATGGCCGAGAAGTCAAATTGCACAATTCAATGTAAAATGAATGCACAAATAAACACATAAAGCCTTGACCTCTATCATGTCTGATCAAGAGGGTCGGCGACCGAGAATTGAGGCACGTTTCATCACTTCAAGTATGAAACGTCTCTCGTTTCTCGTGTTTGGATTAACACTTAATCCAAAAACAATGCAAGCAACAACATGCATAACACAATGTAATTAACAACATGACATACACAATGCAAAGAATAACATGGCATACACAATGCAAAGAACAACATGGCATACGCAATGCAATGTAACATAAGTATGCAAGCAACATGCAAATAAACATGCTAAATGCTAAGAATAACATGGCATACTCAATGCAATGTAACATAAGCATGCAAGCAACATGCAAATAAACATGCTAAATGGACTTAAACCAAATGTGGACAGACCTCAGCCATGTCCAAATCAGTGGCCAGAAAACTGAGACTTAGGCACAAAGAAGTAAGACATGCATGCACATGCGTTAGCCTATCAACTAGACCTAAGAGTACAACCCTCAAACACAGTGAAGAAGTGATAAACATGGAAGTGTGACAACACTACATGCTCTCAAATTAGGTATGGAATGATGCCAAATCACTCAAACAATACAAGTATAGCATGCAAAGGTCCTTAAGCATTAAAGCTAGCAAAGAGGACTACAAATGGGGGGTATGCAATACATGGTACAAAGGCATGAACCAATCATGGACATAACTCAAATAAGTCTAAACAAAGACCATAACATGCCAAGATGAAGGCTCAAAGGCCTAGGTACGCATGCATACAAGCTAAGCCACAAATAAGGCAACAATGCACAACACTCAAAGGCACTTAAAAAGTGAAAGAAGTAAGAACATGGAAATTCTATATGCTCTAAAATGTCATGATAAATGATGCCAAATCATACACACGATGCAAATGAAGCATGCTATGGTGCTCAAAACTCAAAGCTAGCATAGGCACTTGCACTATAGCTATACAAAACATGAAGCATATGGTCAAGGCAACCCAAAACAGTCCTAGAACATGTCAAAATGATGCTAAAACATGTATGGAAGGAAGCCAAAACAAGCTAGCATGAAGGGCATGAAGCATGGAATATGCAAGGCCAAAAGGAAGGATTACACTATACCTATCAAGACCAAGAATAAGATAACTTAACCAACGAAAATCAGAGTTATATCATGGCAAAATAACCCCAAAAACACACTGAAATGATAGCTCGCAAGCTTAGGCATGAAGGCATACGCAATGACTCATTCCTAGGCATAAAGGACCAACCCTCCAAAGCATGGAAAGAGTGACAAATGTGAGTGCATGAACATGAAACATGAACTGAAATCACATAACAAATGATGCCAAATCATGTAAAATAGCCCAAGCAATGCATGCTAGTGGACTTGATACACAAAGCTAACAAGCTAGAATGCACTATAGCTATACAAAGCATGGCATGCATGACCAAAACAACACAAATCAGAGCTAAAGAATGCTAAAACATGGACAAAAGCTTCTTAGAGTTAAGCCAAAATCATGTTAGAATGATAGTCTAAAGCATGATACACATTAGGCTAGTAAATGGAATTGCACTACAAGTGCATGGAGCATGCATAAGGCCATCAAACCAACCAAAAACAGATCTAAGGCATGTTAAAACAACACCAAAAACCTACTGAGATGGACTCAAAACATGCTAGAAAGACATGCTACTTCATGAAGCACACAAAGCTAGTTTGCAAGATTTACACTACAAGTGTATAAGGCATGCAAGGGATGAAAAAACCAAATCAAAACAGTGGTATGCCATGTCAAAATAACTCCAAATATATGCTAAGATGGAGCCAACATAAGCTTAACAAACATGCTCACACATGAGGCATACAAAGCAAACATACAAAACACAAGGAGAGGGGATGACCTTCTCCTATTTGGGACCTCAAAACATCATTTCCACCACTGAAATTCCTCTGAGTTTCAGTGGTGGAAAGGCCAAAACAAGGTGGTCCCAATAGCTTAAAAGGATGGTACAAAACAAAGCCAAACAAGACCTAAGAGGGGGTGGACCACCCCCAACACCAACAAGGCCTCAAACAAACATTTCAAGCATAAAAAATCAGACCTTTTTGCAGTAGAAAGTTAGGCCTAAAACAACTGCAAGTTGGGCCAAAAGCTTAAACCAAAACAAGGGTTTTAAGGGTTAGAAGCTCACCCTTGAAGAACACCTTCAAAGCTGCAACTCCAGCACTCTTTTTCAACCAAAACCAATCCAAAGACTCCAAAACCAACCTCAAAGAGCCTCAGCAACAAGAGTATGGTGTTTGAGTGTGTGTTTGTGTGTTAAAGTGTGATAAAAAGGCACTTTTGAAGCATAAATGTGAAGCAAAGAGCAAGATAGAGACAAATGTGTATCTATATCTCTTAAGCACAAAATTTTGAACCTAAGGCATGAGGGAGGAGGCTTCTTTATATAGAAAAATATGCAACAAGCTTGTCAAGCTTTAGGCCTAAAGTCATCCCTCCATACACGTGTATGGAGGATGGCTTCTGTACCCTCCAGTTATAACAGCTGGCTAGAAAATATCTCCAAAAAGGTGATGGAAAGCTGCCGACCACTTGAAGTGGTCGGCCAGCTACTTACACTGGTCGGCCGACCAGTGAAAGTGGTCGACCAGGGAAGAAAGTGGTCGGCCATGGGGGGGGGAGATGGTCTGCAGCATGAAAGCAAGGCAGTGGTGTGGTGGCCGGCCAGAAAGGTGGTCCAAAGACCAAGAAAACCAGTTGGCCGACCAGAAAATTGGCTTGCAGGAAGGAAAGTGGTCTCCAAGGAGAAGAACTGGTCTCCCACCCCTGTACCACTTTCCAAACAAGGAAAACAAGGTTTGTACCAAAAACAAACCAAAAAGGATGCAAGACGAAAGTCCGGGAGGCAAGGCGCGCAACCGAGAGACCCGAAAACTAGTCTACGAGCACCAAAAGTGGTCAACGACCCCAAAAGTGGTCTCCCAGACCACAGTGTCCCTCTAGGCAGAGGCAACAAGGCATGGTTCAAAAACCAATCCAAACAGAAAACATTAAGCGGTCCCGAGACAAGGCGCGCGCCCGAAGGCTCCGAAAATCGAAAACTAGTCTCCAAGTGGGAAAAGTGGTCCACGACCACAAAAAGGTGGTCTACAGACCTTCCACTCCTTCCAGGGAAGGAAAACAAGGCTTGGTCCACAAACTGAGCCAAAACACAAAGAGTTCCGAGGGTCGGAGGCAAGACACTCAGCCGAAAACTCCGGAAACTCGAAACAAGCACAAGCATGCATAATCACCGAACGCTCAATCGATGACGTTTGAGTCTTAAGGTCGGTAAAAAATGAGGTGTCTACACCCGATGATATTTAGGCCGGGGACGGGGATACATGTTTCAGCCCCGAACCCGGCCCGATCCCGCCCCTAATCCCTACCTCGATTGCCTCGATGTAAAATTACTATTTTACCCCTGTTTATATATATATATATATATAAAATATGTGTGTGTGTAGGGTTTGGCTGTCTGTTGGCATAACACCCACACACAAACATCGCCTCCCTCTCTCTCTCTCTCTCTCTCTCCCTCTCTCTCTCTCATACACAACCTCCGTTCCTCACCGCCTCTCCTTCACCGGTTTAGTCGGCAACGGCTCCTCCCTCACCGCCACTCATCCTCTCTCCTTCATTGGCGGCTTCTCATTGTCTCCCTCTTATGGTATTTCATCTTCTTTCTCTTATGGTATCTCCTCTTCTCTCTCTCTCTCCCTCCCTGGTTTGGTTGGCGACGGCTTCTTTCTCACCGCCGTTCCTCACCGTAGCTCCTCCTCTCTTCCTTACTGGCGGCTTCTTCCTCTCTCCCTCTCACAATATCTCCTCCTCTCTCTTTCATGGCATCTCCTCTTCTCTCTCTCTCTCTCTCTCTCTCTCTCTCTCTCCCTGGTTTGGTCGGCGACGACTCCTCCCTCACCGCCGTTCCTCACCGCAGCTGTAACAACCCAGATTTTTAATTATTCTCTAGAATTTATACTAATATTATTTAATCTCAGTTCGAAAAATATATAATTTATTATATATTATTATGTGTAATTTTATATAATTATTAAAATTTTATGGGTCAAAATATAAATAATAATAATAATGGATGTGGTACTAAAATAAATAATTAATTTTCTGTTGGTATATGATAAAGTGTAATTTAATTAGAAATTAATTTATTTATATAATTATATTAAATATTGGGTTAAAAGGTAATTATCTTAAATATCTATTACAGATAAGAATGAATCTTTGTAATTATTATTGAAATCTGCCACGTAACGCCTTTTCCCCTATAAATACGGAGGCGCCTGGAGAGAAACAGAAAGAAAAGAGGAAAAGAAAAGAAAGAAAAGAAGGAAAGAAAGGAAAGAAGAAAAGAAAGAGAGGAGAGAAAGAAGGAAGAAATTGTGGAAGTTAAAAGGGTCTTTGACAGTAGAAAGAAATGGTGAAGTATTAAAGTTAAGGTGAGTTATATTATACCTTGAGTTACCAAAATGTATTTTACGTATCTTTTAATGTAACGCCCTCAAAAATAATAACATTAAACCCATCAATTTAGACATGCATTGATATAAGAGACAAACATCATTTTATTCCACAGAGCAATTCTTTACAAGAAGCATTACATGTTAACAACAGAATCAAATGCCCTATGGGCTTACAGCTTTCCAAGCTAACACTTGGTTACAAAGAGGAGAGTACTAACTCAAATACACATTAAGCCCTTGGCTTGAAATTACATGTAATACAACAAAAGATAAGCGAAACCACAAACGTCTGCCTGCCTCTAGCCTCCCAGGCGATATCCTTGGAGGTGGCATGCTTCATGTACCTGAAAATGGTGTCCCATATAGGGTGAGCCACAGCCCAGTAGAAATACACTAAACTAACTATGAACAATGACTAAAAGATTAGCAGTTAATAGATGGTCAACACTTATACATTCGTTTACATCTTATTACAATTCCATGACAATCAAGTTTATGTTACAATTCACTTTCCATTTCTTATTCAATATTAAGTTTGAAAACAAGGCTCAGTATTCTGGCCAAAACCTTTGATGAGATTATAGTTCATCACTATAACACTTTCGAAATCCAAGGTGGGTACACATCTTGGTGTTGTACCAAGGACACATAAACCACTTCCATACTTCATAAATGATATACATTTTAGTGCTATATCAAATTAAACAAACATCTCAATAGATAAGCATATGAGCTATATCACTACTACCACAGATAAGCATATGAGCTATATCAACACTTCAATAGATAAGCATATGAGCTGTATCAACACTTCAATAGATAAGCATATGAGCTGTATCAACACTTCTATGGGTGAGCATATGAGCTGCATCCCTGGGTCCATCCCCCATCTTCCCTTAACCATTAACCGGTTTAGAGGTACATCCCCCATCTTCCCCTAAACCGTGGAGTACATCCTCCATCTCCTCCCATACACAAGCAATGCATATGAACACAGAATCATATACGCAATCAATCAATACATAAAGTTAATGTATTCTATCAACCGTCTACACATAATGCACATAAACACATTGGTCTTCTGCACAATCTATCAATACATGAAGTTAATGTATTCTATCAACTATCATGCTCTATGACACATCCAATTGATTAGTTTTAGTTTGCCTAATCGTCATGCATTGTCTACAACAATCAATACTATCCTTCATCGGTAGTCTAAAGCAATTATTTCTAAAGAGGAAATAAATGCACAAATGGATAATATATCAACATCTCAACTAGGTGAGCAATAAATGACTCAATTACACCCTTTAGTCCCATACATTCCCAATTTCAACATTCTCAATTCAATTCCTCATTTTCTTTAATTAATTACATACATTAATTAATTAAACCAATTAGGGCAACTTACCATAATTCACAAAACAACCCTAAGGTTCCATTTCCATCAATGTTACAACATTAATTTCATTTCTCTATGCCCAACTTGCATATAGGCTTATATAATTAAAACCCTAACTTTTGTACAATTACACAAAGGCCCAAACTTTCTCCAAAATTACCCAACAAACCCCCAACATATCAAAATGCTAAAATTCAAAGACAAAGTTCATAAGATGGAGTAGGTTATCCCTACCTTAAAAGATGACACCCAACGGAGAAGATGAAGAAACTCAACGTGCTCCAATACTCAATATTTTCGGATCAAAACGTAGCCCTCGACGATCAACACAACTTTTACAAAGGCCGAAGGTAAGGAAAGCACTCTAACTAGATCAAACCCTAGAGAGAAGGGAGTTTCTAGAGAGAGAAACTCTCAAAATATCTTTTTGGAAAGTAAGAGAGAGAGAGGAAGTGTAGAAAATGATTCAAGAATGCCCAGCTGCCCTTTGTTATACGACAT
Source organism: Camellia japonica (assembly GCA_030407325.1). NCBI lineage: Eukaryota > Viridiplantae > Streptophyta > Magnoliopsida > Ericales > Theaceae > Camellia > Camellia japonica. Next base: position 183,941,217 of record JAPPVO010000016.1, read on the forward strand.
TCCCGCTCGAGCGGAAAACACAACGCTCGAGCGCCAAGGCACAAGAGTAAAGCTCATCCGCTTGAGCGTGAAAAACCAGTCCGCTCGAGCGCAAATTTCTAATTCGCAGAACTTACGCCAAAAAGTACTAGCTGCTCGAGCGCCAACAATCCCGCTCGAGCGCAAGAAACCCGCTCGAGCGTAGAAAACCAACCTGCAGAAGTTTTGCAGGGTACCAAAATACTGGGAGTGGGCAGTATCCGCTCGAGCGCTCCAAGACCCGCTCGAGCGGAACGACCAAAACACAGAAACAAGATTTTAGACCAAGGCTCAACACACCTGCTCGAAACAAGCCCAACACATCCTAAAACTCAAGAAGTGGAATCAAAGGATGACAATAAGATGGATACAACTACCAACTCTACGGAACCAAGGTCCGGAATACGACAAATACTGCAAGGGAATATCGGGATCGCTATATTTAACTTACCAAAATCTATTTTATACAAGTATGTTTTATTAGTATATTAATAAAAGTTATGTTTTATAAAGGTTTCAGTTACGTGGTTTTATTTCTGAACCTTATTTGCTTAAAAGGAAACCCATGGATATGTCTGTTTATATTTTAAAGAATATTTGACTATGACCTTATAAACAATTATGTTTTGTAAGTACCACCACGAGAGTCCCACGCCTTGGGGGACTTAAATAACCATTGGCCTTTGTTTGACCACTTTGTGGTCCTCTGTTTGTCATGGATCCATTGACCTCTGTTCTGTGCGGAGCAAAGTGCTGTGCGGAGCTAAGTGCTACACTATTGTGGGAGCCACCTCTAGAATCCGTACGAGCCACCTCTTGAATCCGTACCTCTGTTCTGATTGTCATTTCTGTGACCTCTATTCTGTTCTGTTCTGTACCGTGGTTATGGTCATTTACTTACATAATTTCTGTATTTCAGTTTCTGGCACTTAACTGATTTGTTTACCAAATTACCGTAGTTATGGTTATTTATTTACATAATCTCAGTTTTGCTACTTAAAGGATTATTTGTTCCGACTAAATTATCTTAAATGTTTTGGCCTAACTAACTATCCATGGTTATTTCGTGTCTCTTATACTCTTAGTATAATATTTCTCACTCTGCCATGTGCTTATAGTTTTTTTTACCAATTTTCAGGAAATAGCTTTTGGAAAGTCTTAGATGCGAGGCTGCGGAATAGACACACACACAGCACTTTTCTGACATTTTTCTATGTAAATATCAGCCTTTTTGGTCAATATATCTTGTAATAAAAATAGAAGCTCCGATGATTATTTTGGTACCCTTATTTAAATATTACTTCCGCTCGTGTTTACTGATTTGTTTAAGAATTGGCCGGAGGTAACCTCATTTACTGGCCATCACGATGCTTAACCCTTGTGTACGGGGAGCGGGTCGTGACAGCAGCTCCTCCTCTCTTCCTCACTGGCTACTTCTCCTCATTTCCTTCTCACGGTATCTCTCTCTTTCTCTCTCTCTCTCTCTCTCTCTCTCTCTCTATTTTTTTGATTTTGTTCTCTCTCTATTTTTTGATTTTGTTCTTCAGATCTGAAAATGATGAAAATGAAGATGTTGATCTGTGTTAGATTTGTTGATGAATGTGTTAGATTTGTTGATCTATTTGTTGATGAAGATCAAGAAAATGAAAATCTATTGTTGAAAATCTCTCTCCCTCTCTCTGATTTGTTGATTTGTTGTTGATCTTTTGTAAAATAATGATCTATTGTAAATGTGTTGATGAAGATCAAGAAAATGAAGGTACGAATCATTTGTTGTTGATGAGATCTTCTAAATGTGTAGAGTTGATTTTTTTTTTTTTTAATTTTTTGGCCAGGGAATTTTCAAGGTTGGGGAAACCCGATCCCCGTTAGGAGAGGGGGACGAGGGCATGATGGGTTCCCCATTGGGGATCAGGGCCGGGGACAGGGGTATTTCCACCATCGGGGATCAGGGCCGGGAACAGGGGTATTTCCACCATCGGGGATCGCGGACGGGAAGTGTGATCCCCGGCCCCGCCTCGGCCCGTTGCCATTCTTAGCTGTGACCTCCATTGCTGCGTTTCCTGCTATGTTTAAAACGGTACAGTTTTAGCCTCTTTTTCCCCCCTCATGTTCTCACTATGTTTTTTGGCGTGATAAATTACACTTTGCCTTAAACCCTAAATCCTAAAATAAAATAAAAAATTAAGAATTAAACCCTAAAATAAAAAAATAAATTAAATAAATTTTAAGAATTAAACCCTAAACCCTAAAATAAATTTTTTTTTTTAAGAATTAAACCCTAAATCCTAAACCTTAAACTCTAAACACTAAAAATAAAAAAATAAAAAAATAAAAATTAAACCCTAAATCTTAAACTCTAAAATAAAAAAATAAATTAAATAATTTTTAAGAGCTAAACCCTAAACCCTAAAATAAAAAAAAAAAATTTAAGAATTAAACTCCAAACTCTAAACCCTAAAATAAAATAAAATAAAAAAATAAATTTTAAGAATTAAACCCTAAACCTTAAACCCTAAAATAAAATAAAATAAAATAAAAAAAATTAAACCCTAAACCCTAAAATAAAATAAAAAAGTGTGTAATTTATCATGCCAAAAAAAAAACATAGTGAGAACATAAAGGAAAAAAAAAAAAAAAAAAAAAGAGGCTGAAACTGTGCCGTTTTAGGCACAGCAAAGAACACAGTAGTAGGGGGTCACAATAGTGACCTCGCTTTCCTGACCCACCTATTATACAAATTACAAATATTCAAAAATTTTAAAATTATATCATATCATCTGTTAGTACATTAATTAGTATACTAATTGAGAATAATGTTATATATACTAATTAATGTATTAATTAGTATATTAACAGATAATGTGGTATAATTTTAGAAGTTTTAGATATTTATAATTTGTATAATAAATGAGGTCAATAATAATTACATAACACTAGTTAATACATTAATATATATATATATATTAATTGATACGTATAGCACACTAATTAATATATATAGCATTATTCTTATTTTATCTCATTCCTAAACTCATCAGCAAAAAATTATTACATTAATTTAATGCACCACATGACCGTGTCCATTAATAAGATCTTATAATGGAAAATGCTAAGTTTTAAATTTTTTACTAAATAAATGATCAAATATTTCACATAAATATGAGGTATGTATATTCATGTGAGACATTTAATTATTTATTTGGTAAAAAATTTAGTATTCCTAGCATTACCCTCTTATAATTTGTCAGTTGTGTCTCTCATTTTTAAAACATTTAACCCATATTATTATTTGGACAAACAACTAATATAATATTTTTGAAATATAAATTAAGTTATTTGGAGTTATTGATCAAAAATTTGTTTCAAATTGTCTCATTATATAAATAAGTTCAATTTAAATATATGTTATTCATTAAAATTTGAAATTAAATTAAAATAATTTAATAAATTGATGCATATTATACCGTGTGTTTGGTTTTAATTTTTTAAATTTAGTTTTTTAAAAATTGAATTTTTATGTTTCATATTTTTTTTTATTTTTAGTGAATAATTTTAAAATTTTAAACATTTTTGTTTTACTTTTTAAGTGCACCTTATGTAGATGTATCTAAATAGTAAAATATTTGTAAAAAAATATTTTAAAATTTTCATAAATACACAAAAATATGAAGAATGTACTAAAATTTTGTATTTTTTGATATTTATTTTTTAAATATTTATTTTCACAAATATTATACTTTTTAAGTGTATTTATGTTAGGTATGTCTAAAAATTAAAAAAAATTATTTAAAATATTAAAAAAATTCATTGAAAACATTAAAATACAAAAAATAAAAATGTAGAATTTTTTAAATTTTATTTTCTGAAAATTAGAACCAAACAAGTTTATAATATTTTTTAAAAAAACTGGAATTCAAAAATTAGTTTAAAAAGAACAATGTAGGAGTTGTTTGGGGTATCCTAAGGCCAAGTTTGGCTAAACTAAAAAAGTGCACTTATTTCATCTTTTTATCTTTTTTGAGTCACATCAATCAACATCTCCTCTCTACTTTTTCTACACATAATACAAGAAAAGTCAAAAAGTACACTTATTTAGTCTTTCCAAACTTGGCAAATAAGTGTACTTTTTGTCTTTTTAGATTAAAAAGTTGAGAAAAAAAATATGGATGTTTGAGTTAACTTTTTGACTTTTTAGGAAAAAATGTGTATTAAAAAATTGCATAAATAAGTGTGTAGGAGAAGTTAGTGAAGTAGGTCGTACAGGTTGGGCAGTGCAATCGGCTGGTTAGAAGATAGGAAAAGATTGCCTCATTTTCGGGCTTTGATTGGACCGTGTTGTTCTGCCCGTGGGGACCTACCACGGGTCCCGTTTTTCTAATCGAAACCGTTCATGTGTAGAACTCGTCGAGTACTATATGCTTGTAAAAAATTACGTTGATTGGATATCGATAGCTATCTGATCGTGTTAATTTTTTTAGTCAACTATTAACTATAATACCATCTATTTTTTATACAAACTGATTTGATCATATAGTTAGCGATATCAGATAGACGTGATTTTTTACAAGCATGTAGTACTGAACGAGTTCTATATATTGGCGGTTTGGATTATCAAAATGGGACCCATGGTGAGCTCCCACGGGTCCAACTTTACTATTCAACTTAGTGAATATATATAGGTATTTTTTTTTTCCTTTCACTGTCTTTACTTTCACGTCAGTATCTAACACCATGTGAAATTGATTTGTATTTTAAAATTATATATATATTAATTTTTTTATATAATTTTTTGATAAATAATGATAATTTTTTGATTTTTTTAATAATTTTTTTTGAACTTTTTAACTTTTTTTTTTTTTTTTTAAAAAAAAAAAAATTGTCAAACCAGGCCTCAAAAAGTAAACAAGACATTTTCAAAGATATTAATCAACACACCGTCTTATCTACGCAACGCAACGCAACGCAGGTCCTACCGTCGATGTTTCGTCAACCATTTCATCTACAGCCGTTGGATCGTGCTAGCCAAATGAATGAAAAAAATGAATTGATCAGTACACCGTCTCATCTACGGCCACGCTCGTCTTACCGTTGATATTTCCTCAAGCATTTCATTTACAACCGTTGGATCATGCTGGGCAGTCAATAAATCACGCTCAACGTCTTTCTTCATTGCATGATCGTTTCTTTAATTAGTTCTCTCTCTCTCATATCTTGAGACATTATCGCCTCTATTTTCGTTAGATCTATTCTTTTTCACTTCTCATCTTCGAAATCTCTCTCCAGATCGATATAGATCGTTCGACGATCTACGATTTGATTATGGATTCGAGCATTTTTGTTGAGAAATTCGCTTCCTTTCGTAGATTCAGAGATATGTGGTTCAAGACTCATCTTTTCCTCGGCCATGTCTTTTTAAATCGATCGAAGTTGGTGCGGATTTGACAGATCTATACAGGTATGTAGTTGATCTGATCTTGTATTATATTTATATTTATTTGATTAAATCCTTTTGCTTGAATGCTCTCGAGGTGTGCTCTTGTCTCTTTATTAGTTTTGAATTTATTGTAATTCTTTGATCAGATCTGATCATTTATGAAAACTGTGTCGTTTTTACAGATCTATAAGATATAATTTTGGATCTTGAATTGACGCCGTTGACTTTTTATCTTTGACAGAACTAAATTCAGATTGAGTTCGAAGTCATTTGATTTTGGACGCGCATGAAGAAGGCAGGCGGTGGTGAAGCCAACGGAGGCTTAGACAAGGGTGGTGAAGCTGCGTTCCTTCACAAGGGTTTGTTAGATCCCTTTTTGTTGTTTATGCAATGTAAGCATAAGGACATGTTCATGGCATACAAGAAGGGAGTATTTTTTTTTTTTTTTGGGGGGTGTGGATATGAGATCTGTGCAATATTCTAATGGTTGTCACACGACCTTTGCCATGTCAGGTGCGCTTGCTTGGCAGGTCAAACAATACCTAATAAAATTTTTGTTTTCTGGTGTTTTGAGGGGAGAAGGTACGGGGTTTTGCCCGGCTCTCCCTTCTTGCGTCTTGTGTCTTTTTTTTTTTTTTTGTCGTTTTTTCTCTACCCTTTTCTTCAAATCGGTTCTTCGTGTCTTTATTTGCCTCTTCTTGGTTCTTTTTATACCAATTCGAGGCAAATAGGACATACATACGCAAGCAAACACAAGGATTGGATTAGCACCATATGACTACTCAGTCCAACAGGTACAAGCTACAATGCCCTCAAAATTTATTTTTCCATTTACTATTCGAATTTTCTGAACATTTAACATCATTGATTGCATAATTTGAGCCAAAAAAAATTCAGTCTTCGTATTTAATTTAAAATCCATTGGCCTCATTTTGGAGGCCTAACAAATTTTGACCCATGACTATTTTTATACTGGCAAATTGAATCCGTAAGAACGTTTGTAATTCACCATCCATTAATGTACGCCGCAGTTTTGAAGCCGGGATTAGCGTTTTGTGTTCTGTCTATTTGTAATATCGTCATTTATATATTTATAGTCCATAATCTGATCAGCAAATCCAACTTTGTATTTGTTTTATAATTAATAATTGGCCTATGGAGGCTGCTCAGATTTGACACACAAATTTCTAATTTATTTTGCAAAATTGAATGGCAATGAGCGTCCTTGAACCAAACTCTAATTTGACTCGCAAAGCCAGAATTTGCTTTTTGCAATTTTGAAAATGAATTTGCATTTCGGTTCTCTATGTGATTTTAGTACTTCAATAATATTGTAGTTTATGGTGCTATTATTAGTTCAAATGTAAAAGTTTGAGTTGCTTCAGATATAATATGACATGTTCGGGTATGATTGTAGAGTTTCAGTTGTATTGTCATGTGGTTCTAAAGCATGGATAAATGCTGAATGAACTGTACACACATGGTATACACATGCTCTGTATTTTTATGTTTAATTTATTGGGTTTTTGAGTTTGGTAGAGCAGTGGTTTGAAATTGCGAGGCATGGTTCCCAATAGGTTGTTCTACTGGTTTCAAAAATGTCTCTTTTGTAATCTGCTATAGGCTGTGAAGCTAAAGTTTTAGTGTTGGCTGCCTGTGGCTGAGACGTGCGACTAGCAATTGTGAGAATTTTTAGAATGCTGCACTGTGAAGAATCTTGATTCTGTTGTGGTAGCGGTTATGCTTGTGCTGATTGCATAGGGATTTGGAATGTTGATAATCTTGCCTTGCAACGGTATTTTCTTGCTTGTCAGACTAGTGGCAGAAGTGGGGGCGTACTCCAATTGTGTCGAACCTTCTTATCTTCATAATTTTGGTGGGATATACTCATGTCCTTGTATAGCTCGTATTTCATGTGGTTTATTCAGTTAGTTTCTTTCCTGGGATGTTATCAATCGAGACCACTATATAATCCATTATATTTTGTAGTTTTAATCATGTATGCTGGTTGGGCCAGTAGCTATTTATGTAAGAGTAAATTTCAATCTTAAGTGTATTCATTGCTGTTTTGTCTTTTCTTTTATTATCCCTACCGTGCGGCCAAAAAGCTGCTTGGGAAGTTTTTTGTGCAGGTTGCATTCCAGATATATGCTTCCGTTTGGAATTTCATTGTATCGATGTGGTATGGCGGCGATCCAGTACAACTTGAGTTGAAATTCTACTTTTGCTAGTTGTTTTCACTTCATATGGAGAATGTGTTCAAGTATGCAGTTGTCTTGATGCAGCCTGTGAGGTATTTATCTTTGAGATTGGTTTCTTTTATGATATCTTTGTATGATCAGATCAGTATTGATTTCTCACAAGCCTGAGGTTTATACGCATCTTGTCAAGTTTGTGCCTGCTATCAAATTTGTGTTTCCTTTGCTTGGAGCAATGGTGTGAAGTCTGTCTAGCATTAATTTTGGCATTTGAAGTTGGGTTAGTTTTGTCCTGATTGTCAAATTTGAAGAATAAATTGGCATTGTGATTTTTAGCTTGTTAGTGTAGCTATTTAAATTGTATTTTATTTGTGATTGGGGAAAGGTGGAAATTGGGCACAGCACAGCGGTCGTGTATTTGTCATTTTTAGGGAAATAAGTGCACAGTGGCTGCAGCAAAAATAAATTACAAAACCATGAAAGAGTATAGTATTTCAATAATTAAAGGGCATGTTTGATTAGGCGGATTAGAGTATGGGATTGAGATTATTAATCCGTGGGTTTAATTATCTTATATTTATTTTAACATTTTAGTTTAGGATTATTAATTTAATGGATAATTAATCTAACAAATTTGTAGGATTATTAGTAATGTGGTAGGGGTAGGATTATTAATCTAATAGTGAATATCATACTAATTTAATAGGATTATTAATACTTCACTATTAATATTGTGAATTAAACATGATCAAAATGTATAAATTTTTTCATGTTTTTGTAATTATTTTCTGGTTGTGCCCCCCCCCCCCCTCCCCGCGGCCGGCAGGAGAGTTTTGGGGATGTTTGGGAAGTTAGCTATTTTAGGTGATTATTTTAGTTTTTACTTGTTTTTGTAAGTTAAAATAGTTGTGTTTTCGAAGAGAGTTGAATTTTTTTTTAAAGTTGAATGTGATATTTTGAAGAGAGTTGAATCTAACAAAATAGTAATATCTAGGTGAGATATTACTAGGTGAGATATTAAAATGATTTTAGGTTTAATGTGATATTTTGTTTTATTAATTTAAGACTGGTTTGGCATTCATGAAAAAAACCAAAGAGTCAGAAAGTTATAAGGGGTTGTTTGAGATGAACTAAGGCTTCGTCTGACAAATGGTTTTTTTAGTTAAAAAGTTATTAAAAAAATCAAAAAGTTAATAATTTATACCAAAAAGTCAGCTTTTATTGTTTTTTATTTTTTGCACATCTTTTCATAAAAAGTCAAAAAATCATCTCAAATATACTAGTTTTTTTTACATTATATTTAGTCAAAAAGTTATTAAAAAAATTTGGCTGAGTGAATTTTTGCACTTCTTGGATTAAATAGTAGAGAGAAAAAAGATGGTAATGATATCGTCATGCATACGGTAGGTTTTTTGGTTAATTTTTTTTTATTTTTTTAGTAATTTTTTGATTTTGTCTCTTTCATGCATGTTAAATTAGTCTTAAAAAAGTTAAAAAGTTATCACTATTTATAAAAAAATACTAGTCAAAAAGTGTATTGAAGTGATGTGTTGTTTGTGGTGCTAAGACAGTCAGATACACTTCTCATGATACACAAGACAATATTGTTCGGCCTGTGGGGGTTTATCACAGGTCTTATTTTGATAATTTGAACCGTTTAATGTGTAAAATTCGTCGTGTATTATATGTCGTTATTGATATTTGATTAACGTGATATTTTACAGGCGTATAGTACTTGACGAGTTTTATACATTGAACGGTTCAAATTATTAAAATGAGACTTATAATGGGTCTTCACGGGCCGAACAACACTATCCAGTCCGAACAGCACTGTAGGTAATCTGGTCCTATACATCTTGTAGTCGACCATATACATGACGGTACCATCACTGTTAGTAGATAATTACATATTTAGGGGTAATGTAGTAATTTTGTTATTTAATACATATTTTTTGATCAGAAAGTATTTTTTTTTGGATTTTTTTTAGTTAAAAAACACTTATTTAGTTCATTCTAAACAATCACTTAGTCTGTTTTGTCTTACAAGTCTCGACAATTATATGTTTTAGTTGAAAAGTCATTATAAATTATTATATTATTTTTCTTTATTTGTTTTTTTTTTTTTGTAAAAAAGAAAAAAAAAATTACTAAAATAAATTGCCTCTAGACGAGGCTGTGTTATTTCAATTGAAAAAGTCAAAAAAAAACCAATAGTCGAACAGCCCGCTAACATTCCTCTAGATTTGAAGCACTGTTGCTAGTCCTTGGGGTTATTTCCCATGCTTCCAGTGGCATAGTTTGTTTTTTCTGTGGTTTGAATATTTTGAGTAGTATTTTACCATAGCATTTGTGACGGGTTACACAATTTAGAGGTTGGGTATTTTGAAATTTTCACCCCCCTAATAAACTTGTCTAATTTAGCATTTGCCCCCCAAACTTCAAATTTTATGCTCACATAGCCACCTCTACCTACTGACCATTGTCCATTCCATACCCACCCTTACCTATACTACTTTGAATCATAGTACTGCATATAGACTACCAGCTACCTAGATTTATTTCTCTCCCTACCTGAGAGTTGTGCAATCTACAATGCCCATTATCTAAGTCTAGTTGCACAATACCCTACCCACCCTACCATTGTCCATTCCACCTCTGCCTACTGACCATTGTTCATTCCATATCCATCCTTAACCTATACTACTTTGAACCATGTACTGCCTATAGACTACCAGCTACCTAGACTTATTTTTCTCCCTATCTGAGAGTTGTGCAATCTACAATATGATTCTTGGTCATCTACAGTGCACTACAACCATCCTTGAAATCTTCGTGGCAACCCATGAATTCCAAAGATGTTAATCTTCACTGGTGTTCAAGTGGTCTATGGGCCTCATTTGGCAGGGCTTGCAAGCCCAAAATGCTTAATTAAGTTTCATCACCAAAAAGCCAATTGGAATGTGGGTTAATTTTTTAATTATTTTAGCTTGGGGTTGAAAAGTTTCACTTGGAATTGGTTTTTTGGTTTTTTTTTGACTTTTTTGAAAGAAAAAATGTAGGCCTTATTTGGTTTGGCTTTGGGAAAAAGATTTTGGAGAAAATTTTTGAAAATTTTGTTTGGTTTGTAATTTTTTTCAAAAAATTTCCAAAGTCATTTTTTCTTTTAAACACATCAATCAATGGTGGTGTTTGGAAAGCAAGTTCTTAAATTTTTTTCTCATTTTTTTTACTACAAGACAAAAGTTTTGCAAAACTAAAAAAAATACATCCAAACAAAATATCACATCTAACCCCATAATCATTTCACTTTTTCTCTTACAAACATCACATCGAATTACATAAAACCCAATTATCTTCCCAAACACTAAAAATTTTTTATCTTATAAAAATTTACATCTCATAAAATCTACATAAAAATTCACTTCTCAAACACCCACAATCACTTTTTTTCTCCTCTTTCCTTTTCAATTACTTTTTTTCACATATATCTACTCAATTACAACAAAATATCAAGAGTATGTTTGGTTTGAGTTTTACAGATGAGTTTTAGAAAAAAAAATTCAAAAAATTGTTTGGTTTGAGATTTTTCTCAAAAAAATTTCAAAATTACTCTTTCTTACACATCAATCAATCATTTTTCTCTCTCCTCTCTCCTTCTCAATTACTTTTTCTCTCACACATATCTACTCAATTACAATAAAATATCAAATCATCTCAAACTCCAAAACTACTTTCAAAGTATATAACTAAACAAATCAAAAAAATTTCTAAAACAATTCTTTCACATTTTTTTCAAAAACAACTCTCCGAAAAACAAACCAAAGAAGTCTCAAATCATCTCAAACTTTAAAACTATTTTTAAAATATATAACCAAACAAATTACAAAAATTTCTAAACTCTTCTCAAAATATGTATTGGAAATTCATCTCCTAAAGTCAAACCAAACAAGGCCATAATAATTATGGATTGGATGTGATATTTTGTCTTATTAGATTAAAGTGTCTTTTTTTTTGTGGTTAAAATAGTCAAAAAGTTTCGGGTTTTTTCTTTCCGTAGGTTATTTTAGTTTTAGGCTATTTTAGTACGCTAAAATTTTTGTTATTTGATATTTGTGAGGGCCAAGTTCACTCTTTTGTTATTTGCTGTTTAACAAAAGCAGTAATCTTGAAAAATTGATCAATTTGGTCTTTTAGCAATTTAAAATTAAGCCTTGGAAATTTTGAATTTCTCTGTTACTGTTGAACTATTGTTTTTGTATTGGAAGAGTGTCATCATTCAAAATCTTTGTTGACGATAGGTTTTTTTGTTTGAAATTCATTAGTTTGTATGGTTGGATGAAAAAATGATGTATTCTCTTTTACATTTAAAAATGTATATGTTATGTTATAGCTTGTTTTAACACGTTTTTTGGGTTAATATTTTTTTGGGTACATTAGTTATACCTGCAATGCTTTTATAATGGAAAATAAATAAATATCAAAAAATAAAAATATGTAATGTAATGTAATTTTTGTATCTAAACCCTTTAATAAGTTGGAAAATTATTTATATTTTCCTTCCAAATGCAAATCTGAAAACAACTTACAAGTTTCCTTATTCGACTCCATATGAAAGAACATGCAAAATAAGTAAAAAGTTAATTAGTGTGTTAGGTTTTAATTTTTTGAATTTAGTTTTTTGAAAATTAAGTTTTTTATTTTTGTGAATATTTTAAAATATTTAAATAATTTTTTTACTTTGTTAGATGTATTTTACTTTGATGTATTTAAATAGTAAAAATATAAAAAATATATTTTACTTTGTTAGATGTATTTGTAAAAAAAATATTTTAAAAAATTAATAAATAGACAAAAATATATTAAATTTTTTGTAATTTTTTTTTAAATATTTTTGATGTTTAGTGAATTTTTTTAATTTTTTTTATAAATATTATATTTTAAAAATGTATTTATGTTAAGTGTGTTTAAATTATGAAAAAAATTCAATGAAAATAAAAAAAGAAATCGGAAAATGAAAAAATAATTTTTTTTGAAATGTGAATTATGAAAATTGAAATCAAACAAAGTGAGTAGGTGTGTTTTTGGGGGGTTCACTTGACTGATTGATGTATTATTAATTAGTTTACCTTGATGAAGCATGGTTGTGGATCCATAAGCTCAAATTGGTAAGAGCGCTCAAAACAATTTTACATGTTTGAGTTCGATTTTGTTCACCTACTTTTATGGTGTGTTAAGTAAATACGACTTCACAATGGAGGTGAGTGAACAAAATTGTTCTCCAATGTGTTGTGTTTGGGAGGATAGTGGTTCGAGTCCACTTGGATCCTTTGGTTCTCTCAATTTGGAATAAAATTGAATTATATCTTGTTTTACTAATAAACTCTCTCATGAAAATTGAGATTGTGAGTTAAATTGATGAGAATGTAAGAAAGGTAACACAATCTTTTAGGTATCAAAAAATAAAAAAAATAAAAATAAAAATCTATTGTTACTATTAATCTTTTATGGTGTGTTAAGTAAATATGATTTCACCTTCATTGGTTCTTCCAAGTAGTGGAAATCTCATTTTTTTTATTTTATAATCATGGAGTTGAGTGAACAATATTATTTTCTAATGTGTTGTGTTTGGGAGGATAGTGGTTTGAGTCCACTTGGATCCTTTGGATCTCTCAATCTGGAATAAAATTGAATTATGTCTTGTTTTACTAATAAACTCTCTCATGAAAATTGAGATTGTGAGTTGAATTGATGAGAATGGAAGAAAGGTAACACGATCTTTCAGTTTTCAAAAAAAAAAATCTATTGTTACTATTAATCATTGTGGCTATGAAAGTAACACTTATTAGCCTTAGCTAGGAGGTTCTATTGAACTGCTTTATTTCATTTAATTACTCACACTTGGGCATTATTGTTTTTAACATTAGGTCCGTCTTTAAATACTATATAGGGTTAATTACACTAATAATTTTTATAATTTGGAACTTGTATCATTTTAGTTTTGATTTTTTAATTGTGATATATTTGACAATGAATTTTGAATTTTGTTTCAAATAAGAACAATTAAAAATATCATTAGATTTTTTAAGGGTAAAATCGTCAATTTGATAAAATATAAAGTAATTTAACAAAAATAAATGTCAAATTTTTTTTAAAATTTTTTAAAAACTATTTTTATCCACCAATGATAAAATTATGTAAAATTAATAAAAATTACATGATTAATTTTTTTAAATTAATTTTACATGATCATCATCCAAACACATAATAAAAATTAATTTGGTAAAAATAAATAAATAAATGTCTAAAAGATTTATCAATTTTACATAATTTTATTTTTAGTAGGTAGAACTAATTTTTAAAAATTCAAAAATATTTGTTTGACATTTATTTTTGTCAAATTAGTTTATATTTTATCAAATTGACAATTTTACCCTTGAAAAATCTAATGATATCTTCAATTGTCCTTATTTGGAATAAGATTCAAAATTCATGATCAAATGTGTCACAATTAAAAAATTAGGGATCAAAGTGATACAAATTCCAAACTATAGAGACTATTTATGTAATTTGCCCGACTATATAACAGAGTTTTCTGCCAATTTTTTTTTATATACATATATAATAGATTTGTATAAAATAGTGGAATAATAGTATCTTCATATAGTAGAGTTTACTTGTATAAAATAGTGGATTATTATCGAAAGGTGGCACTATGTATGTCGGTAATGATACCTTTAGAATAATGTGGACTAATTCTCTAGTTGAAAATTATTTGGCGCTCTGGGGCATTACGTAGTTGTGCCCTCACCAATTATCACATGAGTTATTTACTGATTTTGGAACATAGTCTGATAGTGTGCCTGTTTGGCAGAGCTTAATTACAGCTTATTTCAGCTTTCAGCTTAATTTAAGCTATTTTGATGTGTTTAGTTTAGCTTATAGCTTTTTAGAAGTCAGAAATCAGCTTATTCTTTGAGTGGGGCAGAAGATGCTTTAAGAATAAGCTGGAAATCAGCTTAAGCTGAAAGTTATAAGCTATAAGTTGTTTAGGCATAAGCTATAAGCACTTTCCCACAGCTCTACCAAACAGGGCTAATGTTCTAAGCGTATTGTGATTAGTGGAGAAAATAAGACTTACTATTATATTGGGACATGAAGGAAAAATAGGATCGCAGGTGAAAGAGAATAAAAATAATCATAGGAATTATGTGAGTCCCGACACTATCACGTGACGTAATTATAGATTACCACGTGTATAATGCTTGTCAAATCCGCATCAAACCCTATATTAGTGTTTTGTATTATGTAAAAACCGTGAGGATATCAATATAAATAGAAATTATGTGGGTCTCGACACTGTTACGTGGCGTAATTATAGATTATCACGTATATAATGCTTGTCAAATCCGCATCAAACCCTGTATTAGTGTTTTATGTTGTGTAAAAATCATTAGGATATCGATATAATAGTCCTAACTAAAGATTGTTTGAGATAGGACTTTTGATACATTCAGACTACACAAAAATCACTATTTCTGTATGTGAAATTATCCATTAAATATTTTGATAATATTAGAGGATTAATTTGGGCGTTGGAGGATTAATTTGGGCATTAGAAGACCCCCAGCCGTTCAACAGTTTGGGGAGTTTTATTTTGTACATGGCGATCTCATGATAGTTCTGATTATCTTTTTTGTTGGATCTCTTCATCAACAAATACGTGACTTTTTTATATTCGTACATTTAGGCGGTTTTTAATAAAGTTGAAAATTAAAAACTGAAAGTCAAGTATTAAAAATTAAATGTTGAATTTTTTAAGTTGAAAAGTTATTTGATTAAAATTTAAGTGTTGAATTAAAAATAAATAAATTAATATGAATAAGATTAAATTTGAAATTTATTGTTTACAAATTGTATGTATTGATTTCTATATTGTAGTGGTGGCGGTAGTGGTGATGATGTGATGGTTATGGTGATGGTGGTGGTGGTAGTGATTGCAGTGGCGGTGGTGGTCGTAGCAGTGGCATGATGGTAGTGATAGTAATAGCGGTGGTAGCAGTGGCATGTTGGTGGTAGTGATAGTAGTGGTAATGGTGGCATGATGGTGGTAGTGGTGGTAGTGATAGTCGTGGTGGTAGCGATGGCGGTGACATGGTGGTGGTGGTGAGTTTATAATAATATATATTAATGCTTATGCTTTATTTTTATAAATTCAGTCATAATTAAGTAAGTTTAATATGATTGAAAATTCACTTAAATTTTACCTTATATTTTAATAAGTACTTAAATTTTTAAGTAATATCAATTGTGGTTATTAAACAAATTTAATTAATTATCACTTAATCAATTTAGTTTTAAGTACTACATCATGTTATAGCAATTGGTAACTAGTTAGGAGTAGGAACAGATGGTGTTAGGGCTGAACAAGGAATCCGTGAAATCCGTAATTCGATCCAGTCCAGTCTAGTCCAATCCGATAGGTTTGGATTGGTTTTTTAAATTCGCGGTTCGGTTCCGGATTGAAGAATTAAAAATCTGTAGTCCACGGATTGGTTCCGGATTGGAACCGATCCGAACCGTATATAAATAGTCTATATTTTTATTATACATCATCTCCCATAGTATCTTCTCTTATTCTATATAAAATCTAAACTCAAACCTGAAACCGTATAATTTATTCTTTTATTACTTTTGTTTGTTAGTTTTTAGTTTTAATTTGTAATGGTTTAAATACTTATGGTAAAACTAGTTTTCTTATGATTGTTTAAATTCTAAAACAGTATGTCGCTATTATAGAAAACTATGTTGGTATTGTGGAATTAATATAGCGCTATATTTATATTTTTATGAAATTAAAGTGTTATATATATATGTTATTTAATTATGTGAATCCGTAGTCTTAAACCGATTCAATCCGTATTTAAATGGATTGGTTCGGATTGGTTCCATGATTTAAACGGATTGGATTGGTTCCAATTTTTCAGGAACCGTAAATAACGGATTGGTCTTGATTTTACCTCAATCCGGATCATGCTCACCCCTAGATGGAGTTTCTGGAACACCTAAGTAGCGTTTGGTAATGTTTACATTTTTTGTTTATGTTTATAAAAATTTTATATACTGGTTTTTGTTTATTTTAAGAAAAACATAAACTACAAACGCGTTTGGTTTGAATAAAATGTTTGAAAATTTTAAAAAACATAAACTAAAAAATGTTTGTTCAGGCCTAAAATATTTATATATTTTTTTATTATTTATGAAAATGGGATTATACACATTATAATTGAAAGAAAAAATTAATTGAAAAAAAAAATTGTTAGTTAAATTTTTAAATTTCTGTTTAAAAACCAACGTAAACTCATTTTTTCCTCAAATTCATAAACTGAGACAACCATTTATAAACCAAAAAAACTATCAAAGAAGTTTTTATGATAATTTTTAAAATTTTTATAAATATAAACTGAAAACGAAATGGTTACCAAATACGCCCTTAACAACTTTCATTAATAAACACTATTCCTCATATTCTCTCAAGTTTAAACATAAAATTATGAGTAAATTACAGACACCTTCCTGAAATTTACTTAAATTATAAATTACTCCTGTAATTCTAGAAATTATATTATGCCTTTTGAGATTTTTAATTTCATAATAAATAGGTCCTTTTATTAATAAATCAAAAAGTTAATTAACATTTTTTAATAATGTTAAAATTTTATTTCAATTAATAATTCACATAATTTTATTGTTGTATAGGTGAACAGTTAGAAATTTTACTTTTTCAATTAATTTTGTTAAATAAAAAATTCTAACAGGGAGATATTTATAATTTTTTAAACCACATGAGGTAATTTATATTTTAAACAAATCTCAGGGAGTATATTTGTAATTTACTCTAAAATTATAAGTTCTGGGCACCATTTAACAATACGCAGGATTTTAAGGGTTGTTTTAAAAAATTAGTAAAAAGTTAATTTTTTAGTTTTTAGTTTTAAAAAATATAAAAATAATAAAAATAATGTGATTCAAAATAAATTAAAAAATAAAAAATAATTTTTAACCACGTTCTTAAATTAGTCCTAAATAACTTTTTTCACTCAAGTTTGAATCCATACCCCAGACCGTTTAAGAAGAAGGCCGTCTTGGGATCTACAGTTCCACTACACACTTCTAAAGAGTTCTCTCTGTCTCTCTTTCTCTCTCTCTCTCTTCTTTGTCATATTCTCTTTGCCATTTTTCTTTCTAGTCGAATCTGATGCCTCTCTCCAAATACTCTTTTTGTCAACTTGCCTTTCAATTCTTTACAAAAATACAATATTTAATAAATTCTGACCTGATTTGATTGTGACTTTTGGTATTGTTTAGTGCCATTTGTAATAATAAAAATTTTGAGAACTCTAGTTTGGGTGTTCTTTTCAGTGTATTTGGTTTGAATTTTTTGAATTAAATTTTTTAAAAATTAAATTTTTTAATTTTTGTATTTTTTTGTTTTTAGTAAATATTTTTAAAATTTTAAACATTTTTTTAACTTTTTTAGATGCACCTTACTTAGATAAATCTAAAAAGTAAAAAATTTATGAAAAAATATTTTTAAAAATTAATAAATACATAAAAATACAAAAAATGTACTGAATTCTCTTAATTTTTTTTTTGTATTTTTGGTATTTAGTGAATTTTTAAAAAGTTTTTTTCAATTTTATTTTACTTTTTAGGTATATGTATGTTAGGTATGTTTAAAAATTAAAAAAATTACTCAAAATATTAAAAAAATTCAGTAAAAATAAAAAAACACGGAAAATAAAAAAGTTGAATTTTCTGAAAAGTGTTTTTGAAAAATGATAACCAAGCATAGTGAGTTTTAATAATATGGAGAGTTTTTACATGATATGGAGGCCTACACTCCTCTCTTTATCTTTCTTTACTCTCTCTCTTCTACTTTATTAGAATTTCCATTAAAACTACTATTTTAGAGTTATATATCACTATTTTTGTGTCTTTTTTTTTCTTTTTATATCATCAGATCTCATTAGAATTCCTTCATTTAAGAGATGTATTGTTGTTATAAGAATGCTTATAAATTATTATTATTATTATTTGTCTTTGTGAGTGCATCCACTTTATTCAGGTTGGAACTTCCACTTTTTTAAACTTTAATAATTTCGGTACGAATATATTTAAGTGTATGGAAAGATTTTATATAGTGAGATAAAATTATTCTTTAATCTATGTTCTATTTTTTGAATTTATTCTTTACTCCCAACATTGCAACGGACACACACTTTCTTCCTTCTCTCTCATTCTTTAATATTAGGCCTATTTTGACAACATGTTATAATAGTTTAAATGTAAAAAAGTCATTATAAAAAAAATATTTTTTTCTAATTTATTGCACGTTTTTCGTAAAACAACCAGTAAACTAATTAAAAAGGCATCTTCTTAATACAAATTTTAATACATTTCTTTGGTTTTTTCTTTTCTTTTTTTCTCTCTCTTTCCACCTTTTCTTGCACCATCTCCAAAGCAAATTCTAATAATAAATAGTATTTGGTTTATTAAAATAAAAATAAAATAAAATGATCATTTTATCATTATCATGTTTAGTTGACTCAAAAAAATAATAAAAAATACATTATAAATAAAATTATAATTTATCATTATAAGAAAATCGTCATTCCATAAAGAAATTCATAAACCACCGTTACAAAGGATTATTATTAACATTTCCTTTTCCCTTGATAAAAGATTAAAATGATGCTATGCAATTGAAGATTTTACTTGGAGAGTAATCAGAAAAATGATTGGTTTATGATTAATTAGCAGTGAAATACGATATTTTGTATTGATTATTTTTGGTAATCAAAATTGAGTTTAATGTATAGATTAATTATGTGAGGGCATTTTGATCACTACACATGTTCAGTCAATCCTACGCAACAAGTTTAAAAGATTCATAGGGTGTGTTTGGTTTAGCTTTGAGAGAGACGTTTTGGAAATTTATATAATATCTTACCATCAATGTATTGTTTGCATACATATTCTTACTTTATTAAAAAAAGGTTTTATTCAAAAAGAGCTATAAAAAATGGAAATTTAGCTATAAATCCCTTTTACCTTCTTTTTTATTGTTAAAATGACTAAGAAAAAAATTATACTTTCAAAACCTCCTCATAATTATAAAATCTTATATGAAGGACAAAATTTATTATTTAAATATTTTATCAGACTATTATACCATCAATTAAATCTTTTCACCATCTCCTTCTACATCACTTTCTCTCTCTTCCTTCACCTCCACCTCTTTCTTCATCTCCACCACAGCCACCGCCCCTTCCCCCTCGGCCCTTCACAGCCTCTCCATGTCCCTCATCTACCTTACCATCTTCGTCGAAATTCTCTTCTCTGCCATCACCGAGATCCGCAACACCCGATGGTTCTAGCTAAGATCCAAAACCCCTTGCCAATAGTTTCAATCACCATTGGCTTCTTGAAGACGATGACGATCTCACCGTCCCCTACTTCCTTTCCATCTCGTCGCCGCCACCGAAACTTTACCTTTGTCGTGCTCCTCTCCTCTTCCTCCGGTTTGTTGATAGTTAACTCGAATTTGAATCTTCTTTTGAGAAAGAAGTAATCAAACGAACAAGAATTAGATCGTGATGACGAATCAACAAGCGGACAAAAAGAATTTCCAATTGGCGACGACGGAAGAGGCGAGAGAGAGAGAGAGAGAGATTGATTGTTGTTTCCAATTGTTTTTTTTTTTTTATTATTATTATTTGTTAATAGATCTAAGAGTAAAATTTGATTCTAGTTCGTTCATTTAGTATGTATTTTTTTTTTTTTTATAACAATAAAATTTTACTCTGATTAAACATATGTTGATTTGCTTAACGATATAAAATTTTATTTTGAATTATAGTAAACTTTACTCTAATTCAGAGTAAAATTGTACTTTCAAAATAAAATTTTGCTCTGAATCAGAATAAATTTTACTGTGATTCAAAGTAAAATTTTATTCTGAAATACACTGTGAGGATGGCTTAATAGGAGAGCTGATAGATATGAGGGTGGTATAGTAAAAAAATAAGTTTTAAAATAGTAGGGGGTTTTGAAAGTACTTATATAATTCTTGTCCATTTGAAAGACAAATTAGACAATGAGGGATCTATCACCAAATCCCCATAAAAAAATTCTAAAAACCTATCCTAAATTTGATTTGTGTTTCAGTTAGATTGAAAAAGATTTTTCACATGAGGAGTTTCAAAAGGAATACAAAAACATTTCTTGAACTGGCTTTAGAAAAAAAAAAAATTCCAAGATAATTTTTCAAAAACTCTAAAAAATCTCTGTATCTTTGTATTATTCGTTTTACACTCTTGGTTGATTGAGTAATCAGAGCCATTAATTGAATAGAGACCGAAGTTGAAGTTTTGTGAAATCATGAAGATCAAGAAGGCTGATTAGGTCATGTTGTGCTCGTGGAGTTACTACAGAATATCGTGTTAGATAAACCTAGGTAAAAGTTGTAAGTCATCTCTACTTTGTATTTGTATTTATATATATATATATATATATATTTTGAACTGGTCTGTATTTGTAAACTTTGATCTTAGTGGATTGTATTGAGTATGGATGGGCAGTTTTCCCCCGCCTTGCTTTACACCCGCACCCGCATCCCCTGTCCTGCCCTGCATGGGTTTTCCTCGTCCTGTTGAGGATGTAAGGCGAGGATAGATTTTGTTTCCCCCGTCCCGTTTTACCCGACCCCCACCTCGATTATATTTATTATATATATATATATATATGTATATGATATATATAATTTAATTTTTTTCATTATAATAAAATTAAAACAATAGAATATTATACTTAATATTAATTTTTAATCATTTATTTTTTATTTTATTTGTTATAATTCTTATTAAATATGAATTATTGTCCATAATATACTATCATTTTTATTTTTCAACTAATAAAAAAATTTGTCTCCCGCCCCGCACCCGTCCCGTTACTGCCATTCCTAATTTGCCTCGCGATCAATATGAAATGAGACGTGAGCGGATTACAATAAACCCGCCCCCAAACCCTATCCGTGATCATCCCTAAGTGTAACTGTGATTTTTCATCTTTTTGAGTTTTTCACATAATATTTGGCGTTCATATGTTGATTAATATGTTTAATCAATTAAATTGACCATAGAATAATCTATATATTACATAAGGAAAATGGAGTTTTTAACCCACAAGTTTTGTGAGAGCTCCAATATCCTAATCCTAATTTTCTAATTTTTTTACTTAAAAAAATAAATAACCTCAGTATTTATTGACTTCTCCCAACTCACAAATTTTTTTGACTTCTCTCATAGTTACTGCAGCACCATTTTCAACTTCTCCCATACACTATGGTTAGTGATGGGATTGTTAAATTATTTTTATAAAAAATCTGAAAAAATAATTTGTATATTAAAAAAATATCTAAAACAAATGTAAACATCTATATCTATATATTATATAAGAAAAAAGGGGTTTTTAATGAAAAGTCTCCTAAGAGTTCCAAACTCTCATTCTAAAATTATTAAACTTTCAATTTATAAAATAGATTAAAAAAACCTATTGGCTGATTTTTTTATTTAATTATTTTAGAAATATTTCATAATCTCTCCATCATAATCTCTCTCACCAATTTTCAAAAAAAATAAAAATAAATAAAACTTGCATTCCTTTTCTCTCCTCCAAAAAATCAGATAATATTTTTCATGAAGTTGTGGGTATCCATCTATATCTTATATATTATATTATAACATAACAAAAGAAAAATTCAAAATCAAACATACAAACAGATAAAATTAATAAATTAGATTTTTATTTATTCAGTTAAAATATTTCTTTTGCCTGTCAATATCCAATTTTAAATTTTAAAAATATATAAAGTCTATCTAAACAAATCTGATTTGAAAATATCTCCCACTATCATATTTTAAATCAATTAAACTCACATATCTATCACATATTTAACTCGCATCATAACTTACCTAAATAATAATAATTAAAAACAAATAGAAACCACAGATAAATTAAATGTAAAAAAATAAATAAAACCCGCAACTCCATCTAAAAAAAATTAAAAAAAAAAATAGAAACCACACAAAAGTAAAGAAGATAAGAATTTAGATATGGATCTCAAAAAGATATAACAATATCTAAATTTGAATTATAATTTAATAATATAATTATCTATTTTTTTAATGTATATCTATCAAAATTTTAAATCACTTAATAGGACTAATTAATTAATTTTCTAAAATTATTGATTTTTCAATTTATAAAATAGATTTTTTTAAAAAAACTATTGACTGATTTATTTATTTAATTATTTTAGAAATAATAATTATCCTTTAATTTATGAATTTCAAATAGAAAGATATCAAAAATATTTCATAATCTCTCCATCCTAATCTCTCTCATTGATTTCAAAAAAAAAATATTAAAACTTGCCCGCTTTCTCTCTTCCCAAAAAATCAAATAATAAAATAGATTTTCAAAACTTAAAATCACTTAAATATTTTTCATGAAAGTTGTGAATATCTATCTATATCTTATATATTATATTATAACATAACAAAAAAAAAAAAAACTAAAAATCAGATATACAAACAAACAAAATTAATAAATTTGATTTTTATTTATTCTGTTAAAATCTTTCTTTTGCATCTCAATTTCCAATTTTAAATTTTAAAAATCTTTGAAGTTTATCTAAACAAATCTAATTTGAACATATCTCTCACCATCATACTTTAAATCAATAAAACTCACATGTTTATCATATCTCTAACTCACATCATAACTTACATAAATAATAATAATTAAAAACAAATATAAACCATATATAAATTAAATTGGAAAAAATAAAAATAAAAGCCCACAACTCCATCTTAAATAAATTGGAAAAAAAAAAACAAACCAAATAGAAACCACACAAAAATAAAAAATAAAAGGATAAGAATTTATATATGAATCTCAAAAAAATATGATAATATCTAAATTTGAATTATGATTTAGTAATATAATTATCTATTTTTCTTATGTATATCTATCAAAATTTTAAATCACTTAATGGGATAAATTAATCAATTTTTAAGTCTTATTTAAAGAATAATCTGATTAGTCATCCCAACTCCTAGACTTTGCGGGCACTGGCGGATGAGCTAACGGATTGGGTTAGTTGAGGTCTAAGTTGTTGGAGGTAACATTTTCTCATTCCATAAATTTATTTGTTTTTTAATTTTATTTTTTTCCATGTGTGATTTTCTTTCTCTGCTATAGGTTTGGTTTTGGTTTTAGTTTTGGTTTGGTTTGGTTTTGATTTTAGTGAGGTTTATGTGAGGTTTGGTTTACAGGTTTATATCGTAGATAATAATTATTGGTAATTATGATTGCAATCGAAATATCTATGTCTGTTCTGTGTGAATGATTTTGATCGGATTTTGTTTTCTTCAATGAAGACCATAAAATTGAAGTAAAAAAAATGGGTATCAAAATTTTTTATTTTTTATTGTCATTTTATTTTATAGAAAATGTGAAAATTTATTGAGAATTCAAGATTTTACTATAACATTAGATAAATTTAAAACTTTTAAATATCATTGTGTTATTTATTTTTATCCTCTTTCTATCTCATTATACTATTACAGCTATTTGTTACTTTGTTAATTATAACTCAATTAATTAAAAATAAAAGCTTAATATAATTTTGCATATATATTATAGTTAATTTGTTATAGCTATAGTTGTGTATATAATAACATAATATATAGGGATAATCTCTAAATATAATTTATATTTTTTTATGTGATTAAATCGTCCATCTTAAATAGTATATAGAAGAGTTAGATGACTTCTTTTATCTCTAAAAAACTCAATTTATTTTTTTTTTACTTTTTAATTTTTAAATTGAAACATCAATTGTTTATGTCCATAAAACAAAAATGATAAACACATATCCAAAAGTTACACATTTTTTATTTTATTTTTTAATACGTAGGATATTTATAAATAGAAAATGTTTGACATCTCAAATTTTTTTTCCATAACCTATCTTATAATGATGTAATTATAAGTGCCAATTTTTATGCAAATATGAAAAGAGAATTAATTAAATTATATATTTTAACCAACCACATACTCAAAGTTTGACTATTTTAAGATGTTATTTTATTATAATTCCAATTAAGAGAATCTTCTACCTTAGTATATTTTTTTATCAAATTATAATTTGATAAAAATTTAAAAATATGAAATGTGGAAAATTATTGTTTTTTTCATCAAAATTGGTGAAAAGGAAAAAAAAATTGGGATAAGAATGGAATTCTTTTAAAAATTGATAAAAATTTAATGAAAACTTTAAAGTAATTCATATAAAATCAAAAAATTTATTCAAATTTAAAATCAAATTAGCTTTAAAAAAATTAAAAGAAAATAATGAAAGTTTGAAAATATTTTGAAACCTTCTTATTATTAAAGATTAGAAATTCATGTGTGTATTATATTCATATTGTATTTTTAGTTATGAAATTGAAATCAAAATAAATATAACTAATAATTTTTGGATTAATAATAGAAATTTTATATTAATTATTGTTAAATATCACTTCACTTCACATTTAATAATAAAATTGTATATCTGTCTTAATTATAACTTTTAAATTTATATATTTTCATAACAAGAAAAGGTATGTCATAACTCATTTAATCAGATTTAACTTTTTTTAATACAAATTATCAAAATTGTACTAATTAGACTGATACATATATTTATTAATTTTTTTAAACTAATAATTTAAAATGTTATAAACATAAAAATTAACTTATAAATTTTATATATATCACAAGATAAAGTATTAAATTATTTCAAAATAATTATAATGGCTTCGTTTGGGAACCCTTGGTTGGGGCTTTTTTGGCTATTTTAGCTACAAAAAATAAAATAGGTTTTTTAGTCCAATAAGACAAAATATCACATCCAATCCATAATCATTACATTCTTTCTCTCACAAAAAAGTTAAAAAAGTCAAAAGTCCTTCCCAAATTAAAATTTTAAAATCCAGATTAAAATAACTAAAAAAATTAAAAAATCAAAAAATTAACCAACTTTTTAAATAAAAATAATATATTTTTTTAAGGGGGATGCACAAATAAATCCCAAATTAATAACTTATGCACTGTTTAGTCCTAAAAGTTTTCTTATAGACTGAAAGGTCCTATTACAATGTTAATAACATCAGATACAATGTTAACAACATCAGAATCATGTTACAAACATTAGATTTCAAACATCTAATGTTCATCAAATTTCAATAATGTTTGAAAATATAGAATGAAAAACATCTAATGTTCATCAGATTTCAATAAATTTTGAAATTATAGAATGAAACATCAGATCATTTACATCATTTACATCATGCTGATGTAAAAATAGGACTAAATGGAGCATAAGAAAATTTTTAGAACTAAATGATTCAACGTTTCAAAAATTAGGACTTATGAGTAAATTTTCCTTTTTTTAATTTGTTAAATCTCGCGCATAGTAGTTAACTTTTTAAATGGATAGCCTATTGACCCACTTCATCCACTTTACATTCGGATTCCGTAATTTCAATGCCTCCTCGCGTGTTACGGGAATTTACTGTTCATAAATTTATCATTGTGCTTGTTCATTCATTTAATATGTTGGGAAATATTAGGATGTATGCTATATGTACTTTATAATTAAAAAAAATATAATTAAATATAACACAAGGCATAATTAAAGAATTCATGAGTTATAACAAATGAAGAAAATTGATCATAATTAAAAAAAGAAAATGACATAACTAAAAATATATACAATACACTTTTTTTAAAAAAGGTATATATTAGAATTTTCCGTTGATTAATCATTGTTCATACATATTAATAGTAGAGTTGGACATAGGGTTATCTAGCCCGCAAAAATTGTCCAATCCGAACCGCTAGTACTTATTTGACTAATTTCGCAAAATTGTTAGACTCGGATGCAGTTTAAGATTTTTCTATTTTGCGGGTTGCGGGCGAGTTGCAAGTTTTACTCGCACCTGCACTCACCCGCCCGCATCTGTATATAAATTTTTTAAATTTTTTAAAAGTTTGGACTATCAGATTTTCTTGTAAGTTTTGTAAATGTGTAACCCTAATCTTCTCTTCTTTCACATACTTTAATCTGATTATCAAACATGTAGACTCTAACATTATAACATTATAATAATATTATACATTACCTTGTTTGAAATACTTATTATTCAATTGATTTTTTTTTTTATTTTTTCCAAATCTAATTATGTGAAGTTTTTTTTTTGTATGTTAGTTTTTATTTAATTTTCATTCTAATTTTTTATAATCCAGTTTTAATGAAGGATAGTGTTAAATCTTCTGCAATCAAAAAATTTTTAAAATGAAAAAAAAAAGCTAAAAAATAAATTTTAAAAAAAAAGCTCAATTCACAAATTGTCTGCAATCGCTCACACATTCGTAAACCCCATTTACAACCTGCATTGCAGATGATTGCAGATTCTATTTTTTCCAACTACAAACATATAGATGGGTTCAAATCATAAATCTAATTGTGAAAAATCGATCCACGAGCTCTTAAATTAACTGGGTGTTCGTCATTTTTTCCCACCACATAATAAAAAGAAAATGTTGATGACCTGTCATAATTGTATTCAAACTCAAAACAAGGACGTCAAAGTGGTCCTCCTTGCTCAAATAATGCATCAAAGAGCATCTCGGGCTTTGTTTTTAGGAATATGATTGAGTTAAAATAATCAACAATGATTCATCCCCCCTTTTCCCCCCACCCCCTTTGACCCTCTTTCTCTCTCATTGGTCCCCTTTTCTTTTTTTTTTTCTTTTTTTTTCTGCTCCTCCAATCACCACCCGCCACGTGGCAAAGGGGGGTGAGGGGTGAACCCCAAAAGGGGGTCCCAAGCATTATTCTAAAACAATTCAGAAAAAATTAGTTAATAAGATAAAATATTTCATTTTATTTATAATTATTTTATTTTTTCTCTTACAATTATCAAATTAATTATAAAAAAAATTAACCAACTTTCTAAACACAACTTTTAAAATCAGATTAAAATAATCAAAAAGTTAAATAATCAACTAAAATAGTTAATTTTTCAAATAAGACCTCAATTAAATTATAGCATTGTTCAATTATTTATAAAGTGAACAAATTAGGGGTTTTGGATGTGGGTTGGTTTTTTTATTTTTTAATTTTTTTTGCTATTTTAGCATGAGATTAAAAAGTCTCGTTTGGGATAGGATTTTTAATTTTTTTGACTTTTATGAGAGAAAATAAAATGATCATGATTTGGACGTGACATTTTATTTTATTGACTTTTTAATCTATTTTATTTTTTGTTAATTAAAATAGTGAAAAAAACCTCCCAACTTTTTATGCCAAACGAGTGCTAGATATCATTGAAATTAGCAATACATATATATATAAAGTAAAAAAATATTAAAAAATGAAACTTCTATTTTGTTCCTTTTTTTTTTTATACATATTTTCAATCCTAAACATTTCAATTTTTTTCAGGGCATATTTTATTTTAGTTTTAAAAAAAAAAAAAAAAAAAAAAAAATCACTTTCCAAACAAAACTTGATCTATTCACCCAAAGAGGAGACGCCACGTGGCAAGATATGTGTGGAATGGTGAACAGCTCAGAATTCTCTTCACTCATACTTGATGACTACTTTTTTTTTTCTTTATTTATTTATTTATTTATTAAACTATGACAAGTAAAGTTAAAAATGTGAAGTTGGTTAAAATTTGGATTTTTGGTTTTTTTTTTTTATTATTTTTCTATTTTTTTGTGTATAAAAAAATATAAGAGGTGATGTAACTCAAAATAAATTAAAAATTAAAAATTAACTTTTATCTACTTCCCAAATTGCCCCTAAGTTTAAAATTTTTTAAAATAATATATATAAAAAATAAAAAATTAATATGATTAAAAAAATAAAAAAAAATTAACTTTTAACTAACTTGTAAAAATAGGCCTACTACTACTTAACACACTTCTGGCCCTTTTGGAAAACTAGTAAAAAGTCAAATTTTTAGGGCTTGTTTGGTTTGTTTTTGGGAGAGTTGTTTTTGAAAAAATTTTTGGGGAGAGAGTTTAGAAATTTTTTTGGTTTGTTTGGTTGTATATTTTGGGAGAGTTGTTTTTTTGAGAGTTTGAGATGATTTGATATTTTTTGGGAGTTTGTGATGATTTGAGTAGATGTGTGTAAGAGAAAAAGTAATTGAGAAGGAGAGAGGAGAGAGAAAAAGTGATTGATTGATGTATAAGAGAGAGAAAGTGATTTTAGAAATTTTTTGTAAAAAACTCAAACCAAACCATTTTTTGGAAATTTTTTTGTAAAACACATCTCCCAAACTCAAACCAAACATACCCTTAATTTTTATTTTTATTTTTTTAGATCACATTACCTTTTTATTTTTTTACACATAAAAAATCAAAAAAATGAAAAAAAAAAATGAAAAAAAAAAAAAAATTTACTTTTTATCAATTTTTTAAAACACCACTTCACACGTGAAAGCTTAAATACGGTAGAGAAGTGCTAACGGGACAGTACCCAATCTCTGAAAACAAAACTGACAGTATCACCCCCACTTGCACAATTACAAATTACTATCTCTTTTATCTTTTGTAGGCTTTTGAGAAGTGAGTTAGTTTTTTAGTTTTTTTAGTTATTTTAGTTTGAGCTAAAAAGTTTAGTTTAGGAAGGATGTTTTGATTTTTTATGTGAGGGAAGAATGTAATGATTATGAGTTGGATGTGATATTTTGTTTATTATAATTAAAATAACTTATTTTATCTTTTATAACTAAAATAATCAAAACAGTTTCCAAATCATCTTTCCAAACGGTGCTTAATTATTTAATCGCAATCACAATATACTCGTCTGATACATCAAACATACATTATTGATTGATCCAAAGCATTATACAACTAAATTTCTGATTAATCATGAACTATTATATTTTTATATTTTTAATTATTTAACACAAAATTGGCAACTCCAAAACAATTACAAATCAGCTGTCATGTTAACAGTTTTGCGCACGTGTCCAGAACACCGTACACCTTAAAATTACAAGACACCCCTAAAAAGATCTGGTACTTCCGGTTAAAGTCCAACTAAACACTCCCTCTGTTTTTGAGCTGTAGAAGAATTTCATAACATTTTGCTGAGGGAAAGAAGGAGACCCACCTCTCTTTCTCTCTCCAAAGGACTTTATTTTCTCTCTCCTCCTTCCTTGGTATGTCAGCCGATGAACTCTTCCTCTCTTTGTCTTCACATTTCTAATCTTTTGATTTATATATATGTGTGTGTATGAATGTATTTAACTTTTTGTATCTGTTGTAATTAGACTATAGAATTTGGTTGTCTCCAGATCTGTTCTTTCTTTTGGGTATTTGGATCTTGGATGAATTGATGCTGAATTCATTTTTTTTATTTATTTTTAATGTTCTGTTTGTTTACTGGGAAAATTGAGGAAAATTAGGAGATTAGCGTGTTCTACATTGAATAGATTTGTCAGATTGGGCTGATAAACTAAGCCATAGCTTAATTTTACTTGTGTTTTGAAAGGGTTAAATTTTCATTTTGTGGACTCCAAAAAGTAGTTTTTCTTGCCCTCTTTTTCTCATCAACCAAACGGCAAGTGTTTTCTTTTTTAGTTTCTTTTCCACTTCCTTTATTTTTGGCTTTTTTGGAGTGTATACAATTTCTTATATGTTTGGGGGTTCCACTTTATAGGCAAGACTTTAATATCATCCAACTACTTTGGTGTTTGGGGATGGAAAAAATATATATATATACACACACACACATCAGTTATGAGATGATTTTCTCAGAAGTAACTAGGTCTGGCTAATTGGAAACTAGACGTGGTTGAAAATGGGTCCTGTTTTGTATGGTTCGGCAATGTTATTGGCTCTCTTGACTGTGCTTTTGTAAATGGGTCCTGTTGAAAATGGGTCCTGTTTAAGCTCTTTATTATAACTTGAGCATGCTGATACTATTCTCCAAGGCTTAATTGCCTATGCAAACTTTGATCTTTCTATTGTGAATTTTGGATTTGATCAGTTGATGGGTAATTTTAATTGTTTAAATCTTTTGCTATGGCCTCTTGACTGTGCTTTTGTAACAAAAAAATAAAATAAAATAAAACTCATACATTATTCAGATTTATTTTTTGTGCTCTAGGAAATTTAGTCCAATGAGTTGTGTGAAGTGACCAACTGGTTTTTGAGCAGTTGTGATATAGGAAATTTATTTTTTGTTTTCATTTTTTCGTAGCTTGTTGGTCCACAACATTAAGACAGACCAGAATTCAGCTCTCATGTTGATAGCCTCTTCTACTGGCGGTGAGGTCTCGTGTCTGCTTCTTCATGAAATGCAGAAAGAGTTTATTTATATTTTTTTTGCATGATTATTTGTTTTTAAAATGTTATATTGAGATAGGACGAGATTCATTTTCGTTGCTGTCTATCATCATGCAAATTTGTTGTACTCTTGCTTTTGTTCAACTACTATGTGTGTTATATCCTGTCTAGGTATAAGCACGAGAAACTGAGAATCCATTCTGTAGAGATTGTTCTTATATGAAGTCTGTAGTTATGCTACTCATTGATAAAATAAAACTAAATAAAAAATTTGTTCTTTGAAGTCTGCAGTTATAGGTTGAACTCAACAGCCGGATTGTGGAAGCACTCACCAGTCACCATGTTTCGTCTCTGGAATCACGGTCAGGAGAATGATAAGCTGCAGCCCGAGGATAAGGTAATGTGATGTTAGAAACTGTGGAAGCTGAGGGCACACAGCCAGTAAAATGAGTCCCGTGATCTGTTGTTCCCAAATCTCCATGGCCCTATCCCAAAACAATTATTGAATATGTCTCTAGATTCTCACATGATCTATTGGTTATGTGTATCTTGGGACAGAGAGATTTGGGGACAAAGGATCCTTGGCCATAAATTGATTTGACTATGAATACCTATTAGGTTGAGGCAATTCCCTTGCAATGTAGTGTAATTCACCATTGTTGGATTTTAAATTAGGCAAATGCTAACAAGTGGGCACTGTTTAATATTGAGAAGTGTGTTAAAAAAATTTAATATAAGTGAAAAGTGTTATGAAATTAATAAAAAGTATCTTGGATTCTAGACTTTTTTGTCTTTTTCTTGTGCCCTTGGGGCACTTGTCAGCAGGACTCTTTAACTAATTATATACATGTGTTGATACCTTTTCTTCTAAGTCTCATATTCCTGGGAAAATTTTATATACAATGAATTGCACGTGTTGATATTTTCAGAGTGCTATGTCGATGCCTTTCACTCACTTGGGATGGGTTACTCAAATCTTTCTTTCTACTAGTTTTCAACACAGTTTTGCTTAAGGGGTTAATTGGTGACTTGTCTACATATGAATACTTTCTTTGCTATTTTAGCGGATAAGATCCAGTTTGGATAGCATTCATATTTCATACTAATTCTGGCAAATCTTATGCTGAATACAGGTTAATGAGCTCAAGGCTGCTCTTGGACCACTATCAGACCGTGACTTAAAGTATTGCACTGATGCATGCTTGAAGAGGTATTTGGATGCCCGGAACTGGAATGTGGATAAATCAAAGAAAATGTTGGAAGAGACACTGAAATGGAGATCAACCTATAAACCTGAGGAAATCCGTTGGGTTAGTCCTGGCAAAGTTTCCTCATTGTTGATTTTTTTGCAAAAGTTAAAGATTACTATTCCAAATTATTGTTCATATTGTATCAAAATTATTGAAGATAGTCAGTGTCCCAAAAAATTAAAATAAAATAAAATAAAATTCTGTATGGTATATCAAAAGATTGGTGGTATTATACGAAGTGATGGAATATGTGAAGTGAAGAGTAGTGAATGAGGTTTATTATTAAAAGGGTTTTTGAATGTGTGAATATTATGCATACATGAGGGTCGTCATCATGCTCATCATCAATAATTATCATTCTTTTGTTTCATTTATTTGTAATTATATTTTGATTATTCACCTGTTATGGACATTCCCTGGTGTCAGTCCTATTGATCAAGAGGGAGGATACAGAGAGGGTTACAGAACTTACCTTCGGCATAATATGCACAACGTGGTTGCTGTCAAAGTCGAAGTTGTGTTCTCATGCTAGTCAGCCTGAGTATTTTACCACTACAAGCAATGGCCCGTGTTGTTCGCATGTTATGTTGGATATAAATTTTTTATTACCATAGGTGTCCTAGTTTTACCTGTCTAGCCCTCTTCCTGATCTAACATATTTTAATTCGTTCTGTCATATTATCATACTTGTGTGTATGTTTACTTCCTTGAGGTTGGTTTGTAAAACTTGAGCTGACCATGTATATCCATATCTTTTGTCAGCATGAAGTTGCGGTAGAAGGTGAGACTGGAAAATTATTTAGAGCAAATTTTCATGACCGCCATGGAAGCACTGTTCTGTTAATGAGACCAGGAATGCAGGTAATGAACTCGTATTATAGTCACTAGAGATGTAGAATCCTTTAGCTTTGGTCTATGTTACATGGACTCAGGTGCGGGTCCAAGCGTAAGATCTTCCTAAACCTAAATTTTGGGATATTGCGATATGCATCCAAAAGTTGGGTATTGCGGAGACACGTCTTAAACACTCACATATTGTATAATATTTTTAGATATGATGTTGCAACTTATTTAGAAATGTACTTCATACTAAATGGTATTTAGAGAAAAAATGGAATTTATATCTCTCGTGAAATGTTTCTTTACTTGCAAATATGAGCTTCTTCATTGTCAAACAACATATAAATTAGAGGATCAAGTGTTTTAATTGTGTACAGACGTCAAACTCATATTTTACATACTTACCCTTGCCATATCTGGTGGACACAGGTACACTGGGAAAGTAGAAAAGTCCATGTAACATAGGCTTTGGTTGTCTTTAATATTCATGCTGCATTTTATCTTGCAGAATACAACATCAATAGACAATCAGATGCGACATCTAGTGTATCTCATGGAGAATGCCATCCTTAATCTTCCAGAAGGTCAAGAACAAATGGCATGGTTGATAGATTTCACCGGATGGTCTCTGAGCACCAGTGTGCCTATCAAATCTGCTCGAGAAACTATAAATATTCTGCAGAACCACTACCCTGAGAGGCTAGCTGTAGCATTTCTCTACAGTCCGCCAAGAATATTTGAAGCATTCTGGAAGGTTTGTTTATGTACCTCTCTCATTCTTTTGTAGATCTTTGCCCCTGCCTCCACTCCTGCTTCGTGCAACTGTTCTCAAATCTCTTATTTTAAGAAGATCCCACTTTGGAAAAAGTACCATTGTCTTGACTTTGAATCTATATGTTAATGTCCTCCTTTTTGAATAGCTTATGACAATTCCCATTTAATTTCATTTTATTGCCCTTGTAAATGCTTTAAACAAACCCCTCAAAAACAGGATTATATTTTTGTGCTAAGACATAATCAAAATCGTTAGATAGGAATATGAAGGTGGCTTGATTGTGTTGGCAATAACTTGTGCTTTTGCTGATGAGTGTGTTTGTGAATTGGTGGAAATACCACATGATTTCATTCCCGTGGATTAACTCTTGTTGATTTTGTTGGCACAGATTGTTAAATATTTCTTGGATACCAAAACATTTGAGAAGGTGAAATTTGTGTACCCAATGAGCAAAGATAGTGTTGAACTTATGAGGTCATATTTTGATGTGGATAATCTTCCAACTGAGTTTGGTGGAAAGGCCTCGCTAGAGTATGACCATGAGGAGTTCTCAAAGTTGATGACCAAAGATGATGAGAAAACTGCAACATTCTGGGGTTTCAGTGATGATAAGCACAGACACGTTAATGGTGGCTACTCTGGAGCAGAGGTGGTTCCCGAGCCTACACCCCTTCCACCGCCAGCCAGCTAAACCTGACGCTGTAGAAGTGTAACGAGTTCAAAGTACTCGTGTTATTCAAAACTAACAAGTAACTGCAGGCACATGTTTTCACTGATGAAAACAGATAATTAAGCTGACTTTATAATTTCTTCCATTAGTACCTTCTTATTTTACTCTCTTTTTTTTTTTTTTGGTTACTTAAATGACGGTACATTGCAATGGTAGTTTAAACTCATGTATTAAATAGATGATGGGTCTGTGATCTGTGTTTGTGTGTGTACACAATGATCAGATTGGAGATCGGGTAGTAAGATGTCCACTATATTTATCTGAAGAACACAGTGTGTTTGTGCATGTTTGCACTGAGAGCTGCCTGGTGATCCCTAGGATGCAGCACGTCTAGTTGTTAACTACTAGTTGGCAAGGGTTTAGAGGAATGTGGTTAAAGGGTTTCGGTGATCAGGTGATTTGGTTGGTCAGGCTCAACAAAAAGTTTGTATCCTTGCCATGATTGGAAGGAATCTTTGAACCAATTATTTTTTCTGCCCTGGTTTATATTGATGATATCCTCTTCATTCTCTCTGAGAAAAAGATGAAAATTGGCAAATCTACTATTGATTTTTTGGAATACATATTTCACAAGATCAACAGAGTCCTCAGCCAAAGCTGAGGAAGCTGTAGAGATTGACAGAAATGGGTCGGATTGAACACTTGGTTGAGTGACAAAAGAAAAGTTGCTTGGACAATTGTAATGCAGACATGTTAGTATTTAAGAAATTTTTTTAAAGAAATTTTAGGTAGTACCGTACGCCCGGGAACAACTATAGTATTTAATTCAAAAATAAGTTATTTTTTTTTAATCTTTTTTTCATCACGTCACCTCTGTACTTTTTTGAACATCCTTTCATAAAAAGAAAAAAAGTACATTTATTTAGGTCATGCCAAACAATCCCTAAATATCAGCCATTAGATAGCCATTAGATGTACTCTTTTGATCTAGTGCATCCATTCAAAACTTTTGTAATCAGTTACAATCGCTAAAAAATTAAACACACTTACCACTCGCAAAGAAAGGTGACGAAATTAACTAGAAATCACAAAGACCCGTTTGTTTTCAGAGGTAGAATGGAGGGGATTCATAGTGAGGGGATTCATAGTGAAGGGATTAAGTAAAATTGTATTTGTTTTGATGATAGTTGTTAGTGTAAGAATTGTTAAATTATTTTTATATAAAATAATAAAACAAATAAAAAAATATAAAAAATTAAACATTAATATTTTAAAAAAATTCCCAATATATAAAAAATAAATAAAATAAAAAAAATTCTAATTCCTTCACTATTTTTCTAATACCATCTCCACCTTCTCCATCCCAATCCTCCTTCCAACCTCCATCTATATCCCCTCCTTCATCCTAATCCTTTCCCTAACTTTACAAATAAACACAACACTAAATAATCTCACCTCCATCGTAATCCCTTCTCATCCATTACACCCCAAACAAACGGGGCCAAAGCGTGGTAAATTATGATGTTTCTACTTTTTATTTCCAAAAAAAAAACAATTACACCTCTTGAAGTTTGTTTTTAATATAAATATTTTTGTTATGTATTGAAAATTACATCTCTTTCCTTATGGTTTAAACTTTTATTACAGTTCAATTTTTCTGTTAGTCAATCGTTAAATCAATTAACGGAAAAAATTAATGTAAGAAATTAATTTTTTAAAATGGCTATTTTACCCTTGTTTGCATATATAAAATTGACAAATAATTTATTGTTTAAGAAAATTTGATAGGCCCCAATCGTAGTCTTTGGTTATGACCTATTATGGTGTTAGTTATAACTATTGATTATAACATTATTTTGATTATGATTCAAAAGGTATTTGGTTATTCCTTATCCAGTGTTTGGTTATAATTTTTTTTTAAGTATGATTAAAAAGGATCTAATTATAATATTTGTAATAATTAACACCATAAAAATTTGTGCACCATAGCATTACCTAAATGTTTAATTGTAAAATAATATATGTATAGAATAAATTTTTATAATTTCTTGCAGATTTTCTTTACTTATCTAGTAATTTTTATTTTTTTAAAAGTTTTTTTAATAAGAGTAAAATGGGCATTTAAAAAAAATTAATTTATTATATTAGTTTTTTCCATTAGTTGGCTTAACAATTAGGGAAAGAATTATAATTGAAGTTTGAACCTTAGGGAGGGGAATGTAATTTTTAAAACGTAAAGGGGATACTTGTATTAAAGACAAACTTCAAGGGGTGTCAGTGTAATTTACCCTTTTATTTAAGCATGGATAAGTTAATTTATAGGATAAATTACAAATATACTCCCTAAGGTTTGCTTAAAGTACAGATTGCTTTTTGTGGTTTGAAAAATTACAGATAGTCCATTGTTAGAATTTTTTATTTAACTGAATTAACTTAAAAAATGAAATTCATAAAATTATCTAAATTATTAATTAAAACATATTTCTAACATCATTAAAAACTGTTAATTGACTTGATGATTTATTAATAAAAGAAATAATTTATTATGAAATTAAAAACATCAGGGGTGGAATGTAATTTTTAAAACCACAAAGAACGATTGGTATTTTAATTAAATCTCAAGGATATATTTATAATTTATCCTAATTTATAATACTTTTATTTTTTTTGAAAAAAAAAAAAAACGTGGTAATTGATTGAAAAAATCAACCATTGCCCTTTCAATATAACATCTTCTTCCAAATTAACTTCAATTTAGGCCTATTTTGATAATTATAAAAAAAGAAAAAAAAGGAGTCAATTTATTAATTTATTTAGGTTATATTATTCCTCTATTTTTTCACATATTTTTTTTTTAAAAAAAGCCAAAATATTAGTTTTTTTTTCCCTACATATCAAAATAGGCCTTAATCAAAGTCAAAATTTATTTTACCTCCCTGTGTTATCATATAATAGTATTTTATTTCCTATCTTTTAAAAATAATTGTATACCTCTCATATGATTTTTGACTAAAATACAATATTAACTCCATTAATATTAATAATAATAAATAATTATATCCTTACTACTCAATTAGATTCTATTTATTATTTCATCAGATTTATCATCGTCCCAAAAAAGTTGAAAAATACTCATTGAGTTTGCACTTAATACTTCACTAGACTCCACTTATGACTCAGTTTTTGTTTCACTTACTACTCAATGAACTTCCACTTGATATTTCACTATACTATACTTACTACTCAACGAACTTCCACTTACTATTTCATTAGACTTTACTTACTGCTCAATGAGATTTCACTTACTATTTTATTACACTTCACTTACTACTCAATTTTAGTTTCACTTACTACTTCAATAGCCTCCATTATCTACTCAATTTTGGTTTTACTTACTACTCAATAAGTTTCCACTTACTATTTTATTACAGTTCACTTACCACTCAATGAGACTCTATTTACCACTAAATTAAACTTCACTCACTACTTAATAAGACTCCATTTACTACTCGTTAATTATTTACTTACTACTCCATCAAACTTGACTTACTATCTAATTAAACACTACTTATTACTCAATGAGATTCAACTTACTACACAATCAAACTCCACTTCACTTCTACTTAAAAAGACATCCTTAATTGGATTTGATTTACTACTCTTAATCCCACTTACCACTCATTTAAATCCCACTTAGTTGTATCATATTAAATCTCAGTTACTATTCAATGAGAGACTTCACTTACTAGTTGTGGGGACATAATTTTTGAATGACAACACGTGGCCGAGGTGTCACCGAAGTGCCGGCTGAGGTGTCACCGAAGTGTTAGCCGAGGTGCCACGTGTCCTGGTTATGACGCCGAGATCATCTCGGCTAGGCCGAGATTATCTACGAAGATACCGGAATCCGGGATAAGCGGATAAGGGACAAGAGTCCTAGAATGAGAGAGGATTTTAGTTTGGGTAAAGATAAGACTCTTAGAGAGTTTATCCCTGTAACAACCCAGACTTTTAATTATTCTGTAAAATTTATACTAATATTATTTAATCACAGTTAGGAAAATATATAATTTATTATATATTATTATGTGTAATTTTGTAAAACAATATAATTATTAAAAGTTTAAGGGTCAAAATAATAATAATAATAATAATAATGGATGTGGTAGTAAAATAAATAATTAATTTTCTGTTGGTATATGATAGAGTGTAATTTAATTAGGAATTAATTTATTTATGTAATTATATTAAAGACTTGGGCTAAAGTACAATTATCTTAAATATCTATTAAAGATAAGAATAAATCTTTATAATTTATTATCGAATCTGTTGGGAGATTCGAAGCCATGTATGCGCCTTATCTTCCTATAAATAGGGAGGCGTTTCACCTGGAGGAAAAAGAAAGAAGAAAGAAAAGGAAAGGAAAGGAAAGGAAAGAAAGAAAAGGAAAACAAAGAGAGAAGGGAAGAAAGAAAGAAAGGAGAGAAAGAAAGGAAAAATAATGGAAGTTGAGAAGATTTTTGATAGTGGAAAGAAATAGTGAGGTATTAAAATTAAGGTGAGTTATATTATACTTTGAGTCACCATAATGTATTTTACATATGTTTTAACTTACCATAGTTTATTTTATACAAGTTATGTTTTATAAATTATTATATACTATATTAATATTTCAGTTACGTGGATTATTTTCTGAACCCTATTTGCTAAAGTGAAACCCATCAATATGTTTATTTATATTTTAAAGAATATTTGACTATAACCTTATAAACAATTATATTTTGTAAGTACCACCACGAGAGTCCCACGCCTTGGGAGACTTAAATAACCATTGGCCTCTGTTTGGTCACTTTGTGACCCTCTGTCTGTCATGGATCCATTGAGCTTTGTTCTGTGCGGAGATAAGTGCTACACTGTTGTGGGAGCCACCTCTATAATCCGTACGAGCCACCTCTTGAATCTGTACCTCTGTTCTGACTGTCACTCATGTGACCTTTGTTCTGTTCTGTTCTGTACCGTGGTTATGATTATTTATTTACATAATTTTTGTATTTCAGTTTCTGCTACTTAAGTGATTTATTTACCAAACTGAGTTATGTAAATGTTTTGGCCTAACTAACTATCCATGGTTATTTCGTGTCCCTTATACTCTTGGTATAATATTTCTCACTCTGCCATGTGTTTATAGCTGTTTACCAATTTTCAGGAAACAATGCAATTCAGAAATAGCTTTTGGAAAGTCTTAGACGCGAGGCTGCGGAATAGACACACACAGCATTTTTATGATATTTTTATATGTAAATATCGGCATTTTTGGTCAATTTATTTTGTAATAAAAATAGAAACTCAAATGATTATTTTGGTACCCTCATTTAAATATTATTTCCGCTTGCATTTATTAATTTCTTTAAGAATTGGCCGAAGGTAATCTCAGTTACTGGCCATCACGATGTTTAACCCTTGGGTACAGGGAGCGGGTCGTGACAATCCCAATCCTACTGGGAGTCCAAAATTAACAGTAATCTTAAGTCCATTGAAATTAGGCTTCTATTGGGACTAGGTTTGTGTTAGCTATAAAAGAGAGGCACCCTCATGGGTCTAAGGTATACTTTTTATGCTCTGAATAGTGAGTTAAGCACTTTTGCTATCTTTGAGAGATAACTGACTTGATCGTCGGAGTGCCCTCGGGTAGACGAATCACCGCCAGAATCTCTTCATTTTGATGATAGGTCGTTCGGGTTTAATCTATTATGCCGGTATTCTCCAGCTAAGTACTAGTTTGGCAGTGTGGTAAAAAATTGGCACCCACACTAGTCAATCATATTTTACTTACTATTCAATTAAATATGACTTACTACTCAATAAGACACTATTTAATTGAACTTGACTTACTACTTAATTAAATCTTACTTACTGCAGACTTTACTTACTAAATCATATTCCACTTACTACTTAATCAAATCTCACTTACTACTCAATAAACTTTCACTTACTATTTTACTATACTTCACTTATTACTCAATGAGTTTTTACTTACTATTTCACTAGACTCCATTTACTACTCAATGAGTTTCTACTTACTATTTTATTACACTTCACTTAATACTCAATTTTGATCGTGACAATACTTCACTTATTACTCAATGAGCTTTTACTTACTATTTCTACTAACGATATTCTCTTGATTGCCAATGTTGTACTTACCAGTGTCAATATCATCGTCATCATCCAACTATTGTCTTCCATCTGTGGTAAGTATAATAAAATTAATTAAATCAAACCAAATGATAAATGATATTACAATTAGTTAATGAGACTCCACTTATCATTAGACTTTATTTATTACTCAATTAAATTGTAATTATTACTTAATGAGTTTCTACTTACTATTTCATTACATTTTACTTACTATTCAATTAAATTCCACTTATTACTCAAGTAGTAAGTAAAAACTCATTAAATAGTAAGTACCGTCTAGTGAACTAGTAAGTGGAAGCTTATTGAGTAGTAAGTGAAATCAAAATTGAGTAGTAACTGAATTGTAATGAAGTAATAAGTGGAAGCACATTGGGTAGTTAGTGGGGTCTAGTGAAGTAGTAAGTGGAAAATCATTGAGTAGTAAATAAAGTCTACTGAAGTAATAAGTGGAAGGTCATTGAGTAGTAAATAGAGTCTACTGAAGTAGTAAGTGGAAGTTCATTGAGTAGTAAGTGAAATCAAAATTGAGTAGTAAGTGTATTCATTTATAACCATTAAAATATATTGACAAATGAGAGTTCTTTCTAAGCTATTTTATTTTCAATCTATGCTTTACAATATTTTAGATGTTAAAAAATATTAGGAAGAAAAAAAATATTTCATTATGAATATTAAATTGATAAAACAAAATTATGAATTTATAAAAGTTTCTAAAAGATTTTTTGAGGAGTTGTAGGTATAAAAAGAAAGAAAGAAAGAACGAAAAGAAAAAAAGAAAAAATTAAATATTTTAAATTAATGTTTTTAAAAATAATTTTAACTTATAATTCAAAAAGTATTTTGTTTATAATTTTTTTCTTTTTTATTTATTTTTAATATTATATCGAAAATTAATTTTTCACAATAATAACTATTTTAAAATAATTAGTAAATTTTAACAAATTTTAATAAATTAATATTTAAATATCATATTTTAATTTTTACAAATCATAACAAGACAAAATATGGAAGGAAAATAGTTAAATTTCAATAGTTTTATTTATTTAAAATGCAAAAAATTAAACAATTTTCAAAAAAAATGAACCTGTTTAGTAGGTAATATTTTGAATAGTAAATTTATTCATAATAAATAGCAAGTGAGTAAATAACAAACAGTAAGTATGTTTACAATAAATGATAAGTTAGCATCATTTTTTTAATTTTAAAATTAACTAAAATTACTCTACTTTTTAGAAAACCACCTTACTTTTTCTACTTAATTTTACTATCTACTTATCCAATAGTTAGCATTCATCCTATCCAAATCTAATGGTCCATATC
This sequence comes from Camellia japonica, assembly GCA_030407325.1. NCBI lineage: Eukaryota > Viridiplantae > Streptophyta > Magnoliopsida > Ericales > Theaceae > Camellia > Camellia japonica. The sequence goes on from JAPPVO010000016.1 coordinate 183,983,401, forward strand.
TTTTTATGTCCGATACATGAAAACCACTTTCATGTATGGCAGACTTTTCCCTAACGCCCATGAAAGGAACGGGATAATCTGACATCATGCTGCTGCCATTTCTAGGAAGTCCCTCACGCCCATGAAAGGAAGGGGATAATCTAATATCGCGCTGCTGCCATTTCTAGGATTGACTGACATCTCACCTGCACAGGTTCCTACATAGTGCAGTTTTGGTTGCCAATTCAACTTGGTTTCAGACTCGTGTGCCTTCCAGAACTGAGGAAGGGTCTTTAAGCCAGCCTCATGAAAATCAGCAGCAAAGCACCCCATGCCATACCAGTTTTGTTAAAATAGACAGGACAGTAAAATCATATTCACCAGTTTATTCCAGAAGTGCATTAACTTGTGAGAGAAAAAATATAACTGAATATGCTCATATATGTAGCTATTATTTGCACTGATACGGATTGTCTGATATGTGACCTTACAGAAACACAAAATGATTTACAGAATAGTATAAAGTCATACAAACTCAAAGTCCCATGTATGCCAACTTTAATCCTTATAAACAGTGGTCAAATAACTTACTACATCAAAAATAAGACAAATAACAAAAAAAAGAGAATAGAAAGTGAAGCACACAAAATGGCTGATAAACCACACGAGCTTACACCAAGAAAATTTGCAGTCACTAGGAAGAAAATGTGGTTTTCCATAAAGAGAGATTATATAAACCGCCTTTTAAAGTTCCGGGTAGTAGATTGGTAGGTACGGACAAAGAGACCGACTCCTATTCCAATTCCAAGGCAAACACCAAGGCCTATCCCAACACCTACCCTTACGCCAGCATTGAACCAAGAGAGTTCACCATCTTCACCTTCCATATATTCTGTCCTCCAGTACATGTTGTTGTAGTCTTCTTCACTTTCTGGTTTGTAGTTTCTGTATTCTGCCACCTGCGGAGTCAACAATGGAAATTTCATGTAGAGTGGGCATGAAAAATACAATGTTTATGAATTTAGGATCAAAATTTCAAGGCACAATGAAATGTAAGAGCCTTTCTGGATTTAGAAGGGGGAAGGGGACCCTGGGGATCAACCCCGGATCAATGAGCTGGCTCTACCGGTGCTTTTCCAATGCACCATTGCCACGCGCTCTTTCAACACCAATTGGACCCTGATATAATGGAGCTAGATAATGGTGATACTATTCATCCGTTGATCAAGAAAGCTTTCATTTTTTTTAAATGAACAATTTGAAATCCTATTGATTCTAACAACTTTCGACCAAATCTGAATCTTTTCTTGTTTTGTAGATCTTGTTATACATCTATCATAGCCTCCTCTAACATTCTTGACTGATTGTTTTACATCTTGACAAATGACATTACCTCTGCATATCAGACATTGACAAGAAGCTAATGTACACCTTAACAGAAAGCAAAATCCAATCAAGCAAATGACATCTAGTATGGTGTGCCAGCAGGGTATTCGGATTTACCAACTAATAGATTAAGTTTTAAACATGCATGAGAAAAAATTACAATGATTGAGTTATTTTTATCATATAATCATTATTTATGACTTCACAAAATCAAAAATTTCCATGATGGTTTCCAAAAACGCCTCAATATTTTCTCTTCATGCTAGTTTCTAGCCAAGTACTTATCCCACAAAACACACAAAAAAACTGACCTTTTAATAGCCAACTACCGCTCCTATTCGTCCGAGAGTACCGAATAATTACTGAAAAATGTTCTACAAAGGGTTTACAAGAGAAAATGGACCCCACAACAAATGGCTGTGGTGATGAGAGTGGATGATGCATGTCAGCTTTTGGCAGAATATGGATAATGCAACAGAAAACAAAAAGGGATAATAATCAAGTCTTAGTTAATCCCTTTAAAAACATGTGCCCTTCCCATACCCCAGCCATGATATATCTATGTAGGATAAGATTCTGTTTGCCAATCCAAGAACCAAGTAAAGTCCTCACAGAAAAAGTGCTTTTTTGTAACTAGAAACATGTTTGAAGAGAGGAAGCATTCAAGCAAGCATCCATAACAAGAGGACATGGTTCCCTTGAGGAGCGCCCATTTTCTTGCACTTTGAGCTACTTTTTTTGTGTGTGTGTGTGTGTGCGCAGGAATTGCGAAACTCCTAACCAGGATCAGTGAGACATGAAAAACAAAGAAGAACAAATAAACAAGAAATGTAAATCACGCGCACCCACAATAACACAAGATTTAATTGATTCATCTCGAAACTAGAATTACGGACCAAGCGATATAGTTACAGAGATGACCGTCTCCTCAACCACAAATAAATATAATTAGGAAGGGCTAGAAGTCAACAAGTGCATAAATATCAAAATACCTTACTCCAAAATTCCGTTGAGTGTTTACGGGAAAAGCCTAGAATCTGCAGTCTAGTGGTTTATATATAGTACTTATCAGACTCACACTACCACCAACAAGCTACTCTTCAATCAACATTGCTGTAGCATGAATATTGAAACAAACAACAGGAAACTTAGCCCACCATAGTGATTTTAGCTACAAAGATGTTTAACATGGAATCAAGTGCTCTTAAATGTTGTAGCATGAATATTGAAACAAACAACAGGAAACTTAGCCCACCATAGTGACTTTAGCTACAAAGACGTTTACATGGAATCAAGTGCTCTTAAATGTGCAAGCAATAACATGGTCAAAGAAAACTGAAGAGGGGTGGATGTGATTATAGGCAATTGGGAATAACAAACGAATCTAGATACAAATATTTGGCAGCAAAAATGAGATAATAGCATCAATGTAACACTCAAACTGTGGAGGAATGCTATCCAGATCTCAGAAAAATAAAGAGAACCTCAAAAAATTGTTGTTTCAGAAAAATTGTAGTTTCTGAAAAATTTCACAGTATGTATTACCTGCAGATCAAGTCCACGGGCGACATTTTTCTGGGATTCAGTTGTCTCATACTCCGGGATTGAATCCAGCATCCCCTTCCTATTCTGTTTTCTTCGGAAACCAAGTTGCAAAGCCTTGGTTAGGATAATTGGTTTTCCTGAGAAACAACCGGCAACATAGACTTCAATAGTAGGCGACAACGACTCAGAACCCACAATTTGTTTTCCCTTCAAGAATCCACTGGTCGCAGTCATCATTGATTCACAATTCATGTTCCATCCTTGTCTGCTCTTTGATTCTCCATTAAAACCATTGGTATTTGTCATCTCCAAAACCCCATATAACACTGGCTCTCCTTTATCGAAAACCTCAAATTTCACACTCCCTGCAAACCTTATACTATCAGTGCTCACGAATGTGGCTTCCTCGGATTTTTTATCCACTCTGTCTCTCCGAAGAGAAGATGAGATTCCTTCTGAGTTAATGCCACATCGCACGCCATTCACTTCAAGGACAGTATCGAGGCTTAGAGGAATGTGATTCAGAGTGAGACACTCGGGGGTCGAATCATCGACCAAGAAATTGCTGATTCTAACATAGAAAACTCTCAATTGAAACCACGGCGATGATAATTTGCTGCAGGGTTGGTACAAAGGGTGCCTAATGATCTGGAGCCGGGGATCAGATGTTTTGTTTTCGCTCAATGTTTCGTAAGAATTTTCCATTTTTCAGGACCGCAATCCATGTAATTGTGAAGCAGACAAGGAGAGAAACCCTGGTCCAGAACCAAGAGGTCATTATTGGATTTTAGAAAATGATAAACAGTGAACTGTGTAAATTTCAGAATTAAGGCGACAAATAGTGAATGAAATCGACTAGATAGGAGAACCCAGAAACCCTTTGTGATCAAATACGTGAGTCTGTGATCAAATCTACTACATCAACAAAATCCAACAATATTGGGGTTGCAACTTGCCAGGTAAGAAAGAAACCCTAATTGTAGGAACTGAAATCCTTGATATAACGAAAAGAGAGAAGAAAAATTCATAACTGAAAAGGGTATATATACATAACCATACTTAGGGAGATTAAAACCCTAAAATAGAACAGAGAAGAGAGAGGATAATACTGTGAAGATCAAAATTCATACAATATAATTCAAATCTTTGGAAGCTACAAAACAAGAACCAAAGATCTTTACACTTAATACCATCTAAGAAAAATTAATACCCATAATAAAATTCCAAGCCAAAAAATAAAAAATCCTTGTGTGAGATTGAGATCATGAAAATGTATATCACACCAAATACAAGAAATAAACAAACACTAAGCATATAGTGAAACTTTTGATATGTGATATTTAAGAACCCACCAGCTCTCTCTAGATCCAAAGCTAATCAGAGGAAGAGAGTCCTTTATTTATTTATTTGTTTTTTTGCAATTCCAAATTGAGCAAAAAGTAGATTGAGCTGAGATTAATACCCTGCAAGTCTCTCTGCTCTTGAGAGAAAGAGAGCTTTAGAGAGAGAAAAATTAGAATAAACCTGCCGGCAATTAAGAATAAAACAAGTATCATTGAACCTAGAACCAGCCAAAAATTTCCTCTCTCTCTCTATCTCTCTCTCTAGAATTTAGAAAAAAACAGAGCCACAAAGCATAAAGCATAAAATAGCATAAAAGACTTGCCAAGAAAATCTTCCATCCACAAGCTGGCTCTGTCCTTTACCTTTTGTAGTATATACTTATATATCTCTATCGATTAAAAACCTCCAATGGATCAAATCCAAGCTGCGATTGGTACTCTCTCTCTTTCGAATCGCTTTCAAGCTCCAAGCTGAGAGGTTTTGATCTCCTCTCTCCTTCCCAATTTTTTGTGGCCCAAATCGCAATAGTGAAAAAACAGAGCAACCCAACTAACTCTTCAAATCACTTTCTCAGATCAAAACTTGGGTGTACTTTCTCACTCTAAAGCAATCTGGTTCGAGAAATCCAAAGGTGGACGAAATGGGGAGACTTTTTATACTCTGCCTCAAAAAAAAATCTTTATTTAAATTCTATGATGTTTTTTTTATTGATTCATATGATGGGTTTTTTTGAATAGTTTAATGACTAGGTACATATCTCAAATACTAGAAATTGACCATGTTCGGATCATATGATCTTATCCAAATTTCTATGAAAATTCATATCCATGAGGATCGGTATTTGGGTTGGTCTTGAAAAGGATGGCCCAGAAGCTAGGATGGAGGGAAAGGAGAAGCATCCAACGGCTCTAAACACATGGTGGCATGGCCGTTGTGGACTTGAGTACATAAGTGATGATTGGGAGAGGTCTAGCCATGCGAGTTATTACACGTGTCCATGTATAGATTGCTCCTGTCCATCCAAACAAAGTGTTTTTTTTGAACCAATCTAAACAAAGTGTTTGGGAAATCTATTTTCATACGCTACTTTTCACTCTACATTATTTATTAGAATAAAGCTTGGTAGCGCGAATCCCTTCTCCTCTAATCACCCGAAAGCTCAATGATGTCATTTTGGCTTTTTTGTTTTTTGTTTTTTTTTTTTGTTTTTTTTTTTTTTTCCTTTTTTTCTTCCTCCATTGTCGACTCTGCAACAGCTCGGAGGGAGAGGGAGAGGGAGAGAAAGAGAGAAGGAAGAAGAGGGCTGCGACCTCGCGCCCGCCGCCGTCGGCCCAGCCCCGGTCGTCGCAGCCCAGCCCCGTGTCGCTGCCCGTCCTGCCGTCGCAGCACCACCGCCGTTGCCTCCAGCCCCGCCTCCGCCACCTCGCACTGGTATGGCCCCCTCCAGTCCCCTTCCTCCTCCCCTCCTCCCCTCCCCCTCCCCCTCCTCCTCCTCCTCCTCCTCCTCCTTCTTCTCTTCCTCCTCCTCCCTTCCTCCTTCTTCTTCTCGTTCTTCGATCTGCAAAAAAAAAAAAAATTCAAACGACGTCAAACGACGTCGTTTTCGATTCGGGGGATTAGGGGGGGAAGGGATTCGAGCGACGTAGCACAGTTGTATTTATAAATATATATACATATAAACTTAGGCCTCGTTTGGGAACTTTTCCTTTTAGTCAAAAAATCAAAAATTTACTAAATTAACTAACAAGTCAACAACTTATACCAAAAAATCAAAGATTCTCTTTTCTCTCTACTTTTTGCACATCTTTCGTAAAAAGCTAAAAAATCATCCTAGACATACTAATTTTTTTTAGCTCATATTTTAGCCAAATAACCAAAAAATTACTAAATTAACCTGTTCCCAAACGAGACCTTAATTAAGAATTATTTATCTCATTCCACATATCTCATATTTCAATTATAACCATTAACTCAAATATTATACATATACTTTCTATCCAAGCACTCACACCCACACAACCACCAAAAATCAATAGTTAGCTTCGCCACCCCTCTAGTCCTCTTTTTCGACTTGAATCATAACTTGTTCCCAAATAAGTAATTCTCTTTTCCAAGCCTTTGTGAGCAGTTAAGGTGCCGTTTGGTAACACTTACGTTTTTAATTTTTTGTTTATATTTAAAAAAAAATTAAAAAACTTAAATAAAAACTTGTTTGGTAAATTTTTGATTTATAAACTAGTGGTCTCAGTTTATAAATTTGGCTAAAAAATGTAAACTCAAAAAATGTGTTTTCATTTTGAGTTTTCAGTTTTTTTTTTTTTTACCACCCAACACTAGCCACCACCCCCACCATTTTCCACCACCGTCTTCCGCCACCACCACCACCCCCCCATCACTACCTGCCACCACCACTCACCACCCACCTGTCACCACACCCACTACCCGCCGCCGCCACCATTCACCTGCCACCCCACTCGCCACCATCACACCCCCCCCTCGCACTACACCACCACCACCACTACCCACCAGCCACCTGCCACCCACCCGCCGCCGCCACCACCACCACCACCACCCACCACTCACCACCACCACCACCACCACCACCACCCACTCGCTACCACCCACCACCCCCCACACCGTCACCCACCCACCCACCCCCCACCCACCCACCCCCACCACTTGCCATCCGCCACCCACCTACCACCACCACCCACTAGCTACCACCCACCACCCGCCACCGCCACCCACCCACCACCACCCACCACCACCACACCACCCGCTACCCCCCACCTCACACCACCGTCTTCCGCCGCCACTTGCCATTTCTCACTATTTTTTATATTTTAAATTTTTTTTAAACATTTTGTTAATTACCAAATGCGTTTGTAGTTTATATTTTTCTAAAAATAAACAAAAATCAGTTTATAAAATTTTTGTAAATATAAACTGAAAACGTAAACGTTACCAAACAGACCCAGGGTGTGTTTAGTTTATGTTTTGAGATTAATTTTATAAAAAAAGGGTGTGTTTGGTTTATGTTTTGAGATTAATTTTATAAAAAAAATAAATTAGGGAGAGAGTTTAGAAATTTTTTTGGTTTGTTTGGTTGTATATTTTGAAAATAATTTTAGAGTTTGGGATAATTTAATATTTTGTTATAGTTGAGTAAATGTGTATTAGAGGAAAAGTGATTGAGAATGAGAGAGGGAAGAGAAAAAGTGATCGATTGATGTGTGTAGGAGAAAGAAAATAATTTAAAATAATTAAAAATTAAAAATTTGAACCAAATTTTTTTTTGAAAATTTTCTCAAAAATTGTAACTTCAGATACAAACCAAACAATGTCCCATTATTGGTCTATCAAATTCATCAATTTTCACCATCACTCCCTTTCTTTTCCAAATCTAAATTGGTAGCAGAATTAGGCACTGAGGATTCAGATTTGTCATTCCAAAACAATCCCTAAGAGCTCCTTGTAAACATCGGAGTAAAGATTATTAAGCAAAAAAACACTAGCATCAGCACCATTGAACCTATCATAAATCCCAACAAATACCCATCTATATTCTTCGGAGATCACAACGTGAACTCGATCCTCGCCAACTTTTCCTAGTGCCCACTGGACATCCATATTCTTGGTTCACCGAATTCAAAGTTTCATAGCCATGGAGGAGTTGTTGGAGATAAAGAAGAGAACCTCTTAGGAAAAAAGATGAGATGGATTGGTTGGGGTTTTGATGTCCATTATAGTCATTTTATTTTAGGGTATAATTATTATTAAAGAGTGCTGCTACTAGTACTCTATGGATTATTTTTTAGCTTTTTTTAAAAATTTATTATTATTATAATAATAATGTCAAATAAAATTACTAAAAAAAAATCATTTTGGGACATTCAATCTCACAATTAAATTCACACACCACTACATTATGAATTAGGATTTATAAGAGTACCCACCTTCATCAGCACTCATCCATCTTTCCCAAATCTTACCTTCAAAACTTACCCACCCTTAAAACTTTGAAAACCCTTTGGTGGCAATATTTTAGCGATAACGGTAACAACCATTTGATTACCTACACTTCTCTAACTATGATAATGAGTGGAAATTTTTTCGACAATCACAACTCCATAAAACAATAGGAGTACAACAATAAAAGTTCAAAGGAAGTTCATAACTTTGATGGTATTCTTAGTTTAGAGGATATTGGCCTTGTAATGGTAAGTTTCTTTAAAAAAATAACAAAAATAATAAAATTTATTTGTCATTTTTTCAAAACTGAACTCCCTAACATATGACCGAAAGTCAGAAACACAAGCCTAAATATTGTTTATTTGTTCAGAAACCGGTAACCGAACATTTATTATTTGTTCCGGAACCGATAACCGAACATTAATCACCGAAGAAAATGATGAGGCGGCAGAGAGAGAAAAAGAGAGCAGAGACAGTAATCACACTTGGTACTTATTCTTTGTGGGTTTTGTTAGCGTTTTTAGAAGAAAGGTTATTTTGACGTGTGGGGGGTGTGCATTCAATTGAATGGGTGAAATATTTTCACAAGAATAATTTTGGCATTATTTGAGGAGAGAAAAGAAATTTTAAGGATTTCAAAATTTATAAGTGAGAATCCAAAAAAATTGGAGATCCAAAATAATAGCTGGGGTGCTAATAACACTATTCGTTATTAAAATAAAATTTATTAAATATGTATACTGAGTTAAGTAGATATATGGAAATAAAATTTTCTAAAGTGTTTTCCTATAACCAAGGGTTTAATTACATTTAGCCCATTTTTTTTGGTTAAAATTTCACTTTGCCCTTTCCATTTAACATATTTGATAATATTTTATATACGTTTTACATATATGTCAATATATTTTTTATATTAACAACAATAGTAAGAACTGTTTTTAATACTCCTTCCGTCCCAAAATATTAGTTCCTTATTTCATTTTTCATTATCCCAAAATATTAATCTCTCTTCAAAAATTAAGTACAAAAATAATATAAATTTTCTATTTTGCCATTCTTTTAAATTAATAAACAATATAAAAAGTATAATTATGACATTGATATTCCAAAAAAATGTACTATCAAAAGGATAATTTTGGAAAATCAATTTTTTTCAAAAGCAATAATTGTCCTATAAAAAAAAGTTAGATTTCTCAAAAGGAATCATTATTTTGGGACGGAGGGAGTATTTTCTTTTTACAATATCATATAGATATGGCATTAATAAAGTTGATATATGAGTGATAAGTGACAATAAAAGTTAGGAGGAGGAAAGGAAAGTATCAATATGATTTCAAAATAAAAAATATTACGAATGTGTTTTTGTGGTGGAGATTGAATTGATGAAATATAGGGTTTACATATGAAATGAATCTAAGCCATTAATTCTTTTTTTTAAGAAAAGTATGGGTTGTTAAGGGTGAATTTGTGGTGTTGTTTTTTCAAATTAATACTAGGAGTATGTAATAGGAAACACTAGGGTGTGTACCATACGCACTTTATAACTAAAAAAAAAAAGGCTTAACTTTAATTTTTCGAGTCGTAACTAAAAAAAGAAAAAAATATCTTAATTAAACACAACATGATGTATAACTAAAAAACTCATGAGTCATAATAAGGGTAAATTATACTTTGTCCCCTTTATATTTGGTCACTTTCTCACTTTAGCCCTTAAGGTTTGTTTGTTTTTTTTTTTTTTGCTCTTCATGTTTCAAAAAATTCTCACTTTACTCCTAAAACTAATTTTTATTCAGAATTGGACAGAAAATGATACGTTGACAATCACGTAATATAAAAATATTTTATTAAATATAACTCACACATCTGACATAAACTTTAACTTTAATACAATAATATATTTTATATGTTGTGTGACAGTTATTGTGATATTTTCTATCTAATTTTGAATAAAAGTTAGCTTTAGTAGTAGAGTGGCAAAAACTTGAAATATGAATAGTTAAAGTGAAAAAAAAAAAATTTAAACTTTAAAGGCTAAAATGAAAAAGTGACCAAACATAAAAGGGACAAACTATAATTTATCTGTCATAATAATATCATAAGTAAAGAAGAAAATTGATCATAATTAAAGAAAAAATAACATAACTAATGATGAATATGTTATATTTTTTTAAAATGGTGTATATTAAAATTTTGGGTAAATTATAAATACACTCTATGAGAGTTGCTTAAATTACAGATTGCCAACAGTGGTTTCAAAAATTACAAATACCTCATTATTAGAATTTTTTATTCAACAAAATTAACTAAAAAAATAAAATTTATAATTGTTATCTTATACAATAATAAAATTACCTAAATTATTAATTGAAACATATTTTTAACATCATTAAAAACTATTAATTGATGTGATGATTTATTAATAAAAGTGACGATTTGTTATGAAATTAGAAACCTCAGAGATGAAATATAATTTTTACAACTACAGAGAACGATTTATATTTTAATAAAATTTTAAAAGATGTATTTATAATTGATCTTAAAATTTTTCATATGTAATTAATATCTTAAAATATCTCATTGACCACGAATTTTTGTGATGACATCATTGCCTGCCTCTTTCGTAAAGAGGGTGCACTAAAAAAACTTGTTAGAAAAATAAAACAAACAGGGGTGATTCGGCCCCCGGGGCCCGAATCCCCCTAATTCCCCTTTTTAAAAAAAAAAAAAAAAAAAAGAAAAAAGAAAAAAAAAGAAAACAATTTCCATAAAAGGAAATTAGGGGGATTAGGGGGACTTTTTTTTGAGGTCCAAAACATTTTCTAAAACAAAAGAAGGGCACCTTGGCGCGAATCGAGGGCTTGTTTTACTTCAATTTAAAAAATAATAATAATACTTACCCAAAAAAAAAAAATTAATAATAAAAAAATGGGCTTTTGTTTTAAGTGTTTTTTTTTAAAGCTTCCATTCTACTATCTGTGACTTCAAAATATAAGTTTGTTAATTAGGGGATTCAAATCTGAAATTTTCGAGAGAGTAAATCTCCAGATCCCAATCGTCACTCTCTTAAGTGTTAGTAGGTAGTCGTATAGATTTTTTAAAAAAGAAATTTATGCTGTATGTTAATTATAACGGTGATGTTATATATATTAATTAATATATTAATATAATTTATGATATTATTATTAATCATATTTATTATATTACATCATTTATTAATACATTAATTAATAGTTATAATCCATGGTTTTACAAGACAATGGGCGGTTTGAAACTACCCTCGAGAAGAGAGACAAAAGGAGAGGTGTCCCAATATTGACATAACCCAACAAGAAGCCTAATCAAAAATTAAAAAATTTAAATATTTATTAGACATCAATTAAAAAACAATTATAGTAATACAACGGTAAACCGATGCATACCCCCACTCGCCCACTTCCTATTTCAAATCTTTCATCATATTGATTGTTTTAAATATTTTAATTTACATAACATTTTATATGAGAGAGTTGAAGAACGTTATTAGAAAATTTAAAAATCTTTAAAGATTTTTAAAGAAAATTCGAATTCTCTAAAAATGATGAGAGACTTAAATTCTTCAATAGTTACAATTAAGAACACAAAAGTAAAGAGATGATGGAGATAAGAGATTTGGTAAAGAAGAAGGCAAACTAATTAGAGAGAGAATAACGGCAAGGCTTTCCTATGGATTTCCCACTTTCATTCTCAAGATTGATAATAGAGAAAGGAAATTAATTCTTTTTCAAGAGTTGTCTCTCCAAAATCCCCATTGTAAAGCTGTGTATGAGTGCTATTTATAAGCACCTCATGATGTAGGATGGAGCCCATGTGTAAGGAACATGGGAATATTCTCTCTAACCACCTTGTCCGAGGAGGTGACCTCTCCGAGGATGAGGAAAACCCCAAAGAGGAGATTAACCTCTCGGCGAACCCTTCGTCTTAGCCATACCTAACCAATGATCCCCAATCATCCCAAAGGGTCAGGAGTAGTCTCAGAGGACGTTCTGTCATAAAAGGGTCAGGGGTAGTTCAAGAGAACTTCCTGCTGCAAATATTGCTAAGTCTTAGGAACCCCCTAGATCGTGTCACCTCGACCCGGGTATAGGCTAGTTTAACCGAAGAGTGAATTTATCTCCATTCATCGTCCTTGGGATTGGGTTCTTTGTTCAGACTCCGTTACGCCCATAGTTTTGGTGTGTAGATCTCGAAAAGCTCCAAGCCCGCAAGTGTTCTGGGACTCATTAACGAAGCAACTTCTAGATTACATTCGAATTTGTTCGAAACCAAGCGCTTCGAATCTCTAGGTTCGTGGATCCGAGCCCTTTCGAGTCCGAGCTCAAATAGGTCTCTAGGTTCGTGGTTCCAAACTTTTTCAAAACTAAGCCAATACCTCGGAGAATGGATCTCCTCCGAGGGTTTCGTCTCTTTTGAAAGCAATGGTTCACCTCCTCGGACGCGCCATATGATTTGGGCCTCCTCGAATAGGCTTGTTGAACTCTTTTTAGAAATTTCTGCTTGATGGGTCTTCATCCGCCCAATTTGTTGGCTTTCTTATGGGCTTGTTCAATAGAATTCACTTGGGCCCATTTGACAATAATTTCTCCAAGCTCACCAATTTTTTGACTTTCTGATTGGGTTTCGATTAGGCCCAATTAATTTAGTGGGCTCAAGTTAACCCCTCTTACACGTTTAAATTTTTATTTATAAGTAATTTATAGTTATATGAATAAAAATTATATATTTTATCTTAATTATTTATATGTTTATACACCATTTGCATTACTTTCAAGGAAAATTTAATTAAAAATATCATTTTGAGGAATGGTGATTCATTTTGTCCTAAATTTTTTTTATAGATCAATTAGTCCCATTGATTTTGGAAAGCTAGATTTAATATATTATTTAAAAATTAGATTTACGATTATATCCTTATTTGTATTATGTTTCGTTCCCCTTTTTTTCATTTGTGTTAGAAACGTAAGGTACATAATCTATGAGAATCAAATTTGGGATGAATTTTTGTATGAGAATTTTTTTTATTTGGAAAACATTTCAAAATAATTACAAAAATGACTTAAAATATGAGATTTTTCAAACATTCCAAAAGGATGTAAGATTCTTCAAACATTTCAAAATGAGCACAAAAACTCCTTAATAAGTTTTAGACAAATGTATAATGTCAAACTATAACACTCCAATGTAACATTCAAACGTAACAGTCAAAAAAAAATCCTTAGTATATTTTTTTTCAAACATAACACTCTAATATAACACTTTTTTTTTAAAAAAAAAAAAAAAAAAACTCTTTAATGTAACACTCTAATATAACACACAAAAATTCTTTAGTATACTTTTTTCAAATGTAACACTCCAATATCACACTAAAAAAAAACTCTTTAGTATACTTTTTACAAATGTAACACTCCAATATAACACTATAAAAAAACTCCTTAGTGTAACACTTTAATGTAACACACAAAAAAAATTTCTTAGTGTACTTTTCCCAAATATAACACTCAATTGTAATACCCTAAAAAAATTCCTTAATATACTTTTATTAAATGAATCACTTCAATGTAATACTCCAAAAAAAGGATATGTGATTTTTCAAACCATTCCAAAATGAGTACAAAAATTCCTTAGTAAGTTTTGGGCAAATGCATAATTTCAAACTATGAGTGTTACGTTTAGAAAAATTACACTAAGGAGTTGTTAGTATTTTTGTGTGTGTTACATTGGAGTGTTACGTTTGGAATTACATTGATTGGAGTGTTACATTTGCAAAAAGTACACCAAGAAGTTTTTTAGTGTGTTACATTGGAGTGTTAAGTTTTTATTTGTAATGTGTAATTTGTTATAGAAATAGGGAAAATCCAAAACTTCTTTTCGAAATGCACAATTTTACATTTGGAGAAATCCATTTTTATTCTTGAAAAATTAAACCCAAACATGTAAGTGTCTACTCTTTTGTGTAATTTTCACTTTAATTGGACTTTTAGGTTTATAAGAATGGGAGGATTAAATAGTTCACAAGATTACATTTTGAGATTTATTGGTATTTCACCCTACTTTCAACTGTTTTAACCTTATTAAAATAGAAATTAGAGTAAATTTTTTTTATTTATTTTTTATTTTTTATTTTTTTTATTTTTAAATTTGGTATCCAACCCACTGAATTAACAAATTCGGATAACCAATCTCACTGTCTACATAGAAAATTGAAAAGTAAAAAAATATATATATGAAAGATGTAAATGAAATATAAACTAATTTATTTTCTCTATTCTTTTTTTCCCTCAAAATTTTATTTAAATTCATGATCCAACAAATATCTTAACACTAATTAGCCAATGAACGTGCATGGATGTTCCCTTCTATTTGGAAATAACATAAAAACATGAGATTAACATATAAACAATCAAAAGCTAGAGTGCCAAATATGCATGTGAATATGCGCTAAGGTAACTAAATGCACAAGTCAAAGGTAATCAATTGATAACAATATTATCACTTTGTGCTGATGTGGATTTGGAAATACTTCTTCAATTCAGTCAAACTCTTGAGATCCTTATGTTGTCACCAAAAATAGAAACGAACACTCTAGTCAGTGGTGTCAGAATTAACACTCCGACGAGCAAATTAGCTTTTTGAAAAGACTCACGTAATTGTTTCTTAAAGGCTTAAGTTAGCTGTTTATTTCTTACCCTCTTTTGCTGAGCTCTTCTTAACATTTTATAATGTCATCATTCTCGACTCTCGTTCCACACAACCTAACCCTTCATCATTACCCTCTAGGGTCTATTTTCATACTATACTTTTTAATGGAAATCTTCATCCCACTGAGTAGGCCCCTGTTGATCTGTGCTATTCGGACTTCGCTGCATGCCGAAAATAGTCTTGCCCACTATGCTCACTCGGTGTTCGATGATCACCAGGCCCAATGGGCTTGGGCTTTATTCGGCTCATATTGAATGGGCTAGGCTACTCGAAGTCGTACGAGATACAGTTCTTATTCGGTTGTCACACACTTGATTCTAGTACTGCTAAATAGTAATACTAAATAATTCAACTGTTTTGCTTCCAATGGAGAAATTAAATTTCAGTGTAATTTTTTAAAAATAATTTCAGATAGGTGGTAGATTTTGTGAATATTAATGTGCCTTTTACCAAACATCATCCAACTTCGTTAATTTAGTATCAAATTAAAATATATGACACATACCTTATAAAAGTTTGTACTACAAAATTTAGAAACATAGTGGCTGGTAATTTAAATAGATTTATTCAAATTGATTACTTAAAATGTGGAACTTAAGAATGAAAAGTTCGAATTAAGTTATTTAGTTGAACTATGAAAAAAAAATTACATATTAAAACATAGATAGAAAATAAAAAATGAGTCCTACATGTGAGATTCGGCCTTTATTTTGTTTTTGTTTGCTTTTTTGGCTTTCGAAGGTTAATAGTGTAAATTTAAGCGTGCCAGCAAGGATTAATCAGCCTTTACAGAATTTTAATTGCTAACCAATTATCAAACGATTGTGTTGAAATTCTTTCAGCCTTAATGAAGAGGACTTTTACTGGTGACTTGTTTGAGGAGAAATTTATAAGAAATAACGAGTACAAAACAATTCAGAAACTTAATTTCATCAAGTAAATAGATATTTACAATTAAATGACCCAGCCTTGAAAAGGTTTACAGCAACGATTACTTGAAACTACTCCTAGGAAATGAAGTGTAGTACAAGAATTGAAGTGCTGGAAATGTAAAGAACTAGAAAATGTAAAACTGAAAAGAAATATAAAGTAAATAAACTAGTTTCTGGATCTGCGTCTGGGTCTTGGATTCTGGGGTCTCCTCCTCTATTTATACTTCCCAAAAGTAACCGTCGAAATGGGCTTCTAACCGTCGAAATGCACTTCCATGAACTCTGGTCATGGCTTCGCACAATCAGCTTCCACTACGCCATTCCTTCAGTTAGGCATCCCTCTTGCATTTGAATTAGAATTTTTGAGTAACCGTTGGGCCATATTACCCCGCGTCTTCTCACTGCTTCCATGTAACGCAGACCCACCATTACCAATATGAACTGTCACGTGTCCGTTGCTGATTGGAGACTTGCATTAATTCCCTAAAACACCCTTCACGGGCCACGTGTTAAGCTGCGACTAACTTGTACAAAATATATAGCCAACATTACCCCTCGCACTAATATACCCAATACTTGGTGATATTAGTGGATTAGTGCACTTTATCCATGTCCTAGGACGTGCATGGACTTAGGCTGAAGTATAACCGTTTTCTTAAAAGTGAAGCACCGAATTTCATTAAATCCTTCCTTATGTTTTGAACATCACCTCCATTATCTGTGAATACAAAGAGTCTGATATGCCTCCAATGGCCAATCAAGCTTTCTCTTACATTGATTGAGCATACGAGGAGGTATTTGACAATGATGACTGACCTCAAAAGAACCTTCATACATTTATTGGCCACATTTATCCACCACCATTTATACAAGTTATGGAAACTTCTGACCCGTATGAACCACTGGAGCAAGCATTTGCACAAATAGATCTTGGAAGTTATTCATTTACTCCAAAACTCTCTGCATGGGATGAAGCTGCTTTATCATCCTCTAGAAATACTAGCTGCGATGCTTGGCCCACACCCACTCAACCTCAAACAAGGAAGCGAATCCACCATAAATTCCTCTAATTTGATGATCCTACTGCAATTCATCTCTCCATGCGCAGTTCTGTAATATATCCATACGTCCCCCTCGACCGTTTTCGCAGCCTTGAAGACAACTTGCTTTCGGCCTGATATACTTCCACCTTGCCGTCCAGAATAGTGCGAAGGACTCCACATCCTGTTGAGGCCTTGGGAATCAGTCCTGCACTCCTAGCCAAAAAACCAAAACTCTGCTTCTCTGATTGACTAGAATGTGTGAACAAGCATGAGTTCCCACCTTTATTTGGAGAGGACCTGCTCCTTCCCTGCCCTCCAATCCAAACTAGGTTAAAGAACTGAAACTCACCGTCTTCAAGAGCCAGCATTTTGTTCCCTACCAAGCTCCAGTTCTCCCTACTGCTTACCAACAGTATAGAGCCCAAACTCTGCTTGCCGCTTTTTTCTATTTATCTTATGAGGTCCTTCGAGATGACATTCTTCACAAGAACTTATTGTAGTCCTGTGATATTATCTCTCAAAGCCATATCCTTAACCCTATAGCCCAGGCAGAGCTTCATACTTTCCTGGATCAACTTCATTTTCTACTCAACTGGCACACAAATGCTTCTATTACCAGTGAGTTGTTGGAAAACACCTCTGCTGCTCATATTCAAATTCAGTACGAAGTAGAGAATTTTTTGAAGAATATGAAGACTTTAAGAACCAAGATTTAGAGTATGGAGAAGATGCCATTAGAGGCGATGCACATGAAGAATGATGGATGGATGAAATAGAGAAGGCTCTTAGACAACAAAATTTGAACTGAAGGCCCAACAACTCTTCTTCCAGCTAAGGGCTCATCAGTTAGATGAACCAAATTTAGATAGGATAGAAGATAGGTTAGGAAAAGAGTATGTATTTATTGAATTTTGTTAGACAAAGTTTCATGATTTTGTGACTTTGCCCATTCCTTATTTTTATGAAATTGAGAATGTAACCAAGTAGGTTTTCCCAATGTAATTACATATCAATAAAATTGAGTTCTTCAAATCTCATTTGTCATGATTTGGCTTTATATTCCAATTGCATGATTGATTCCATGGAGAATATGACTTCATTTCTTACTTTTTTTTATGTAATCTGTGAATAACAGCTTCGAAGCAACCAACTTGCTTTGATGCCTGGTTTTAAGTGCTTTGAAACACAAACTTTCTCATAGGAGTGTCCATATTTGCCTTGGGTTTTCACACTCCAAGCATATGGCTAACATAGCCTGCATAAAATAACAATTTTGAACTGACCAATCTTGTTTCGAGGCCTGGCTTAGGTGTTTTGAAACATGAAATTTCTCTGAAGAACGGCCATATTTGCCTTCGAAGGGTCTTATATAAGCAAAAGTGTAAGATAAGTCCTTTGGTCTTTGGACTTTTTATACTACTTAACTAAGAACTGGTTCCATAGTGCTTATCTATGCTGAAAGAATAGGTCATAACCATATTCTAACCATAGGTCACTACAAAGAACCTTTCGAAGGAAACTTTCTTTGTTTGGAAAGTCTAAAAGCGCGCCTCTAGGATTCCTACAGTGAACAAATCTTAACTACGCTTGAATTCAAGACTGGCTTTGAAGCCAACTACCTGTTTTCAAAGCTAAGGTAAGTATTTGAAAACTGGTTTCAAAACCAACTAACAATTTTCAAAACCAAGCTGGATGTTTGAAATGTGTTTCCCTCTGTCATAAGGTATCCATATACTGGCTCGGAGATATTTTTTTTCCTTGTGTTCTCAGGCATTTTAAAATAAAAGTCTTGACCACACATGGGTTAAAACCTAGGCCATTTAACCCGTTATATTAAATAGGTAACTTTGGACCAAAGGTTTAAAACCCCCTCTTCTCGCGCTTCATTTACACGCTTGTCCAAAGTTTTTTTTCACTCATGTTACCCCTATCTGCAGCTCTTTGCCCTTCTGCTCACTTCCTTCTTTCAATTCCTAGCTAATGGCTTCTTCTTCCAAAATACCAGTCGTCGAGCGTGTGAGCCCATCTGTGGCTTTGAAGAGAATCATCAATGAAGAATGTGACAAATACAAGGCCGGTGAACGGTGTGCTATCGATGGGCGTATCTTTATTCCCCGACACCATGCTCAAGAGGAGTTTGTTCTTGGACCCATTTTCAGAGAAGCTCCCTGCTCTGTATCCACGCTTAGAGGATCAATGCCTCTTTTACGAGGGTGGCCTTAATTGAAGAAGCTGGAAGATGAACCGTCCTCATCACTACTGGCCCACATTGAGGCCGGAATGAGAGGAATGGTACGACCAAGTTGTTCCTGCCAGAATACTGGACCTCCAAGAACTCTATCTCCTCGATGCCCTTTGACTAGCCAAGTTTTCCATTCTTGAAGACCCTTTTCTCATACCTGCTGCTCTTTGTTTTTGGAACCTTGATTTCAATTTTTTTCAATTTCGGTGTAGCATGATGGCCTCCACTGTCCTTGACATGTGTCATCTTCAAGGGTTATCACCCGCTGGTACTCCCTTCGGACCTGATTATCCTGATATTAATGTTCCTTTCTTTATTCCCCCTCTGACTTCTTTCTTTAGTGATTTTGTGAAGTTTGAGAATAAAAAAAAAGGTCCTGTGACCGATCGGGAGTTATTTTCTTTTCTCTTATATTGGCTCTGCAAATTTCTATTCTGTATCTCCTCCCAAAGGATTATGCTTGAATTCGCTCCTCTTGCCAAGGCTCTTACTTCGACTAAGAAGATATCTTTAGCTCCTTATGTACTAGGTCAGGTATATAGAGTTTGCTCTCAGTTTTGTAAGAAACCCCTCGATGCCAACCAAGGAGGACCACTCTGGGTGTTACAACTCTGGCTTTTTGCTTACTTTACTGACTTACATTCCAGGTACTTGAGATTCTTGGTGCAAGACCCTACCATTTATGGAATGAAGTATGCTAGAGTTTCACTCTACCCTTCTAGCTTTGCTTATTACCTTACTTTCTTCCATCAACTTCCAGCTTTCCTCATTTCCACCTTATTCTTCTCCTTTGCGGCTAACACAGGGCCAACATGGTTGAGGACTTTTCTGATTGATAGCACCTGCTTCAACCCTATTCACAGGGATATATGGGCCTCGATTTTGATTCCAAGGGAGCTCTACATTGGTACGTTGAACTTTCGAGCTTATAAGTGTATTGTTGAACACTATTGCCCCTGCCTGATTTGCTAGGCAATTTGGGCTTACTCAAGGAATTCATGTCCCTTTCTGCAGCTAAACTAACCCCAATCTTGCAACCAGAAAGCTGAAGGTGCCAAGAACCAGGCTGGATAAGGTAACTTTCAAGTTGATACAAGACTTGGTCGAATTTAGGTTCACTCCTTTCATCCCACATAGCACTGCATTGAGGAGGTACCAAAATTGGTGGATAGCCAATATGGAGGTGCTCTTGGCTATCTCTCATCGGGATCTGTTGGTAGGGCTAGACGTGCTCTCTCAAGCTAAGTCCAAAGAGACTAAGACCACTACTATTGCCTCCACTGCCCCTGTCATCCCAACTCTTACTCTTGTTGTCTCTGTGTCTGTTCCTACTGCCTCACCTCCTTCTCCAAGATTCACCAGGGCTACCTCAAAGAAAGGTATGCATTTCTATTTTCCCTTTCTCTTTCTTTTATGATGCCTTACTTATTTACTTATAGCTTCTATTCTTAGTGCAGGAGATCTATAGGAAGACTCTCCTCAGAGAGCTCAAGCTTTGAGCATTCTTAAGGGCAAGCAGCAACAACAAAGAAAAAGGAAACTCTTGCTTGATCCTGAAGAAGATGTGCCTGAAACTTCTGTAGAAGAGAAGGAAGCAGCAAAGGAAAAAAAAACTCCACTTAAGAGGAGGAAGAAAGTGATAGTTTTTCCTGCTAATTTTTCCCAAGACCCTACTCATGAGGTAGTTATCAGCGCAGTGGAGCAAGAACATTCCAAAGAAATTATCGTTTTCTAGAGGTCTGAGAAAAGGAGGCAGCAACAAATGCAAAGAGAAGAGGCTGCTACTGTTGAAGCAACACAAAAGGAGGCTACAAGGAAAAAACAAACTGTTGAGCTTTATGCCCTTCGCAACTCTTTAATCATCACCATCACAACCTCTGAAGTTGGTAATTTTCCTTTAATTATTTTTGATTCCCTCTCCAGAATTTAACAAAAAGTTCTTCTTTCTATTTTCTAATATGCAGCAGCAGTCATTCTTTCTTTAACATTGGCTTCTTCAGCCTCAAAAGGAACAAGGAAGGCTCATACTGAAGTGCCAATGAGTATAGAGCCCATTCAAATGATTCTTCCACTTCCCAGCTCTATACTCTCCATGCCTTCCTATTTGAAGCAAAGCATCTCACCTTCCTTATGCCTAGACTTAACTCTATATCTGCCCCATCTTTTTTTCATTTCATCTCATCTTACTCCGCCTATAGTCTTGGCTGCCTCTTTACCACCTGAGAAAATTCTAGTTATCACTTCATCTTCAGTGGTAGTTGGTACTCGCAAGGAAAACATTGGTGGCTCACCAATTTCTTTCTTACCATCTAGCTCCAGTCCCTCTTCTCTTGACTTGCTAGTGGCTAAGACAATAGACACTGCTAGGGATTTCTCCACTCCTTCTTCTATTCCTAGGTTTCCATCTTTTCCTTCAACCAGTGATCTTTCTGTATTGCCAATATCAGAGGGAGAGATGGGCATCTTCGACGCTCAACTGGCTAGCTTGTTTGGCATATCTTTACCAGTTCGAGCACCAAGCAATGAGACTGAGCCATTGGTCCTTGCAAACTCTTTTTTGGAAATTATTGAGAGCTTCTCAACTAATACTGAAGCTTCTTTGCCTTGGGTGGACTTGGGTACTTGCTTGGACCTGCTGCAATCATTCTCAAGGATTCCGTTTGAAGCCTTACAAAAGCCTATCATAAAAAATGGTTTCTTTAAGTGCTGTAAAGTGTTCGAGCAGTGCAACATGGCCTTCTTAAGTCACTTATCCCAAGTAGCAGCCACCTTAGATTTTTATGTCAATATATGTGTAGACACCCCATTTTGACCGGCTCTAAGACTTGGGCACTTTATTTTGAACACCCTCACCAAAAAAATAAAATTGAAATTTTAATCCCAAAACTCACCCATTTTGGTCAAATTAACATATTTTTATTTGAATTTATAATTTTGTATAATTTTATATAATTTTGTGTGTTTGTACAAATTTTTAAGTGTGTTTATATAAATTGGCATGTGATATTTTATAAATAAAAAATGATAAAAACAAAAAAAGGAAAAATAAAAATAATAATAATAAAAAATACAGAGAAGGTGCTGTTTCTGTCGGGGGATATTTGGGAGGAAGAGAAAATGTTGAATTCGGTGGATGGTGATAATTAGTGGGTGCAGTGGGTGGTGGAATAAAGAGAGGTGGTGGGGGTGATAAAAATATATGTTTTTGTTTTAGAGAGGAAGAGGTTAGACAGAGAAGGTGGGTTTGTGTAGTTGTACAGCATGGGGGTGGAAGATATGTTAAAGAAAAAAAAAGAAAACATGATGGAGGCCAGCCCCCACAGACTTTGGAGAGAGAGGGAGAGAATCACATGGTTGCTTCCACCTCCATATCCCTCAGGTGGCTCCATCAACCCACGAGGCACACGAGCTCTCTCTCTCTTTCCATACAGACACTAGAGCTTCAACACTGAAAAAAAAAGGACACAGACACTACACGGCCATGGCTCTCTCTCTCGGTTAACACACAACACACACACACCTCTCTCCCACACACCCACACACAAGCACTGATCTCTCTCTCCCCACAAACAGACCTCTCTCTCTCTCGGCATGCACACCAAACACAGCTCTCTTCTCTCTCTCTCACGGCAGGCACCACCAAACACAGCAGCACACACACACAGGAGGCTCGGCCTCCTTGGTTGAGTTCTCTCTCCAGCTGTGTCTCTCTCCCTACAACACAAACTGATCTCTCTCTCACTCTCGGCACCTCACTGAAACACCACCCAGCAGACACCCACACAGCCATGCACATGCACGGCACACACCCACAGCCACACACTCTCTTGACAACTTACTCTCACTCTTCTCCAGCGAGGGAAGGTTGATCAAATGGTTTTGTTTTGAGGAGCTACACACCAGACCACACACAACACATGCATCCTCACCCACTGATGCACACACATACATGATAGACACCACAACACCATTCACACCACACACACACAGCACAGACGGACATGGAGACACCAAACCCATCTCTCTCTTCTCTCTCTAGACATTCCTAGGCTGCTCTCTCTCTCTCTATACACACAGAGCCCATACACAGAGACATAGGAGACACACACGGCACAGACCAAAACCTATCTCTTATCTCTCTCTCTCTCTCTCGGATTGCATCTTTGAAGAGAGAGAAAAGGTGGCGAGTGATGAATGATATAATGTAGCATGCGAGGTACAACTCCGAGGTTCTGAAGAGGAGATAGTCACACTTTCTCTCTCTACACTCTCAGGAAATTTGCACATCATCCAATAGTGATTTCCCTATAAGCCATGCTAGTCAGATTTCAAATCCGTTCCTTGGTTTGCCGCTTGAATCTAGAAAATGTGAATCATGCGATGTTGTGGAACCCGGGACATGCGAAAATGAGTGACATGTGCCAGTGATGAAGTTGTTTATTTTATTTTTATTTTGAGTGTTTGTGAGGTTTTATTTTATTTTATTTTTCTCTCCTCTCTTCCTCATTCGGATCTGTAATAATTCAAGTATTGTAATAATTCCCCCACCCCGCTTCTTTCTATCCCATTCTTTTATCGCTTTCCCTAACTGTGTGTATGTATATATCTGACATGCCATGCATATCCATACTTTACATTTATGTCTCATGCATTAAGATTCGGCTACATTTACATGTGTGGATTTAATCAATTCTTCTGTGATTCTGTGTGCTATCGTATGTTTTGAGACGATTCACATGCCATATTCTAGAAGCCGAATCTTTAGTGCATCTCATGGGTGAATTGCATTAGGGATTTGTATATATGATCATGCATATTTTACTAACTTTGTTTTGTAGCTGTTCGAGGGACGTCAGTAAATCTGTGAGTTTTTATGCTTTAGCATCCCATTTGTGTGTGTTTTTCTTACTATGTGTTAGCATTCTACCATGAGGCTACTTGCTTACTTGATATAATTGTATGAATGCTTGTGGATGAAGGCTTGTTGCTTAAATTGGAATAATTCAATAATTGTACGTTTTAAGCCCACTGTGTAGTGGCAAATTCACAAACTTTAAGCCCACTTGATGGTGGCAAAATCAAACCCTTTTCGAAAAACAAACATGAAATTGAATTGTTCCAATTTGAGCAAACTAGTCTATACTTGTATGCTTCACATAGTAAATTTTAGGATTTACTAAAATAATCAGAACATGAACATATAAAGAAAATAAAAGTCATATCATGGTTTAGTAGAGACCGATCTTTTGATCGGGTGAGCGAGGGTGCTCATTATTGACCTTCCTCTCTCATACCTAAGGTTCCGAGCCAAACATCCTTGGTTACGACGAACAGTGGCCTTGGCACCGAGTCATGGGTTTCCTAATTTCCCAAAATATTAGGTGGCGACTCTGAGATCTGATGATGCAGTCCATTTTTGACAAAATTGCAATAAAATGGATTTTCAATAAAAGTTTCCAAATCTGGACTCTCATCTACGTTTCACATTGCACTCGTGAGGCTAGATCAAAGAGATCTCGAGAGTCCGAACTGTTTAACGCGCACGAGTACCCCCCGGGCATGTTACAGTTTCTGGCGACTCTGCTGGGGATTTTATGAAACCTTGACTCGAACTCTATGATATGACTTTTATTTTCAATTATATGTTTATTGCATTGCATACATTGGTGCACTTAAAGTCCCTGTGTTGCCCAGATGTTGGTGGGAACACAGACACACTTTTTGTGACACTACACCTATTTTTACGATACTTTAGAGGCCTTGTGTTGTAACCTTTTGAGATTTGTCAAAAGGGTAGCTTTGCTATGTAGCTCTGCTATCTAGCTTTGCTGTCTAAGGTTCTCAGACTCCGAAGAGAGGCTATTTGACTCTTCTGATTTCCTGGAATCTTTATTGGTTATGACTCAAAGGACTCTTTGGTAACGTCACCTTGACTTCAACCCTTAGAGTAGAGCTAACCTTGTACATATAGTGAGCCATAGTATCTTCCAAATTAGGACAGGATGCTTTCCCATTGCTAGGATGTATGATATCACTTGTCTGAATAGTGAAACCCTAGATCATTTCAAGCTAGGACAGGATAACCCTACCCTCCATAGGGGTGTTTGTTCTCTTTCCTGCTATGTGTTATGTGCAATGTATTAGATCTATACAGGGGTTCTCAAATTCAAATGAGTGGTTCAGGTAGTTCAACTTAGCACCATTACTTCAAAAACAAAAAAAATAAATAAATCAAAAACATAAATCAAAAAAAAAAAAATTTGTAAAAAAAAAAAAAAAAAACTCCGGTATCCCCCACAAAGTCGACCATTGTAAATAAATAGAGCTTGTAGGGTATCTGACCATCTCTGTGAATGGGGAGTGACCACCTGTTGATTGCACGGGCTTTATTTTGAATGTTGTCGATGGCCCACACTTTGGTTGGCAATTTGAGAATGGTTTTATTTTGAGTTCTAAATTGAGTATTGAGTCTAAGTTTGACTCCACCAAAGTTTGTAGAGTTAGAGTCAGGCTCGAGTCAGCCTAATGAGTCAGAGTCTGTTGATTTCGATAGTGCTAACCTAGACATTTCTGTCTTGTCTAGGTCTTCTTTGTCATTTTCTTTTGAGTCTGTGTCATTGCTGAGTCATAGTCTCTTTTAAAAAAAAAAAAATCAAAAAAATAAAATATAAAAAAATGCCATAGAGTCTGCCTACTTTTCTGTGCCTTTAAATCATTGCATTGACCAAAGTTTTTTCAAAACTTTTTCCAAAACTCTGATAAAACAAAGAGGAAGAATTTCCTCGGGATTTGCAAATTTTGATCAACTGAGAGGAAGAGAGGTGTGCTAAGCCCTTGATGAATGAGATCATTTTTGTTAATGTGGGTACTGAGAAGGATCTTTGCTCAATCCAAATTGGTTCTATCTTGTCTTCGTAAAAGTACGAGTGATTAGTTACTTTGTGAAAAGATTTCAAAAATTGTTTTTGCGTGGTCCTATGAAGACGTGCCTGGAATTGATTATACAGCATAGGATCCCTCTTGACTTGAGATCCGACCTTCTTAGCTCCTTAGCTTTCACAACCTTGATTCGAAGTATTCAATGATCATTCAAAGTGTAAGGCTTGCATAGTCAAATTGAAATAGCCCTTGAACTAGGGCCATGATGTGATTCAAATGGAGGCAGCCCTTCAACTAGGGGCAATAAGGTCGAATATGAATGGAAATAGCCTTGAACTAGGGGCAATGATTGTGATCCAAATTGGAAATAGCCCTTGAACTAAGGGCCATGATGTGATTCAAATGAAGGCAGCCCTTCAACTAGGGGCAATAAGGTCGAATGTGATTCAGATTTGAAACAGTCCTTGAACTAGGGGCAAAAGTGTGAGGCTTGCATAGTTGAAATGGAGGAAGCCCTTGAACTAGGGGCAATAAAGTATCACCCTTGAGAGGCTCGCTGGGCAGAAAACCCGGAAGGGCGACCCAGGAAAAAGTTAGAGCACAAAAAAAATAAAAAAAAAAAGGAAAAATAAAAAGAAAAATGAAAAGCTCGCAAGGTTGAAAACCCGAAAGGCAGCTTTGGCAAAAGTTAGAGCGTAAAAGGAGAGTGTCGATACTCGAGTGAACCTTAGCCAAAACTATGTAGGGCCAGTGATTCAGATTGGAAGCAACCCTTGAACTAGGGGCAAGAAGGTCGGATGTGATTTAGATTTGAAGCAGCCCTTGAACTAGGAGCAAAAGGTTGGATGTGATCAAAGAGTTAAAACTGAATCGTTTCCCAATGAAGACCGCCCAGAAAGGCAAAACGCAGAATTTGAGAGAATGAATTTTATTATTGAAGGACAGTCGAGTTCCTATCCACTACACTAGGGGCAAATTCGGACCCAATTCAGTCTAGTCTTTACATCACCATATCTACTGGTCAAGTGTAGCAGTTGTTCTTATAGATGGTCTAGAGATTTCACACCCAATCAACATGGACAAGTTAAACTGAAAGTAACCCTTGAGAGGCTCGCTAGGCTAAAAACCCGGAAGGGCAACCTAGGCAAAAGTTAGAGCAGAAAAATAAAAAAAAAATAGAAACTCAAAAGAAAAAAAAATGAAATAAACAAAATGAAAATATATATATATATATATATATATATAGAAAATCAAAAAAAAATCAAAATCAAAATCAAAATCAAAAGCTCGCAAGTTTGAAAACCCGAAAGGCGGCTTGGCAAAAATTAGAGCACAAAACGAGAGTGTCAATACCCGAGTGACCCTCAGCCCGAACTACGATGGCCTGATTCCTATCTTTGGGATACGTAGGTAGCTTCATCTCGAAGTTCGGTCCTAATAATTTTTCAACTCATTCATTTTGTCCATGTTTGATTGGTGTATCTTTAGTCGACTTGGTTGTCCTATCTGTGTTTCATTGGTGTATCTTCGTTCTGCTCAGTTCAGTTGGTTTCGATTCAATTCGGTTCGATTTGATTTGGCGGTTCGATTCGGTCCGGTCCAGTTTTGCTCGACTTCATTCGGTTCAGATTGGCTTGGTTTGGTTGGCTTGGTTCAGATATCACCTTTGATTATCTGGTTTGGGACTATGCACCCCAATGGTTGATTTCATGTTAGTTGAGTAGTGGCCATTTGCAAAAATAGGTTTTGATTAATTTGAATGAAGATGACTAATTTTCTCGAAAATTGTTCCATTTTTGCAAAAACTTGGACCATTCTTTGGATTTGAAAAGGGAAAATTTTCAGTGCTCACAGTTTAGCTTACATGATTTTGAAACAGAAAATGGAATAAGTATGCTAATCTAACTCTCATGTTGATCAAAACATGTTTACAAAAAAATCAAGAGACAAAAAAAGGGTCAAGGCAATGAACTAGGGGCATAATCGAGTTAGAGATTCTGTCTTCTCCACCGCTCGAGTCAACTATTCAGTGTATATAAGTGTATATTCATACCAGTCAGTGCATATAAGTGTGTATTCATACCAGTCAGTGTACATAAGTGTGTATTCATGCCAGTCAGTATATTCATACCAATCAGGGTATTCATACCAGTCAGTATATATAAGTGTGTTCCTTTTATACTAGTCAGTATATTTATACCAGTCGGTGTATTTATACTAGCCAGTGTATATAAGTGTGTTTGGATCGTTTTGCTTCGTTCTTGTTTCGTTAAGTCATTCTTTGATTCAGGTCAGTATAGAATCAATGTTTTAATTCAAAGTTCAAAATTCAATCACTCTCAAATTCAATCAAACAAAAATGTTTTCAAATTCAAAGTGATATGCCAGTCACGCCATTGATGTGCAAAAACTAAACTGATTTTATTGCAGTTGAGGACATCCCCGATTACAGAGACAAAAACAAAAAAAAAAAAAAAAAAAAAAACAAAAAACAAAAAACAAAAAAAAAAACAAAAAAAAAACAAAAAAAAAAAAAAAAACAAAAAAAAACAAAAACAAAAACAAAGAGAGAGAGAGAGATGGATCTTTTTCTTCTTTCTTCTCCGGCAGCAGGCCGGCGGCGAAGATTGCAACCAGCTTTATTTGCACACAACTTCATTTGCCTGACTTTACCCATCAGCTGCCTCACTTCGTCTTTTACTCATTCGGAGCTTTTGAAGACTCTGCCTCGCCCTTGGCAGAGCTTCCAAAGGAGATTATTCCTCGCCGGCCATCAAATTGGTTGTGCGGAGGAACTCCGAATCGAGTCACGGAGGTCGTCAGTCGTTTCAGCTCTTTGTTTCTGCTTTTTTCAGCGCGCTAACTTCCCCTCGAGAATCTTTGTACATATGTTGAAGTAAGAAAGTTGTGCATTCAATCGATGCACCTCACACGTTCTGTTCTGCAGCCGACGGGACAAGTTGGAGACCGCAGTCACGGTCTCCACACATGACCTCAGTGTATACGTTTGCTTCGATGTCAGACTGTGCCGCCATGATTTGTTCAACTGACATCGCTGAAAGTTGACAACAGGAGAAGGAGGAGGAGCCCGTGGTTGAGGTTCAGAGGAGTCAGAATTGGTCATCTCTATCGTGGACTCGTTCAGGTCTGGAAAAGAAAAAGTGGAGAGAACCGTGTGAAGAGGCCATGCAGAGAAGAGTAATGCAAAAGAAAGAGGTTGCAGAGTGGTGGCAGAGAAAGTTTGCAGACTTTTGCTCTGCCTCTCTCTTTCGCAGGCCTCAACTTAAGAAGAGGATGAAGGCAAAGAAGAAGACAAAGAGAGGAAGGCTCAAGACGATCATTGACAATCGGGCAGGATTGGATAGCCTGTCGATCAGGCGCCGCGATTGTGAAATCGTGCGCCAGACACGACGCTCGAAGAAGATGAAGGAAGAGAGAGTGAGAACAAAAATAGGAGGGAGAATGAACAAAAAAATAGGAGAGGCGGGAGAGTTGTATATATGTATATATGTATATGTATTGTATATTTATGTATTATATATATTTGTTTGAACATTTGGGTCACAGGTGTGGCTTGGGTTCAGTGGTTTGGCCTAGTGGGTTGAGGATTCAGAGAGCCTGAGCCTGAAGTAAAGGGTTCGAACCCCACATCGAGTGTTTCTTTTGGTTTGTTTTGATTTTGTGTGTATATGTCTCGTATATGTATATATATTTGTCTGCATATCTTGTCACAAGAGTAGCGTGGTTCAGTGGTCGAGGACTCAAACCAGGCCGAAGTTAGGGGTTCGAAACCCCGTATCCCCACATCCATGCATTTTGTGTTTCCTTTCTTTGCGTGTTTTGCGTACGTGTGCTGACGTCAGCAAACGGAATATGCCTTCTCAGTAACGGCATCTTCCCGCTGACAGTTGCAAACGAATATTCTATGTCTGTGTATATATCCATATATATTTGTGTATATGTCCGTATATGTCTGTGTCATATATATGTGTATATATACTGTATATGTCTATGTCTGTGTATAGGTCTGTTATTTGTCTGTGTATATTGCCGTATTCATATGTATTTTGTTTGTACATGGTATATATATACGGCATTTGGTTCGAACATACAATTCCTTCTTTCATTCTATGCATCTATCGCACAATAATTTCACTTCATGCACCTACCACATAAATCTCAATTTCAATCGCCCTGCTTTGGGCACCGCACTGCTTTGTGCATCAATCGCCCTGCTTTGGGCACTGCACTACTTTGTGCATCAATTTCAATAGCCCTGCTTTGGGCACCGCACTGCTTTGTGCATCAATCGCCCTGCTTTGGGCACCGCACTGCTTTGTGCATCAACCGCCCTGCTTTGGGCACCGCACTGCTTTGTGCATCAATCGCCCTGCTTTGGGCACCGCACTGCTTTGTGCATCAATCGCCCTGCTTTGGGCACCGCACTACTTTGTGCATCAATTTCAATTAGCCCTGCTTTGGGCACCGCACTGCTTTGTGCATCAACCGCCCTGCTCACCGCACTACTGTGCACAACCGCCCTGTTTGGCAGCGCGCACATTGCACAACCCCCGCACCGCACTACTGTGCATCAATTTCAATCGCCCTGCTTGGTACCGCACTGCTCTTTGTGCATCAATTTCAATCGCTACCTTGTGCATCGCACTATCTTGTACACTCTCCCAGTCTAGGAGACCTTAAATCCTATAAAGGCGCAATTCCTTTGGTGTTTGTTGTGCCCGAACGACTTTAGGTGGTCTGGTATAGCCACCTGCCTGTGATTTTGCAATGAGTTCCTAGGAGACCAACTGCGACGTGGAAACTAGAGTTCGAATGGCGATGCCTAGAACGCAAGGTTTGGGATTTCCGAGACTAAAGTCTGGTTTAAATACCCAGGGGTGTATCCCCGGCTTGAAATCTGTATGGCAGCCCCATAGGTTGAGATAGCTTGTATGCGCCTCAACTCTGGAAACTGAACCAACCTAGTCTGTCCCCTGTTGGAGAATAGGGAAGTTGCAAACATAGCCAGCACTCCATGACATTGCATTGCATTGTATAAATCATGAATTTTCAAACAACCATTGTTTTCTCCTTGGTTAAAACCTTCCCTCTCTCCGTATGAAATACGTTGAGATATGCCTGTTGGTTACACCATTGTTATTTTCCTTGGTTAAAACCTTCCCTCTCTCCGTATGAAATACGTTGAGATACGCCTGTTGGTTACACCATTGTCTTTCTCCTTGGTTAAAACCTTCCCTCTCTCCGTATGAAATACGTTGAGATATGCCTGTTGGTTACACCATTGTCTTTCTCCTTGGTTAAAACCTTCCCTCTCTTCGTATGAAATACGTTGAGATACGCCTGTTGGTTACACCATTGTCTTTCTCCTTGGTTAAAACCTTCCCTCTCTCCGTATAAAATACGTTGAGATACGCCTGTTGGTTACACCATTGTCTTTCTCCTTGGTTAAAACCTTCCCTCTCTCCGTATGAAATACGTTGAGATACGCCTGTTGGTTACACCATTGTCTTTCTCCTTGGTTAAAACCTTCCCTCTCTCCGTATGAAATACGTTGAGATACGCCTGTTGGTTACACCATTGTTGTTCTCCTTGGTTAAAACCTTCCCTCTCTCCGTATAAAATACGTTGAGATATGCCTGTTGGTTACACCATTGTCTTTCTCCTTGGTTAAAACCTTCCCTCTCTCCGTATGAAATACGTTGAGATACGCCTGTTGGTTACACCATTGTTGTTCTCCTTGGTTAAAACCTTCCCTCTCTCCGTATGAAATACGTTGAGATACGCCTGTTGGTTACACCATTGTCTTTCTCCTTGGTTAAAACCTTCCCTCTCTCCGTATGAAATACGTTGAGATACGCCTGTTGGTTACACCATTGTTTTTCTCCTTGGTTAAAACCTTCCCTCTCTCCGTATGAAATACGTTGAGATATGCCTGTTGGTTACACCATTGTTGGTTCCTATGAAATACGTTGAGATATGCCTGTTGGTTACACCATTGTTGTTCTCCTTGGTTAAAACCTTCCCTCTCTCCGTATGAAATACGTTGAGATATGCCTGTTGGTTACACCATTGTTATTCTCCTTGGTTAAAACCTTCCCTCTCTCCGTATGAAATACGTTGAGATACGTCTGTTGGTTACACCATTGTCTTTCTCCTTGGTTAAAACCTTCCCTCTCTCCGTATGAAATACGTTGAGATACGCCTGTTGGTTACACCATTGTCTTTCTCCTTGGTTAAAACCTTCCCTCTCTCCGTATGAAATACGTTGAGATACGCCTGTTGGTTACACCATTGTCTTTCTCCTTGGTTAAAACCTTCCTCTCTCCGTATGAAATACGTTGAGATATGCCTGTTGGTTACACCATTGTCGTTCTCCTTGGTTAAAACCTTCACTCTCTCTGTATGAAATACGTTGAGATACGCCTGTTGGTTACACCATTTGGTTACACCATTGATTTTCTACCTGGTTAAAACCTTCCCTCTCCGTATTAAATACGGTTAGGTATGCCTGTTGGTTACACCATTGTTGTTCCACCCCAGTTAAAATACAGCCAGGTGTGCCTGTCTGTTTACACCACCCCTTTTCCTCTCGCGTGAGACGCGTTAGGTCTTTGATTCACTCGGTTAAAAACATCAGGTGTGCCTGTTGTTTACACTACCATTCCTCCTTTCGTGTGAGACGCGTTAGGTCTTTGATTCACTCGGTTAAAAACATCAGGTGCGCCTGTTGTTTACACCATCTTCCTTCCTTTTGCGTGACACATGTTAGGATGTCGATTTCTCTTGGTTGAGGTCTTTCCTCTCTTGCATGATCATAAGTTTTTCAAAAACAACCGGCTTCGCGAAGCGTGTAAGTCCAACTTTCAAACTGCATTTTGAGCATGTCACTTGCATTCTGCCCCTGAACTACGCTGGTTTGATTCCTTGAAAAGGGATACGTAGGCAACCTTCTGGTTCAACCACATGCATTGCATTTTGTTTGATTGCCCAAGTCTTACGGCCTTGTCAAAAGGGTCGTCTTCGGGCTTTGACATTCACTCACGTCATTTCATGACTTCGAGCTCTGTCAAAAAGGGGCAACTGTAGACACCCCATTTTGACCGGCCCTAAGACTTGGGCACTTTATTTTGACCACCCTCACCAAAAAAATCAAATTGAAATTTTAATCCCAAAACTCACCCATTTTGGTCAAATTAACATATTTTTATTTGAATTTATAATTTTGTATAATTTTATATAATTTTGTGTGTTTGTACAAATTTTTAAGTGTGTTTATATAAATTGGCATGTGATATTTTATAAATAAAAAATGATAAAAATAAAAAAAGGAAAAATAAAAATAATAATAAAAAAAAATACAGAGAAGGTGCTGTTTCTGTCGGGGGATATTTGAGAGGAAGAGAAAATGTTGAATTCGATGGATGGTGATAATTAGTGGGTGCAGTGGGTGGTGGAATAAAGAGAGGTGGTGGGGGTGATAAAAATATATGTTTTTGTTTTAGAGAGGAAGAGGTTAGACAGAGAAGGTGGGTTTGTGTAGCTGCACAGCATGGGGGTGGAAGATATGTTAAAGAAAAAAAAAGAAAACATGATGGAGGCCAGCCCCCACAGACTTTGAAGAGAGAGGGAGAGAATCACATGGTTGCTTCCACCTCCATATCCCTCAGGTGGCTCCATCAACCCACGAGGCACATGAGCTCTCTCTCTCTTTCCATACAGACACTAGAGCTTCAACACTGAAAAAAAAAGGACACAGACATTACACGGCCATGGCTCTCTCTCTCGGCTAACACACAACACACACACACACCTCTCTCCCACACACCCACACACAAGCACTGATCTCTCTCTCCCCACAAACAGACCTCTCTCTCTCTCGGCATGCACACCAAACACAGCTCTCTTCTCTCTCTCTCACGGCAGGCACCACCAAACACAGTAGCACATACACACAGGAGGCTCGGCCTCCTTGGCTGAGTTCTCTCTCCAGCTGGGTCTCTTTCCCTACAACACAAACTGATCTCTCTCTCACTCTCGACACCTCACTGAAACACCACCCTGCAGACACCCACACAGCCATGCACATGCACGACACACACCCACAGCCACACACTCTCTTGACAACTCACTCTCACTCCTCTCCAGCGAGGGAAGGTTGATCAAATGGTTTTGTTTTGAGGAGCTACACACCAGACCACACATAACACATGCATCCTCACCCACTGATGCACACACATACATGATAGACACCACAACACCATTCACACCACACACACACAGCACACACGGACATGGAGACACCAAACCCATCTCTCTCTTCTCTCTCTAGACATTCCTAGGCTGCTCTCTCTCTGTCTCTATACACACAGAGCCCATACACAGAGACATAGGAGACACACACGGCACAGACCAAAACCTATCTCTTATCTCTCTCTCTCTCTCGGATTGCATCTTTGAAGAGAGAGAAAAGGTGGCGAGTGGATGAATGATATAATGTAGCATGCGAGGTACAACTCCGAGGTTCTGAAGAGGAGATAGTTACACTTTCTCTCTCTACACTCTCAGGAAATTTGCACATCATCCAATAGTGATTTCCCTATAAGCCATGCTAGTCAGATTTCAAATCCGTTCCTTGGTTTGCCGCTTGAATCTAGAAAATGTGAATCATGCGATGTTGCGGAACCCGGGACATGCGAAAAGGAGTGACATGTGCCAGTGATGAAGTTGTTTATTTTATTTTTATTTTGAGTGTTTGTGAGGTTTTATTTTATTTTATTTTTCTCTCCTCTCTCCCTCATTCGGATCTGTAATAATTCAAGTATTGTAATAATTCCCCCACCCCGCTTCTTTCTATCCCATTCTTTTATCGCTTTCCCTAACTGTGTGTATGTATATATCTGACATGCCATGCATATCCATGCTTTACATTTATGTCTCATGCATTAAGATTCGGCTACATTTATATGTGTGGATTTAATCAATTCTTCTGTGATTCTGTGTGCTATCGTATGTTTTGAGACGATTCACATGCCATATTCTAGAAGCCGAATCTTTAGTGCATCTCATGAGTGAATTGCATTAGGGATTTGTATATATGATCATGCATATTTTACTAACTTTGTTTTGTAGCTGTTCGAGGGACGTCAGTAAATCTGTGAGTTTTTATGCTTTAGCATCCCATTTGTGTGTGTTTTTCTTACTATGTGTTAGCATTCTACCATGAGGCTACTTGCTTACTTGATATAACTGTATGAATGCCTGTGGATGAAGGCTTGTTGCTTAAATTGGAATAATTCAATAATTGTACGTTTTAAGCCCACTGTGTAGTGGCAAATTCACAAACTTTAAGCCCACTTGATGGTGGCAAAATCAAACCCTTTTCGAAAAACAAACATGAAATTGAATTGTTCCAATTTGAGCAAACTAGTCTATACTTGTATGCTTCACATAGTAAATTTTAGGATTTACTAAAATAATCAGAACATGAACATATAAAGAAAATAAAAGTCATATCATGGTTTAGTAGAGGCCGATCTTTTGATCGGGTGAGCGAGGGTGCTCATTATTGACCTTCCTCTCTCATACCTAAGGTTCCGAGCCAAGCATCCTTGGTTACGACGAACAGTGGCCTTGGCACCGAGTCATGGGTTTCCTAATTTCCCAAAATATTAGGTGGCGACTCTGAGATCTGATGATGCAGTCCATTTTTGACAAAATTGCAATAAAATGGATTTTCAATAAAAGTTTCCAAATCTGGACTCTCATCTACGTTTCACATTGCACTCGTGAGGCTAGATCAAAGAGATCTCGGGAGTCCGAACTGTTTAATGCGCACGGGTACCCCCCGGGCATGTTACAATATGTCAGATGGCCAAAGCTGCAGAAGAGAAACTGCTGAAAGACAAGGAGTTTGTCTCCCATATACATGCTGAGGTGTTTGAATTAAAGGGACAACATTCCTATGCTTCCCAGTTTCGAACCCAACTTTTGGAAAAGAAAGCCCAACTGGAAATAGAGCTAGCAGCAATCAATCTAGCCTTGAATTGAAATGTTAAAAAGCTGCAAATTACTAACCAAGGACTGGCTAACAGAAAGCAGGACATGGCTACAACCATGAAGTTGCTCCCATCCCTTTGGAGTAGAGAATCAATTGTAAAGAAACAACTGAAACATTGTACTGATTTTTGGAATAATTTGTGGCTGCATGTACTTAGTTCGTTATGAAATGAAATCCTTATTTATTATTTAAGTGCTTCATGCTCTTTTGTTTACTCTTACTTAGCATTTCTCACACTTCTTGTGTTTCCCATACAGTTGGATAATGAGGTTTTAAATACCTATGGTTGATTTTCTTGGGATGCACATATCCATTTAGATTTCTCATATGGTATGCTCCCCTGGCAAGACTCTATGAGCTTGATATGGTCCTTCCCAATTAGGAGACCATTTGCCAAATTTATGGCTTTTAATGCCTACTGGAAGTATTGTCTTCCATACCAAGCCACCTTCATCAAAACTAATGTGCTTGACTTTTTTATTATAGCTCTTGGTTGCCTTCTTCTTTTGGAAGAGGATATTATTTAATGCCAAAATTCTAGCTTCATCTACATTATCTAATTCCAAGAACAGGCTTTGATGGTATTGCTCAGTAGTTAACTGGTCTTGGCATTTTACCCTTAAGGACTTAATGTTAATTTCTATAGGCAATACTGCATCATGCCCATATACTAAGGCATAAGGAGTGATCTCTATACTTGACCTTTGAGAAGTCTTGTAAGCCCACAATACATCTAACTACAAGTTGTGCCAATCCCTAGGATTATCTTCTACAACTTTTTGTATTCCTTTTTTCAAGGACTTGTTAGATGATTTTGCTTGACCATTTGCTTGTATATAATAGGGGGTGGAATTGATAAGACTAATTCCAAATTCTGCTGCAAAAGACTTCACCATCTTTCCATCAAAGACAGTCCCATTATCTACAGTTATGGTCTGAGGGATGCCAATCCTATGGATTAATTCTCTGATAAATCCAATAGCCCCAGTCTGCTCCACAGCCTTATAAGGCTTAGCTTCGATTCATTTAGTGAAGTAATCTGTGGCCACTAGAATGAAACAATGATGCTTCAAAGAGGGTGGATATATTTTTCCTATCATATTCATTGCCCATCCTCTAAATGGTCATGGCTTCACTACTGCATACAAATAAGCTATTGGAACATGTCTTATCATGCCATGCTTTTGGCATGCTTGACATCTTTTTGCATACTCTATGCAATCCTTTAGGATGGTTGGCCAATAGTAAGAATGTCTTCGAAGCAACCATCTCATCTTCACACCAGGCTGATGGACACCACAAATACCTTTATGCACCTCAGCCATAGCAGTCAGTACTTCTTTTGGCCCTAAACATTCCAACAGCAATCCATCTGCTCCCCTTTTGTAAAGAGCATTGCCATACACTATATATTACATGGACTGTAATTTAATTTTTCTGTTGGCCTTCGAAGAAGGGCTAGTTAAATATTGAATGATTGGATGTCTCCAATCATGCTCTTTTAAGTTATTCTGGTAAACTTCTACCATGATACCCCTTTTAGCCAAATGTGGTATTAACTTCTGATATATTACTTGACTTATGTCCACTTGGGGGTCACCATTTTTTTTGAAATTTGAGGCCTTTTGGGCTACATCATTGGCCTTGTGATTCATAAATCTTGGGATATAAGTGACACGACCCAAACCCGCCCCTATAGGTTTGGCACCGTAACCGGCCAGTAATCCGAGGGTTACCTACAGCCTCTGAGTAGATTAACAATTAGTAAGGGGACTGCGGAAGCAAACATATAAAATAACGAGGTCCAATGAGCTGTGATGACGTACATGGGACAGAATATTAAAACACTTATTTATATACATAAACATGCTAGTCAGATACACCAAATATATACAAAGTATTTACGAAATGCAGTCCCAAGATTTGACGTTGCAAAACAGATACAACAGACTAGCATGAAACAAAACAGCCATGGCAAGGCTTCGACCGGAACCTCCTCGGGAGGCACAACAGTTGGCTGACAAAAAGGAACAGAAGGCCCTCAACTTTGGCCCTGGTCATCTGCCGGCTCACCTACATATATATAGTAAACTGTGAGCGAAAGCCCAGTGAATAATAACAGAGTAAAGGAGTTTAATGAATGATGTCCATCACAGAGTTAGAAATCAGATTCATATCAAACAGAGTCATATACTTGTTCATCATCATTTCCATAATCAGGTTGGTAACATAATCATACGTGGTACATCCAATAGCATTCACAAATCTGATGACCCATAAAGGGACAGCCTTGAAGGCTTTCTGATGACTCATGTGCACAGAGACGTTCTGATGACCCATAAAGGGACGCATATCATGTAGTGCTAAGGATGCCACGGTTAACTTTCAGAATCTTGGACAATCATTCATTCTTTTCCAACATATCATAGCTTTTCAAAGAATCAATCATTTCGTATCATAGTATACTGAAAATACATAACATTGAACATAACTTTACAGAGTTATTACTCACAGTGGGCGTTGAAATATAGACGGAGCCAAACGGTCAAACAGAATGCGGCACACGACCTACATAACACATCACGGATACACACTTGAAGCACGCAACCCAATTGTACAAAACTCACATCAATGATCCTAAGTGTGTACCTAATCTCTTACCCTTATTATGGAGTCTAAAATATGGTCTAGGAATGCCTGGGATGGAATGAGGGTGCAAAAATGCCTTAGAAAACATTTTTCAAAAGTTGCTGAAAATAGGGGTCTCGCTCGAGCGTGGCTTTCTACGCTCGAGCGAACATGCAGACAATGGGTCTCCGCTCGAGCGTGAATTCCGTCGCTCGAGCGGACTGTGTGCTACAGTAAAAATGCTGGATGCTCAAAATTTACGCTCGATGGACGCTCGACCCTCGCTCGAGCGTGAGACACAAGTCCTCGCTCGAGCGTGCGTCTGCGTGCACCAAGATTCTGAGAGCTTGAAATTTACGCTCGAGCCACCATTTCTCCGCTCGAGCGGAGCTCTGAACAACGATGGTCGCTCGAGCATGGAATCCTTCGCTCGAGCGAGGAAGCCAAATTCTGGAATTTCCAGATTTGCCTCCCAAGCTCAAACCAAGCATTCTATAGCTCAAAACTCAACCTCTTGGGCCCATTTTCTGGAAAAACATTTCAAACTCATAGTATATCAAGTTTCAAAGCTCAATTTGTAAACCAAGGGCCAAGAGTGAGTCAATTTGAACACAAATTCAATAAATCACCAAAAACAAGGTTTAAACAAACATGCATGGGTCCACTTGAATTTCAAAGCTCCAAAACATGATCCAAGGCAAAATTAAATTTTGAATTTTGATGAACCCATGGACTGTAGCAAAAACATGGGCATGCATGTGAAGTTTTGATGAAAACAAACTCAAATGGCAAGATTGTAAACATGCATGCATGAGTCTCTACCCAAGCCACCATTTATGAACCAATTTCTAGCTCTAGTCACCAATTTATCATGAACCATGCAAGAAGTGATCTCAAACTTACAATTAAAAGGATAATCTCCTACCTTAAACCTTGAATTCAAAGTGTGCCACCACCAATTGTTGTTATCTTCTAATTCTCCTAAGTTTCCAAGTTAAATCTTGAGCTAAGACCCAATTGCCTCAATTCACCCTCTCTCCCACGTTTTCTCTCTTGTTGAGGCTCAAATGTGTAAATGAAACACAAGAGGGGTGAGTTAGTAGAGTAAAACAATAGCCTATAAGTGGTGTTTGGCCCAAACGAAATAAATGGCATTATTACAATCGAGTTTAATTGCTCCAAACCGAAGTTTAATTAAACCCACCATAAAATCACATAAAATCTAACTAGTCTAAAACACTAATCAATTTCGAAATCGGGTGCCGATAAGGCTTCCAATTCGCAATTTAAAGTTTAAAACATGAACAGATATTTCAACACCGAACAGATAAGAACACATAAATCATGCAATACACATGCAAATCGATTTCAGATTTCCTCTTAATTACCATTAGGCATAATTAAGTCCCAATTAACGTTAATCAGGGTCAGGGTTATTGCAGTCTTCCCCCCTTAAAGGAGTTTGGTCCCCAAACTCAAATTACCTTCAGTTGAAATCAACACGGGGTCCAGCGGAAACAATTCCGGGTATCTCTTTTTCATGTCTTCTTCAGTTTCCCAAGTTGCATAGGTTCCCCCGTGGTTCTGCCAATCAACTTTCACCAACGGTATTTCTTTGTTTCTCAGTCTCTTAATCCTGCGGTTCACAATCTGGATAGGCCTTTCTTCGTAGGTGTAGTCATCTTTCAAAAGTACATGCGTCGGTTCAATGACATGGAGTGGATCTCGCAGATATTCCCGAAGCATCGATACATGAAAGACATCGTGCATATGTTCCATCATTGGAGGTAAGGCTATTCGATATGACACCGGATTGATCTTTTCGAGAACTTCATAAGGTCCAATATACCTTGGCGCCAATTTACCTTTAACACCAAATCGAGTTTGCCCCTTCATCGGTGTCACTTTGATGAATACATGGTCCCTTACTTCATATTCCCTTTCTCTTCTTCGAACATCAGCATAGCTTTTCTGTCTACTCTGTGCAATTTTTAGATGTTGCTGTATCAGCTTTACCTTCTCGGTTGTTTCTTGCACGAGTTCCGGCCCCAATAAAGGTCTGTCACCTACCTCAGCCCAACATATTGAAGAACGACACTTTCTTCCATACAAGGCCTCATCAGGTGCCATTTCAATGCTGGAATGGTAGCTGTTATTGTATACAAATTCGGCCAATGGCAAGTATGTCTCCCAATTCCCCTGGAAGTCTAACACACACATTCTGAGTATATCCTCCAAAGTTTGGTTTGTTCGTTTAGTCTGGCCATCTGTCTGCGGGTGATAGGCACTGCTCAATCTCAGTTCTGTCCCCAAAGCCTGTTGCAGACTCTGCCAAAATCTTGACACAAACTTCGAGTCTCTGTCAGACACAATAGACACTGGCACTCCATGCAATCT
The DNA here is from genome assembly GCA_030407325.1 of Camellia japonica. Classification (NCBI taxonomy): domain Eukaryota; kingdom Viridiplantae; phylum Streptophyta; class Magnoliopsida; order Ericales; family Theaceae; genus Camellia; species Camellia japonica. Next base: position 184,024,561 of record JAPPVO010000016.1, read on the forward strand.
CACAATTTCAGTCATGTAGATATTGGCCAATTTATCAGCATTATAGATAGTTTTAACAGGCAGAAAATGTGCAGACTTAGTTAAACGGTCAACTATAACCCAAATAGAATCCATACCTCGAGAGGAACAAGGCAATCCCACAATGAAGTCCATGGTGATATGCTCCCATTTCCATTCCGGTATTGGGAGTGGTTGTAGCAATCTAGCAGGTCGTTGATGTTCAGCTTTAACCTGTTGGCAATGTAGGCATCTAGCTACGAAGTCTGCAATACTCCTTTTCATTCCAGGCCACCAAAAATTCTGTCTCAGGTTATGATACATCTTCGTGTTCCCCGGATGCATAGCAAACTTACTATTGTGAGCTTCGGTTAAGACACGTTTTCTCAAATCATCACAGTCGGGTACACAAAGACGGTTCTGAAATTTCAACACGTCATTCTCAATCGCAAACCCCGACCTTGGCTTCGAATCAAATTCCTCTATAATCTTTTTCAAGTGTTCATCTTCACATTGTCTTTGTTTGATCTCATCGAGGATAGTAGGTTGGGCAGAAATAGCAGAATACAATCCATCTTGCTCTAGGTTAATCAACAAGTCTTTTCGTCTGGATAACAAACACGATACAGTTGCACCAGATTTCCGGCTCAAGGCATCTGCTACAGTATTAGCTTTCCCTGGATGATATAAAATTTGCAAGTCATAATCTTTGATTAGTTCCAAACAACGTCTCTGTCTCATATTCAACTCTTTTTGGGTGAAGAAATATTTCAAACTTTTATGGTCTGTATAAACCTCACAAGTCACCCCATACAAGTAATGACGCCAGATCTTTAAAGCAAATACCACGGCTGCCAATTCAAGGTCATGCGTTGGGTAATTCTTTTCATGAGGTCGGAGTTGTCTAGAAGCATAGGCTATCACTTTTACATTTTGCATTAGTACACACCCCAAGCCTTTATAAGAGGCATCACTGTACACTTGAAACCCATCAGTACCATTAGGCAAGGTTAAGATTGGTGCAGTCACTAACCTGGTTTTCAACTCTTGGAAAGCTGCCTCTCTTTGGTCATTCCAGTCAAATGGCATGTTTTTCTGAGTTAATTGAGTTAATGGCAAGGCAAGCTTAGAAAAATCTTTCACAAATCTCCGGTAGTAACCTGCAAGTCCTAGAAAACTTTGAACTTCTGTCACATTTGTAGGTCTAGGCCAATCCACAATAGCTTCAATTTTCTGAGGGTCCACAGAAACACCATCCTTGTTGATCACATGACCCAAAAATGCCACACTGTCGAGCCAGAATTCACACTTGGACAATTTTGCATACAATTTCTTTTCCCTCAAAATCTGCAAGGCGGTTCTCAAATGTTTCTCGTGTTCTTTCCTGTCTTTAGAATATATCAGAATATCATCAATAAATACAACAATAAAGTCATCCAGATATGATTTAAACACCCTATTCATAAGGTCCATGAAAGCAGCAGGCGCATTGGTCATCCCAAACGGCATTACTAGGAATTCATAATGTCCATATCTAGTTCGGAATGCAGTTTTCTCTATGTCCTCGGCTCTAACTCTTAATTGATGATACCCAGACCTGAGGTCAATTTTAGAAAACACTTGGGCACCCTGAAGTTGATCAAACAAGTCATCTATTCGGGGCAGGGGGTATTTATTCTTGATAATCACTTTATTCAATTCCCGGTAATCTATACATAATCTCAAAGATCCATCCTTCTTTTTGACAAACAAGACGGGAGCGCCCCAATGTGAGGTACTCGGACGGATAAAGTTCTTGTCTAACAATTCCTGAAGCTGGGTTTTCAATTCTTTCAGTTCAGAGATAGACATTCTATAGGGAGTCTTGGAAATAGGTTGTGTCCCCGGAAACACCTCAACAGTAAATTCAATTTCTCTGTTAACTAAATTTCCCGGTAAATCAGTCGGAAACACATCAAGAAAGTCACAGACAATAGGGATTGTTTCTACAGTAGGACTGTCAGATGGTGTAGTCAGTATGCAACACAAATAACCCTTACATCCCTTCCTAAGCAGTTTTACAGCTTTCATAGCCGAGATTAAGTATGGGGGAGGAACTACCCCATTCCCACTAAAAGCAAATTCAGGCATACCCGGCGGTCTAAACACAACAGTTTTGTTTGCACAATCAATGGTAGCACAATATTTAGTCAGCCAATCCATCCCCAAAATACAATCAAAATGATGAATGTCCAAAGGCAATAAGTCCACATACAACATCATATCACCAACCACAACATCACAGGCCGGGTAAACATGAGTGCACATCATAGAATCCCCAGAGGGCGTAGATACAGATAATACACATGTCATATGTTCTAGTGGCCTAGTCAATTTTCGGGAAAAAGCATGCGACACAAAAGAATGCGTAGAACCAGAATCTATTAGTACACATGCATTTTGAGAACACACAGAAAGTGTACCTGACACCACAGTATAGGTGTTCGGTACGTCGCCCGGCACTAAGGCAAACACTCGACCTTGTCGCAAAGGTTCCTTCCCGTCATTTGCATTTGCATTTGGTTTGGCCGTAGAAGCAGATCCAGCTGAACTTGCCGCGGGATGGTTGGCGTTTTCGAACCTGACGCGACAATCCCTCATCACATGACCAGGTTTCCCACATCTAAAACAGACGCCCAAAGTTCGATAACAAGTCCCCTTGTGTTTCTTACCACAGTCCGGGCAGGTCGATGTAGTACCACTATTCTGGCTTGAATTGCTGTATGACACTGTGTTCTGTTTCTTATTTCCGTAGAATGAACGACCTTTTTTGAAGCTGTTCCCCGATCTTTTCCCTATCCAATCAGTCCGTGGAACAAGAGTTTGTTTCCTTGCTGTTAGAATGGATTCTGCCATTAACGCCCTGTCCAAGACACTCACATATGTGGGTAGGTTCAGGACTCCCACCCTATCCAGTATATCCAGATCCAATCCATCCTCAAACTTGCGGGCCTTCTTGTAGTCTGTGTCCACCATATGGGGAGCGAACCTGGCTAGCTCGGTGAACTTGGCCTCATACTCAGCTACAGACATTCTGCCTTGTTTGAGCTCCTGAAATTCTGAAACTTTCCGGTTCCGAAAGCACTGGGGAAAATACTTGTCATAGAAGATTGCATTGAACTGAGTCCATGTCATATTTTCGTGACCATTTCGAATCAGTAGCCACCACCTTCGGGCTTCATCCTTCAGGGTATAGGTGGCTAGAAGAACTTTTTGGGTTTCTGAACACAGGAACACCTCATATAATTTCTCCATTTCAAGCAACCATGTTTCTGCCTTCAGCGGCTCAATTCCACCATAGAATGTCGGCGGTTTCATTTTCATAAATTTCTGTGTCAAGTTAATGATGTCACTATTATCTACTTCAGCCTGTACTGGCGAAGGTGGAGGGGGCAAGGGTTGTTGTCTTTGCTGTTGCATTACCACTTCGATTAAGGTTGCTAGCATTTGTTCCATTCTATTCATTCGGGCATCAGAGGACCCTGCTGTATCATCATTCCTTGCATTGTCCATTGCTATAGGTAAACAAGACTTTATGTATTCAAATTCATATATTTATGCTGGAATTATATTTTCACACAAGGCACATGACATGCAAATGGAATGCCCCTATTTCGTACTAGGACATCCTAAGCTCATAAGGACCTGTGAGTGCGGTACAACTCGTGCTCTAATACCACTCTGTCACGACCCAAACCCGCCTTTATAGGTTTGGCACCGTAACCGGCCAGTAATCCGTGGGTTACCTACAGCCTCTGAGTAGATTAACAATTAGTAAGGGGGCTGCGGAAGCAAACATATAAAATAACGAGGTCCAATGAGCTGTGATGACGTACATGGGACAGAATATTAAAACACTTATTTATATACATAAACATGCTAGTCAGATACACCAAATATATACAAAGTATTTACGAAATGCAGTCCCAAGATCTGACGTTGCAAAACAGATACAACAGACTAGCATGAAACAAAACAGCCATGGCAAGGCTTCGACCGGAACCTCCTCGGGAGGCACAACAGTTGGCTGACAAAAAGGAACAGAAGGCCCTCAACTTTGGCCCTGGTCATCTGCCGGCTCACCTACATATATATAGTAAACTGTGAGCGAAAGCCCAGTGAATAATAACAGAGTAAATGAGTTTAATGAATGATGTCCATCACAGAGTTAGAAATCAGATTCATATCAAACAGAGTCATATACTTGTTCATCATCATTTCCATAATCAGGTTGGTAACATAATCATACGTGGTACATCCAATAGCATTCACAAATCTGATGACCCATAAGGGACCTGATGACCCATAAAGGGACAGCCTTGAAGGCTTTCTGATGACTCATGTGCACAGAGACGTTCTGATGACCCATAAAGGGACCTGATGACCCATAAAGGAACGCATATCATGTAGTGCTAAGGATGCCACAGTTAACTTTCAGAATCTTGGACAATCATTCATTCTTTTCCAACATATCATAGCTTTTCAAAGAATCAATCATTTCGTATCATAGTATACTGAAAATACATAACATTGAACATAACTTTACAGAGTTATTACTCACAGTGGGCGTTGAAACATAGACGGAGCCAAACGGTCAAACAGAATGCGGCACACGACCTACATAACACATCACGGATACACACTTGAAGCACGCAACCCAATTGTACAAAACTCACATCAATGATCCTAAGTGTGTACCTAATCTCTTACCCTTATTATGGAGTCTAAAATATGGTCTAGGAATGCCTGGGATGGAATGAGGGTGCAAAAATGCCTTAGAAAACATTTTTCAAAAGTTGCTGAAAACAGGGGTCTCGCTCGAGCGTGGCTTTCTACGCTCGAGCGAACATGCAGACAATGGGTCTCCGCTCGAGCGTGAATTCCGTCGCTCGAGCGGACTGTGTGCTACAGTAAAAATGCTGGATGCTCAAAATTTACGCTCGATGGACGCTCGACCCTCGCTCGAGCGTGAGACACAAGTCCTCGCTCGAGCGTAAGTTCCCTTGCTCGAGCGTGCGTCTGCGTGCACCAAGATTCTGAGAGCTTGAAATTTACGCTCGAGCCACCATTTCTCCGCTCGAGCGGAGCTCTGAACAACGATGGTCGCTCGAGCATGGAATCCTTCGCTCGAGCGAGGAAGCCAAATTCTGGAATTTCCAGATTTGCCTCCCAAGCTCAAACCAAGCATTCTATAGCTCAAAACTCAACCTCTTGGGCCCATTTTCTGGAAAAACATTTCAAACTCATAGTATATCAAGTTTCAAAGCTCAATTTGTAAAACCAAGGGCCAAGAGTGAGTCAATTTGAACACAAATTCAATAAATCACCAAAAACAAGGTTTAAACAAACATGCATGGGTCCACTTGAATTTCAAAGCTCCAAAACATGATCCAAGGCAAAATTAAATTTTGAATTTTGATGAACCCATGGACTGTAGCAAAAACATGGGCATGCATGTGAAGTTTTGATGAAAACAAACTCAAATGGCAAGATTGTAAACATGCATGCATGAGTCTCTACCCAAGCCACCATTTATGAACCAATTTCTAGCTCTAGTCACCAATTTATCATGAACCATGCAAGAAGTGATCTCAAACTTACAATTAAAAGGATAATCTCCTACCTTAAACCTTGAATTCAAAGTGTGCCACCACCAATTGTTGTTATCTTCCAATTCTCCTAAGTTTCCAAGTTAAATCTTGAGCTAAGACCCAATTGCCTCAATTCACCCTCTCTCCCACGTTTTCTCTCTTGTTGAGGCTCAAATGTGTAAATGAAACACAAGAGGGGTGAGTTAGTAGAGTAAAACAATAGCCTATAAGTGGTGTTTGGCCCAAACGAAATAAATGGCATTATTATAATCGAGTTTAATCGCTCCAAACCGAATTTTAATTAAACCCACCATAAAATCACATAAAATCTAACTAGTTTAAAACACTAATCAATTTCGAAATCGGGTGCCAATAAGGCTTCCAATTCGCAATTTAAAGTTTAAAACATGAACAGATATTTCAACACCGAACAATAAGAACACATAAATCATACAATACATATGCAAATCGATTTCAGATTTCCTCTTAATTACCATTAGGCATAATTAAGTCCTAATTAACGTTAATCAGGGTCAGGGTTATTACAATAAGTCACATTGGCTATCTGAAACTAAGAAAGCAAATGCAATTGAGCAACATAATATGATAACATGCTTGCATTTTGGCATTTGAAAATTCTTTTTACTTGGTTGATTACCAATTGAGAATCTCCAAATATATCAACTGCATGAGCCTGTAATCCAATAAGTATCTCAAGTCCCATTATTAAAGCTTCATACTCAGCTTGGTTATTGGAACAAGTAGTTTCATCAACTCTAAAACCATGTGTGGTTTCTACCCCTGTGGTGATTTAATCATGATACAAATTCCAACAAAACCATTGGCTTTTGATCCATCGAACCACATTTGCCATAGCTCAACATTGACCATACCAAGGTCCATTATCTCTTGGCTACTGTTTGACATGGATGAACTGCCAAGAAGTTAGCCAACATTTGTCCCTTTACTGCCTTTTAGGGGACATATTTTAGATGAAATTTTGATAGAGCTAATATCCATTTGCCAATTCTTCCTCTTAGCATAGGTCTGGATAACATGCATTTAACCAAGTCTGTGGTTACAATTACGAAGACAACAATAAGCAAAAGATAATATCTTAATTTCATTGCTGCAAAATATAATGCTAGGCACAACTTTTCTATAGCTGAGTATTTACATTCACAAGAATTTAAAAAGCTACTAAGGTAATAAACTGCTTGTTCCTTGCCTACTTCATTGTCCTAAGCCAGAAAAACTCCCAATGAATCTTCTCTTGCAGCAATGTATAACTTCAAGGGTTTGTCTCTCCATGGTGGCGTCAACACTGGAGGCTTGGCCAAATAGGCTTTGATTCCTTCGAAAGCAGCTTGATGCTCAGCTGTCCACACAAACTCTTCTTCATTTTTCAGCTTTAATAAAGAAGAAAAAACTTTAGTTTTCCCTGCAGTATTAGAAATAAATCTTCGAAGCAAATTAACCTGACTAAGGAATTTTTGTAATTCTTTCTTACTTGACGAAGGTTTAGCCTCAATGATGGCTTTGGCTTTATTCTAATCAATCTATATTCCTTTCTTGTGCGTTACATACCTTAAGAAGTTTCCAGCTGATAGACCAAAAGCACATTTCAGAGGATTAAGCTTAAACTTAAACTTTTTTATTCTTTCAAAAGCTGCTGGCAAGTGAACCAAGTGTTCCTCCATAGACTGAGACTTTACAACAATATCATCAATGTAACATTCAAGGTATCCTCCAACGAGATCATGAAAGATAGTATTCATTGCCCTCTGATATGTTGCCCCATCATTCTTTAAACCAAATGGCATCTTAACCCATTTGAAGGTGCCAATATTCCCAGGACACCTAAATGTTGTCTTGTGGACATCCTCCTCGGTAATGGAGATCTGGTTATAACCAGAATGCCCATCCATCATAGACAAAATCCGGTGCCCTGCTAAACTGTCCACCAATAGATCAACTATAGACAAGTGGGTATTCATCTTTTGGAGTTGCCAAATTTAAATTTCTAAAAACGATGCATACCCTCATCTTGCCATTCTTTTTAACCACAAGCACAATATTAGACAACCATTCAACATACCTAATTGTTCTAATGAAGCCTGTCTTAAGGAGCTTAAGAATCTCCTCTTTCACTTTTTGAATCACTTTAAGGCTCATCCGTCTTGGTTTCTGCTTGTGTGGCTTGAAATTAGGATTCATAGGGAGTTTATGTTCCACTGATGACCTGTCCAATCCAGGCAGTTCATTATAAGACCACGCAAAACAATCCTTATATTGCTTTAGGACTACCAACAACTGGTTCTTGTCATTGGTACTTAGCCAAGCACTGATGTAGGTGGGTTGTTGTGCAGAACCTTCCCCTAAATTGACTTCTTCCAAAGGGTGCTGTATTTTAGCACTTACTGATGCTTCTCCTTTGACTTCTTCTATCTTCGAAGCAACTTCTTCATTGTGTTCTGCTCCCACCTTCTCTGGTTCAACATCCTTGCTTTCTTCCTCATAGACAAAATTTGTCCATAAGGCTTCTTCTTCCTGTATTTCCTAGACTTTTGTATCAATATCCAATGCACAATACTTATCAAAGGCCAAAGGCCTGGCCTTTTATTGTTCCTGATTACGGCCAATCACCATAGCTTCCCTCTCTTGTTCCTACACCCTCTGGACTATTGACTTTAAGTCCAATGCTGATAACTTGATTAAGGCCAAGGGTCTGGCTTCTTGGTTCTTATCTTCTTGCTTACAACCAGGCATCATTGTTATCTTTGGTGACGAACTCTTCATCAGCACTCTTCTGCACTAAGTGCTTCAGGTGTACTACTTCCTCATCAGCCATCACTTCGGCTGTTCTATCAGGCTTCCTCAGCACACTGAGCGGTACAACTCCTTTAGTGTATAGCTTGGCCTCAGCAAAATCAGCACAAGCAATAAAAGGTTGTGAATCCGCATTGATTTCCTCTGTTTCCCCATTACACAGAGCTATCATCATCTTCTGATGTAGAGAGGAAAACATACACTTGTTGGTGTGGATCTAATCCCTGCCAAGTAAAGCATTATACTTGGCGTTACTGTCTATAACAAAGAATGCTATCATGCAATCTCTAGTTTCCACACTTAGGTTGATGGGCAAAATGCCCTGAGCCATTTGTTTATCCCTAGCAAAACCAGTAATGGTTGTGCTGGTTAGAATCAACCTAGGGTTTCTTTTTCCCAACTTCTTCAAAGAGGACCTTGGAAGCAGGTTTATTGCTGCACCATTGTCCACTAACACCATGTTCATTTGTATCTCATCGAAGTAAGCCTTGATGTACAAGGGCTTAACATGCTAGGTCATAGATATTGTAGAGTACTCGAAGGGACATGAGAGGTTAATGCTCATCTCCTCACTTTCCTCATAAGTTTCTATTGGTGTGGCCACTTTTGACTCATCTTGAACCATGTTGGCCTGTGAATCTTCACAAGAAACTAGAATGGGGTCATCTTCTTGACCTTCTTGGTTTCCCTCTTCAGCCTGGAATTCCTGTGGCAGCACATATACCATATTTATTGGCACTGGGGGAAATGAGCCAAACTAAACTACTGGCTATACTTGTTTCCCTTCCAAGTTAACTTGTTCTGCTGTTTTAGAAGCATCTTCCATGTTGCATTTTGGTATCTCTGTGCTGGCAGGTTCCTTCGAAACAGCCTGCTGGTGATCTATCTCTGTTGGCTTGTCAACCAGAAAGGTCTGTTCAGCCATGAAGGTCTCAAACATTTCATCCTCAGCCACTGTTCTCTCTTTGCCTAACCTAGTCCCTTCATCTGTCTCTCCGTTATAGCGATCCCGGTTGTCCCTTTACTGTTCAGTTGTATTCCGGACTCGGTTCCGTGAAGTTCATAGTTGTAATTGTCTTATTGTCATCCTTTAAATCGATTCATTTGAGTTTTAGAATGTGTTGGGCTTGGTTGATTCAGGTTGGTAGAGTTTTGGCTCCCATTGTTGTTGCACAGTTTTGGATGGTCCGCTCGAGCGGGTCTTCTTGCGCTCGAGCGGGGTTTACACACTCCCAGTATTTCGTGTTCCTGCAAAACTACTGCAGGTGTGTTTTCTACGCTCGAGCGGGTTTTCTGCGCTCGAGCGGTTCGCGCTCGAGCGGGCCTGTTGGCGCTTGAGCGGGTAGTACATTTTTGGTGTAGGTTCTGGGAGGGGGAAATCTACGCTCGAGCGGACTAGTTTTCGCGCTCGAGCGGATGTACTTTATTCCTGTGTCTTGGCGCTCGAGCGGAATTTCTTGCGCTCGAGCGGACCTAGTCTTTTGTTCTTGACACTCGAGCGTTGTGTTCTCTGCTCGAGCGGGAATGTCGTATATCAGTTGGCAGCTGGGCATTTTGAAATCACTTTTTACATTCTCTCTCTCTCTCTTACTTTCCCAAAAACATTTTTGAGAGCCTCTCTCTCTAGAAACTCCCTTCTCTCTAGGGTTTGATCTAGTTAGAGTGCTTTCCTTTCCTTTGGCCTTTGTAAAAGTTGTGTTGATCGTCGAGGGCTTCGTTTTGATCCGTGGATCTTGGTGTTTGGAGCATTTTGATTTCTTCATCTAATTCCTTGGGCTCCGAAATTTGAGGTAGGGATTCCTACTCACTCCTATGGGTTGTAACCTAGATTATTGAGCATTTGGGTAAATGGTTTGATTTTGGGATCTAGGGTTTCGAAGTGTGTAATGGGGGTTTTGTCATTTTGATTCTTAAACATGTATTTTGGGCTTCAAAATGGTGTCATTGTTGTTGGTTGTTGATTTATGGACCATGGGGTTCTTGTTGGAAAAAATGGTAGAAAGCCCTAAGTTGTAGTATAAATTAATTGATATAATTAATTTGGGAAAAATGTTGTTGTTTGGAATTGAGATGAAAATAATGAAATTGGCTCATTATATTGTAAAATGGTGGAATTGGATTCATTAATTGCTCACTTTTGAAAACATTGATATTTTATCTGTTGGAGCTTTTATTATCTGTTTAGAAATAATTGCTTGGGCTACCGGTGGAGGGTAGTTTTGATTGTTGTAGACAATGCATGATGATTAGGCAAACTAAAATTAATCAATTGGATATGTCATAGAGTATGACGGCTGATAGAATACATTAACGTTATGTATTGATTGATTGTGTATATGACCTTTGTGTATATACGTTGTGTGTGTGGGAGGAGATAGGGGATGTACTCCACGGTTTAGAGGAAGATAGAGGATGGACCTCTAAACCAGATGTTGTTTGGGAGGAGATAGGGAATGGACTCCACTGATACAGCTAATATGCTTGTCAGTTAAAGTGTTGATACAGCTTATATGCTTATCTTTGGAAGTGTTGATATAGCTAATATGCTTATCTGTTGAAATGTGGATACAGCTTGTATGCTTATCTGATGAGATGTTGATACAACTAGTATGTTTATCTATTGTAAAACGGGAAGCGTTTAATATGAGTCACTGCCTCATATAAGTGGTGGGCCAGGTTCTGAGCCGTTGATGTAAATTGAGAAAATGATGAGAAATGGAAAATGAAATGAAATATGAACATTGTGGTCATGTAATGGAAATGGGTTATGAATCGATTTGTGGTAATCGAACATTTATCAACTGCTAACGTCTTAGTTACTGCTCATACCGTGTTTAGCATATCTCTACTAGGCGTTGGCTCACCCTATATGGGACATTATTTTCAGGTACAGGTAGCATGCCACCTCCAAGGACTTAGCTTGGAAGGATATGGGAGTTGAAGACCCTTTTTGATTATTTTGTTGTATTACATGTACATCAAGCCACGGGCTTATTTTGTATAGAGTTAGTACTCTTCTTTTGTGTAACCAAGTGTTAACTTGGAAAGCTATAAGCCTATAGGGCGCTTGCTTTTGTTGTTAACATGTAATATTGTTATAAGAATTACTCTGATGAATGAAAAGGTGTTGATTTCTTTATACCATTGCATGTCTAAAAGGATGGGATTTATGTATTTTTTTTTAGGGCGTTACAACTTGGTATCAGAGCGTACCGGGTTCGAATATTTTGGGTACGTGGGAAGTGATTAGTATCACAATGGGTTTGTCTCGCTTGTTAGAGACTTAGATGTAATGTTATATGCTTACGTGATAACATGCTTATGTGACTACTTGGGTATGGGATTTGATTTCTAGGATATTGATTGGATCCTTGGGTTTCTGTGAATCTTGTTGGAAAAGCACTTGATCAATGCTGTTTCTAACCGGAACTCTAGTAACGCCTCGGGACTATCCTTATCCGGGAATGAAATTCGTAAGTGCTTATGTGTTTATGTGCTTACGTGGAGTGAATTACAGTTGTCCATGCATTAGGACGCGAGTGTTTAGTTTCGGCACATTTATGAATGTGCTTAACGTCTTCGTTACCTTTAATAGGATGTCAGGACGAGGATGAGGTGGTAGGCATGGTAAGCCTGGGAGGCAGAAAGTACCTTTACGGGATGACGTTCCGGCAGTACAGGAGGGAGTTGGTCAGGCCAGTGTGGCCGAGCCAGTGGGTCAGCAGGCTATGAGTGCCTTGGCCCGGGAGATAGCAGGAGCTTTGGGTATTCTCAGAGCTGAGGTTGCTGAGGCAGGGCCTTCTTTCTTGAAGAGGGAATTCTTCCAGTCTAACCCGGACGAGTTTATCGGGGATCCGAAGAAGCCACTTAAGGCTGATGAGTGGTTGGAACAGATGAGTAAAACGTTCGAGATGCTTGGCATCGAGGACGGAGCATTGAAGGTGACCTTGGCATCTTTCCAGCTTAAGGGAGATACGGGTCAGTGGTGGAAGTACGAGAAGGGCCGTGTTGGTATTGCGTGGGAGGCTTTTGTGAGTGCTTTCCAGGAGAAGTTCTTATCTTCAGCTGCTAGGGAGAAGCTGAGAGAACAGTTTTGCCAACTTAAACAACAGGGTTTGTCAGTAGTCGAGTTTGAGGCTACATTTACCAGTTTGTCCAGGATTGCACCTGAACTTGTGGCGTCCGAGAAACGCCGTTGCTTTAAGTTTGAGCGGAAGTTGAGGCGTGGGCTCAAGTTGAGGGTTGGAGGGTCTTTTATCCGAGAGTATAGACGTTTGGTGGAGGCTGCAGCTCATATGGAGATTATGATGCAGGAGGAGGATGAGGGGCTGAGAGGTTCCAAGAGGAGCCCAGATGGCCAGAGTGATGGCAGGAGACAGAGGGGTTCTAACCCTCAGCAGTCTCAGGGTGGTTTGGCTAGATCGACCTTCCCAGTGCCGAGTGCAGGCTCCGGGAGAGGTAATCAGGGTGGTTTGACTTGTTTCACATGTGGCTAGCTGGGTCACAAGTCTTCGGTTTGCCCGCAGAAGGGAGGGGGTCAGCGAGCTGCTTCTTCTTCAGCTAGACCTCAGGGCAGGGGCCAGCCTTTGTCTTGTTATCAGTGTGGTCAGCCTGGGCACCTGAAGAGGTTTTGCCCACAGTTGAGTGCCACTTCAGGGGCGTCTGGTTCTAGGCAGACGCAGAGTTATCAGCCAGCTCAATCTGTGCAGGCCTCGAGGGCCAATCCGGGAGCTTCGTCATCCCAGTCAGTGCAGCAGTCTTTTGCTCCTAGAGGCGAGCAGGTGGATCAGGGGCCTACAGGGCGCGTGTATGCTGTTACCGCGCAGGACCTGGTACCGGTTCCGTCAGTTGTGAGAGGTACCTTTCTGTTTTGCAACTCGGTTGCTAGTGTATTGATTGATACGGGTGCATCTCATTCTTTTGTGTCTGCTGCATTTGCATCTGTGTTGGAGTTGGAGTTGGCACTATTAGCATCTCCTATATGTGTTGTATCGCCTATTGGGGGTGAATTGATTTTGAAACACGGATGTAGAGGTTGTGATATAGAGGTCGCCGACCATAGGCTTCCTTTTCCCTTTGTTGTTATGCCCATGAAGGGTTTTGATGTTATTTTGGGTATGGACTGGCTATCGTCATACCGGGCAGTTATTGATTGCTACCGCCAGAGGGTCACTGTATGTACCTTGAGCGGGGAGTGTTTCCATTTCTTGGGGGATCGGGTTGGTAGTGTGTTGCCACCAGTGTATGATCCGCGAGGGCGGAGTGAGCTTAGTGGTCTACTTGCTAGCTTTATGAGTGGTGAGTGTGATGAGACCCAGATTGTATTGCCGATGGTGGTTTGTGAGTATTCGGATGTTTTTCCCGAGGATCTCGTTAGTTTGCCACCTCATCGAGAGATAGAGTTCTCTATTGATTTAGTGCCCGGCACGGCGCCGATTTCTATGGCACCTTATCATTTTGCCCCAGCCGAGCTGAGTGAGTTGAAGATTCAGCTCCAGGAATTGCTAGATAAGGGATTTGTTCGCCCTAGTGTTTCACCGTGGGGAGCACCGGCCCTCTTTGCTAAAAAGAAAGATGGTGCCTTGAGACTGTGTATCGACTACCGAAAGTTGAATCGGGCTACGGTTAAGAATAAGTACCCTATGCCCCGTATAGATGATTTGTTTGACCAGTTAAAGGGTTCCCGTTGTTTCTCTAAGATAGATTTGAGATCGGGTTACCACCAGTTGAGGGTCAGGGAGGAGGATATTCTGAAGACGGCATTCTGTACGCGGTATGGCCATTATGAGTTTTTGGTGATGCCGTTTGGGCTCACAAATGCATCGGCAGTCTTTATGGACTTGATGAACCGGATCTTCCGGGAATTCTTAGATCATTTTGTAGTCATTTTCGTGGACGACATTCTTATCTATTCGCCTTCAGAGGAGGAGCACGAGGCATACTTGAAAGTGGTGCTAGAGTTGCTTAGAGCCCATAGGCTGTATGCCAAGTTTGGGAAGTGTGAGTTCTGGCTAGGGGAAGTCAAGTTCTTAGGCCACATAGTATCCGGGGAAGGGGTGTCTGTTGATACATCCAAGATTGAGGCAGTGCAAGACTGGGCACAGCCGAAGAGTGTGTTTGAGATCCGCAGTTTTCTGGGGTTAGCTGGGTATTACCGTCGGTTTGTGAAGGATTTCTCCAGATTAGCTTCACCGTTGACTAGACTGACTCGGAAGGGAGTCAAATTCGTATGGAGTGAGACTTGTGAAAGGTCGTTCCAAGAGCTGAAAGTTAGATTGACCACCGCTCCGGTCTTGATTATTCCGGAGAGAGGGTTGGGTTATGCGGTTTATTGTGATGCCTCACGAGAGGGTTTGGGTTGTGTGTTGATGCAAGAGGGGAAAGTGGTAGCTTATGGCTCACGTCAGTTGAAAATACACGAGAAGAATTACCCTACACATGACCTAGAGCTAGCAGCAGTGATCTTTGCCTTGAAAATCTGGAGGCACTACCTTTATGGTGAGAGGTTCGAGGTGTTCTCGGACCACAAGAGTTTGAAGTATCTGTTTACACAGAGAGATTTGAATTTGAGTCAAAGAAGGTGGATGGAGTTCATTGAGGATTATGATTTTGAGTTGCACTATCACCCGGGAAAGGCCAATGTTGTGGCCGATGCCCTTAGCAGGAAATCCATTAGTGATGTAGCTTGTATAGCCATCAGGGAATGTGAGATGTTGGGGGCGCTTGGCGAGTTTGATTTGCTTCTGGGCGAATCCGTTGAGGCTGCGGCCTTGTTTTCTGTTGTTGCGCAGCCTACACTTGTGACACGAGTATTAGAGGCATAGAGAGGTGACCTTGAAGTAGAATCCCTCCGAGAGAAGATCTCCAGTGGGAAGGTTGAGAAGGGTTTGTCTGAGTATCCCGACCAGAGTGTGAGGTACCGAGATCGATTGTTTGTGCCGGAGTCTTGCCGAGAGGAGGTACTCCGAGAGTTTCACCATTCACGTCTTGTGGTGCATCCGGGAGGCACCAAGATGTATCGTGATTTGGGGCGCCAGTTTTGGTGGAGAGGCATGAAGAGAGATGTGGCGGTTTTCGTGTCGAAATGCCTTACTTGTCAGCAAGTGAAGGCCGAGCATCAGAGGCCAGTGGGTTTATTACAACCCTTGCCTATTGCCGAGTGAAAGTGAGAGCATGTCACTATGGACTTCGTTGTAAGTCTTCCGAGGACTCAGCGGGGTAGTGATGCTATTTGGGTGGTTGTAGACCGGTTGACTAAGTCGGCGCACTTTATCCCTATGCGCGTGAGAGATTCGGTAAATCATTTTGCCGACTTATATATTCGGGACATAGTGAGGTTGCACGGGGTCCCAGTGACGATTGTCTCAGATAGAGATCCTCGTTTTACTGCCAGATTGTGGCAGAGTTTGCAAAATGCCTTGGGTACTAAGTTGACCTTTAGTACGACTTATCATCTTCAGACTGACGGGCAGTCCGAGCGTACTATTCAGATCCTTGAGGATATGCTTCGAGGTTGTGTCCTTGACTTTAGTGGGACGTGGGAGAGGCACTTGCCATTGGTGGAGTTTGCCCACAACAATAGCTTTCAGTCTAGTATCGGTATGGCACCGTTTGAGGCCTTGTATGGCCGACCGTGTAGGTCTCCAGTTTGTTGGGCTGAGGTGGGTGATACACCTTTGTTGGGCCCGGAGTTGGTTAAAGAGACGACGGAGAAAGTTGAGCTTATCTGTAAGAGGCTTGTTACAGCCCTGAGTCGTCAAAAGAGTTATGCCGACCGTAGGAGGAGGCCTTTGGAGTTTGAGGTAGGTGATCATGTTTTCTTGAAAATATCACCTAGGCGAGGTTTGATGAGGTTCGGGAAGAGTGGGAAGTTATCCCCTCGGTTCATTGGTCCCTTTGAGATCCTTGAAGGGGTTGGGGAAGTTGCTTATCGTTTGGCTTTGCCACCACCGTTGTCCGGGGTGCATGACGTGTTTCATGTTAGTATGCTTCGGAAGTATGAGCCCGATCCGTCCCATGTGTTGGATTGGACCGATTTGGAGGTAGATGAGGATGTCTCGTATGAAGAGAGATTGGTTCGGGTCTTGGATAGGCGGGATCAAGTCTTGCGAGGCAAGACCATTCCCTTGGTAAAGGTTTTGTGGAAGCATCACGGAGTGGAGGAAGCCACTTGGGAACGTGAGTTGGAAGTCCGTGAGAAGTATCCGGACATGTTTGTTGATGTATAATCATGTAATGAAATTTTGTAACGTTATTGAACTTTAAGAGCATTATATATGTTCTAAGTTGTAAAACATTGTGAATGTTTTGGTTTATGGAAGTTATGTTAACATTGTGTATGTTAAGTATATTGTGGAAATGCAAGCATGATATTACTGTTATATGTGTTATGTACTGGTGGAAAATGAGTTGAAATTGGTAAATTTCAAGGGAATGCATGTTGATAATGCAAGTTGTTATATGATATGAATTGCCTCTTGAAAAGAGATGAGATTGACCGGTAACGGGTCGGAATATTTAATATTATGTTGTAATATTATTGAGAATGGAAAAAACCTGTTTTTGAAAAACTTGTATTTAATTTTGGGGACGAAATTCTTTAAGGGGGGAGGTTATAGCGATCCCGGTTGTCCCTTTACTGTTCAGTTGTATTCCGGACTCGGTTCCGTGAAGTTGATAATTGTAATTGTCTTGTTGTCATCCTTTAAATCGATTCATTTGAGTTTTAGGATGTGTTGGGCTTGGTTGATTCAGGTTGGTAGAGTTTTGGCTCCCATTGTTGTTGCACAGTTTTTGGATGGTCCGCTCGAGCGGGGTTTACACACTCCCAGTATTTTGTGTTCTTGCAAAACTACTGCAGGTGTGTTTTCTACGCTCGAGCGGGTTTTCTGCGCTCGAGCGGTTCGCGCTCGAGCGGGCCTGTTGGCGCTCGAGCGGGTAGTGCATTTTTGGTGTAGGTTCTGGGAGAAGGAAATCTACGCTCGAGCGGATTGGTTTTCGCGCTCGAGTGGATGTACTTTATTCCTGTGTCTTGGCGCTCGAGCGGGATTTCTTGCGCTCGAGCGGACCTAGTCTTTTGTTCTTGACGCTCAAGCGTTGTGTTCTCTGCTCGAGCGGGAATGTCGTATATCAGTTGGCAGCTGGGCATTTTGAAATCACTTTTTACATTCTCTCTCTCTCTCTTATTTTCCCAAAAACATTTTTGAGAGCCTCTCCCTCTAGAAACTCCCTTCTCTCTAGGGTTTGATCTAGTTAGAGTGCTTTCCTTTCGTTCGGCCTTTGTAAAAGTTGTGTTGATCGTCGAGGGCTTCGTTTTGATCCGTGGATCTTGGTGTTTGGAGCATTTTGATTTCTTCATCTAATTCCTTGGGCTCCGAAATTTGAGGTAGGGATTCCTACTCACTCCTATGGGTTGTAACCTAGATTATTGAGCATTTGGGTAAATGGTTTGATTTTGGGATCTAGGGTTTCGAAGTGTGTAATGGGGGTTTTGTCATTTTGATTCTTAAACATGTATTTTGGGCTTCAAAATGGTGTCATTGTTGTTGGTTGTTGATTTATGGACCATGGGGTTCTTGTTGGAAAAATGGGTAGAAAGCCCTAAGTTGTAGTATAAATTAATTGATATAATTAATTTGGGAAAAACGTTGTTGTTTGGAATTGAGATGGAAATAATGAAATTGGCTCATTATATTGTAAAATGGTGGAGTTGGATTCATTAATCGTTCACTTTTGAAAACATTGATATTTTATCTGTTGGAGCTTTTATTATCTGTTTAGAAATAATTGCTTGGGCTATCGGTGGAGAGTAGTTTTGATTGTTGTAGACAATGCATGATGATTAGGCAAACTAAAACTAATCAATTAAATATGTCATAGAGTATGACGGCATAGAATACATTAACGTTATGTATTGATTGATTGTGTATATGACCTTTGTGTATATACGTTGTGTGTGTGGGAGGAGATAGGGGATGTACTCCACGGTTTAGGGGAAGATAGGGGATGGACCTCTAAACCGGATGTTGTTTGGGAGGAGATAGGGAATGGACTCCACGGATACAACTAATATGCTTGTCAGTTAAAGTGTTGATACAGCTCATATGCTTATCTTTGGAAGTGTTGATATAGCTAATATGCTTATCTGTTGAAATGTGGATACAGCTTGTATGCTTATCTGATGAGATGTTGATACAACTAGTATGTTTATCTATTGTAAAACGGGAAGCGTTTAATATGAGTCACTGCCTCATATAAGTGGTGGGCCAGGTTCTGAGCCGTTGATGTAAATTGAGAAAATGATGAGAAATGGAAAATGAAATGAAATATAAACATTGTGGTCATGTAATGGAAATGGGTTATGAATCGATTTGTGGTAATCGAACATTTATCAACTACTAACGTCTTAGTTACTGCTGATACCATGTTTAGCATATCTCTACTGGGCGTTGGCTCACCCTATATGGGACATTATTTTCAGGTACAGGTAGCATGCCACCTCCAAGGACTTAGCTTGGAAGGATATGGGAGTTGAAGACCCTTTTTGATTATTTTGTTGTATTACATGTACATCAAGCCACGGGCTTATTTTGTATAGAGTTAGTACTCTTCTTTTGTGTAACCAAGTATTAACTTGGAAAGCTGTAAGCCTATAGGGCACTTGCTTTTGTTGTTAACATATAATATTGTTGTAAGAATTACTCTGATGAATGAAAAGGTGTTGATTTCTTTATACCATTGCATGTCTAAAAGGATGGGATTTATGTATTTTTTTTTAGGGCATTACAATCACTTTCCATTAAGGCCTTCTCGAGGCCTGCTAAACTGGATTTTTCTTTGGCTCTCAGTTTAGCATGAACTTTAGCCAACTGCTCCATGTTGGCACTCCTCTCGATCTTAGGAACAAGCTTCGAACCTATTCCCTTATCTGCCTGGTCTGTTGCTTGTGCCATGGAAGTGCTCTTTCTACTTTCTTTCAGATCCCTCTAATACTAGGTGTATCTTCGTTGGATCTTCCTCCTTTGAGACTTAGAAATCATATGAACCATATCTGGCTCCCTTGTTTTTGGGTTCTTTAACAACACCTAATTGTTTGGAGCCACCAATGGCAATTTGATCATTCTTCCCTGGTCTCCAAAAACTTTCCTTTGGGTAAGCATTTCCTTAGGTTTGTTTTGCATGACAAACCAATTTGGAACTCCTGGGACCCATGAGCCTACTGGCCTAGCTGTTGGATCTGTTGTCCCACTCTTTGAAGCAGTCCTTGGGGGCCAATCATCAGTTCTGGTCCCATGCCTTACACTGATTCCTTGTTTCCTTTCAGGCTGGTTGTCTACCATGTAATAATTGGGTGGCCTAGTTTCATACAAAGGCCTTTTACCCCTTGATTGCATCCTGGCGTCTGGTGGAATAGCCAAAGATGAATGTTGTCTAGGACCAATTGGGTATGGCCTTTTATTATAGGTGCTGGCTGGCTTTCGATCCTTTTGTACATCTTTATAATATTGCTTCACATTAACTGGGAGCCCCTTCAGTCATTTGTAACTCATCTTGCATCTAGGACACATCCTCTGCACTACAGCCGCCTTGAGGGAGTTATCATCTAATACCTTTTCAGTAGAGTCATCCCTTTGGCCTGTAGAGTTCTGTCCACTTGTTGGTGAACTTTTGATGTCCTTCTTAAAGGCAGCTTGGCTAGCCATATGCATTTGCATAGTGACTTCTTCCAATTCCTTCAATGATAGGTTTTGAAAATCTAGAATGCCAATATTGGTTGTGGCCTCTCCAATCTCTGGAAATGGGTTGGTGTCAATTCCATAGCTTTCTCAGTCTTGGCTGGAAACTTTAGCCTCCCCTTCTGAATCTGTTCTTGGATCCTATCTCGAAAAACAATACAGTTTTTAGTTGAATGAGTTCAAGAATTGTGCCATTTACAATATAGTTTTCCTTTAAGTTCTTCAGGAGTAAGGATCTTAACTCCTTTTGGTAACTTTAGGAAATTTGCTGCAAGCAAATGATTAAAAATGTCATCTACTTTTGTTAAATCAAAAGAATACTTCCTATGAAGGTCTTTCTTTTTAAATTGCTGGTCTATTGTACTGTCTTTCTGAATTAATGCTTCACAAGTCATAGGTTCTTTTCGTACAATCTTTGCTGCATCAATTTCATAATTAGGGTCTCTATAGTATGTCTTATATGATGCATTACTTCAATCTTGTTTCTCCTCAAGTAAAGTTTCAGATCTGGACACCTTATAGGTTAATTTCACTAAGTCTCGAAACTTAATTGAATCAAACTTCTTTCGAAGCCTAAACTCCAAGCCATTTTGAGCCAATCTCACAATTTAGGCTTAGGTAGTATGACCCTAAATTTGTTTCGTGCCTTTTTAAATCTAGCAATAAACTGAGCATCCTTTTTATCAGGCCTTTGGCTCAATCTTGCCAATTCTGTCATAGAAACCTTAGGTTCTGTTTGGAAAAATTGGGCGTGAAAAATCTCCTCCATTTGTAACCAAGTTTGGATAGAGTCAGGTGTAAGGTTTATATACCATATGAAGGCTGCTCCAGTTAAAGAGTTTGGAAAAAGTCTCAGTTTCATGTAATCATTATTGGCAAACTCACCACACTGGCCTGTAAACCTAGCAATGTGTTCCACCGTTGACTGGTTTCTATTCCCATAAAAGAGGGCAAAGTCTGGTATTCTAAACCCCCTAGGATACTCATGTATCCTATCTACTCACTCTGTGTAAGATTTTCTGTACACTGGTGTTTGGACCCCCCGAGCCATAGGTCCACACATTTCTCTAACTATATCAGGAATTTGGTTCCTTGGAACCATATTTTGTGCTAGTTGAACCACTACTGGAGGAACAAACACAGGGTTTGGAGGAACTCCATGTGTTTGAGGGCCTCTTGGCCCATATATGGGTACATTCAAGACTGGCTGTCCTTGTTTCACTGGTTGTTGTTGGAGGTATGGCTGACCTCTTGGAATCTGTCCTGGGAAAGGCCCTATGAAAGGTGCTACAGGAAGAGGAACATGTGTTGTTTCTCTTCTAACGACAGGAAATCCCTCTAACCCCTCGAGTGTAAATTCAAACACAAGATTAGTGAAGCCCCGTGTGCCAGATATGGCTTCGAACGTAGGATTTGGAAACATCCTCATACCATTCTTTTGTACTGGCCCAGATCCACTAATTTGTATGGTTTCGCTAGTGGGCAATGGTACATTTTGGTTTGTTAGTGGTCTTAAAGGAGCTTCGTACCATGACTGAGGCAAATGTGACATTCTCTCATGGTTTTGATTACTAGATTGACCATTAGTTTGTCCATTATTTTGCATAGGCTGTTTGCCTCGAGCTAATCTATGTAGAAGAGAATTCTTGTTCTCTTCAGCCTGTCTTGCAACAGTTGGTTGATGAGAGTTCATTTGATCCAAAAAGGATGTTACTCATCTTTCCATTGTATACATTAGTTGCTGTCCCATAGCATCTACTAAACCTCCCTATGGATTTATTGGTTGGGTAAAAGGGACAGTTGAAGGTCCAGTTTCATGGCCCTATCTAGTATGTTGGACATGCGTTGTATATTCCGAAGTACTGGTCTGTTCGACCATTTGCGGAGGATCTGATAGGATAGGTGCATCCATTACATTATTCTCTGGATTAGGTATTTCTACCTCTCCTTCCATACCCTCTTCCAAGCGTTCATTTTTTCCTCTTGCTCTACGTCTAGCCATTTTTAATAGTCCTACTGGGGGTGCCAAAAATATATGTTGGATTTTTTGGCTTTCAAAGGTTAACAGTGTAAATTTAAGCGTGCCAACAAAGATCAATCAACCATTATAGAATTTTAATTGTCAATCAATTATCAGACGATTATGCTGAAATTCTTTCAGTCTCAATGAAGAGGACTTTTACTAGTGGCTTGTTTGAAGAGAAATTTATAGAAACTAACGAGTACAGAACAATTCAGAAACTAAATTTCATCAAGTAAATAGGAACTTACAATGAAATGACTCCGCCTTGAAAAGGTTTACAGCAACGACTACTAGAAACTACTCCTAGGAAATGAAGTGCAGTACAGGAATTGAAGTGCTGGAAATGTAAAGAACTGGAAATGTAAAACTGGAAAGAAATATAAAGTAAATAAACTAGTTTCTGGATCAGCGTCTGGGTCTTGAATTCTGGGGTCTCCTCTTCTATTTATACTTCCCAAAAGTAACCGTCAAAATGGGTTTCCAACCGTCGAAATGCACTTCCACGATCTCTAGTCATGGCTTCACACAATCAGCTTCTACTACGCCATTCCTTCAGTTAGGCTTCCTTCTTGCATTTGAATTCGAATTTTTGAGTAACCGTTGGGCCATATTACCCCGCGTCTTCTCATTGCTTCCATGTAACACAAACCTACCATTACCAATATGAACTGCCACATGTCCGTTGCTGATCGAAGACTTGCATTAATTTCCCAAAACACCCTTCATGAGCCACGTATTAAGTTGCGACTGACCGATACAAAATATATAGCCAACAGTTTTATAATTTATGGACTATTAATTGTTATTATTGTTGATTTGAAAAACAAAAAAATTAAGCGTAAACTAAAAAATAATAAAAATAAAGATAAGATAATGAATGCTTATTTAATTGAGAATTTTACAATAGGGAATGGCTTCTGTCTAGTCCTTAATTGGACTGGACCGTGCTGTTGGGCCCGTGGAGGCCCACCACGGGTCACGTTTTGATAATCTGAACCGTTTAATATGTAGAACTCGTCGAGTACTACATGCCTGTAAAAAATCACGTTGATCGGATATTGATAGCTATGTGATCAAAACAGATTTTTTTCAACTGTTAATTTATTCACCGTTCATTTTTTTTTTTTATACAAAACTGATTTGATCACATAGCTATCGATATCCGATTAACGTGATTTTTTACAAGCATATAGTACTCGACGAGTTCTATACATTGAACCGTTCAGATTATTAAAACGGGACCCATGGTCGGCCCCCACGAGCCCAACAGCATGGTCCAGTCCGATTAAGGACTAGACAGAAGCCATGCCCTTTACAATATACTATCCTTATTATATGCATTTTTAGTTAGGACTAATTTTCATCTTTAATTATAATATTATTTTAAGATTTTTGATTATGCCTAATATAATAATTGGTTATGATTTTTTTTAGTTATGATTTAAAATATAAAATTATATCATTTTTTTTTAATTATAAGATACATATGATACACACTTTTTGGGGATCAACCATAGTCTTTCCCTGGAGCATCTGTAACTGGGACCCAAGCATTGATGTTGACGTGGTAGGTTATGGGTGGGTGTTTACTAATCTTGTTGGACCTTGACCAGGGTTGACCTTGTATGAGCACAGAGCTCTTAATACCTTTGATGCAATTACTTGGTGCTAAATTGAGCTAGTCTACCATGAAAGTAACCCTCATGCTTACTTCTTTTCATTAATTCTCTTTTTAAATGCTTAGAAACACATAATTTACATGCATTTAAGTTGATTTTCTATCACTAAGAGTTTGTATGAGATGTAGTTAAAAAAAAAATTATTTATTAACTAAATAATTTAGAAAGTAAAAAATTGCCAATTTGTCACTCGTTAAAGATGTCAAAAATAACTCAACTTTAATTAAAATTTTTTTTTTTACTTTTTTAACAACTTACTAAGCATGTAACTCTTTAGTTTTTATGAAAATTAAAAAGTCAAAAATCACTAAAAAATTCCATCTACTTTGGCAAAAAACATTTCACAAATTACTTTTGAAAAAAAAAAAGTCTTCTAAAAAACACTTCATTATTTGATTTCAATTTTTAAAATTTTTGTGGCAGTGATGGTGTGATAATTGCTGTGGGAATTGTAGTGGTGGATGCATGGTATGCTTCATTAGATGCAGAAAATATTTTTTATTCTCAACATTAGTTCATTAATCTTTGATTATATAAAAATTATATATTTTCCTTCAAAACAAATAAAAAGCAGAAATGTTAATCAAATACCACAAAATGAATGCGGGAGAAATAAAAAAAGAGTCGTTGGTCTCCTTGGCTAGTCAAGACCATAGGTGTTAATCTTTGATCAGAATTTATTATCAAATTTTACTGTATTTCCAATTAAAATTTTCATCCAAGCAAAAATAAATAAATAAATAAATAAATAAATAAAATTAAAAATTTTAAAGTAATCAAGCACATGTCTCAACTTGCATGTGACTTTTACTGAGTAGATCATGCATATATTTTAGGTGGTGTATTTTTTAATTATATTGGATTATGTAATTATTATTTTTATATTTTTTAATACACTAATTATATATATTTTTCTTATAAGATAAACACACAATTATGTGATAAGTCAAATTTATCAAATAATTTCTAATAGAGAGACACAAGATTATCGCCGGGTTACAAATTTTTTTTTTTAATTAAAATTGTTAAAAATTTCAAATGTCCTATTAAAAATTCTATCAAAACACTCACACACGTAACGATGACGCGCGAAATCGCGAATGATGTAGAAGATTGTCTGGCCTTCAAAGAGAAAGAAAATTTTGTGGGATTCCTAATGAATGGACGAGACTGACTGGGGGAGCCCACGAGGGATGACATAATATCACTTCAGTTGGACGGGACCAACCCCTTGCGATTTTCTTACCCAAATTTTTAGGCCTTGATTGGTTTGTTTTTTGAAAAAATACAAATAAATTTTTCAAAATAATCAAATTAAATAAATTTTTTCAAAAAAATTTTTAAAATTTTGTTTAGTTATTTACTTTTTAAAATCACTATCTTTCTCATACACATCAAATCAATCATTTTTTTTTAAAAATCTCTCTCCACAATAATTTTCTAAAACTATTTCTGAAAAAAGGCAAACCAAACAAATTTTCGTACTTTTTATCTTAAAAACTACTCTATAAACACAAACCAAACAAGCCTTTAATTTTTTTTATTAATAATTATTTTTATTAATTAAATTATCAGATGCGCACCCTCAGATTTACAAAATTATATACAAATTAAATAACTTTAATAAATTACTTCAAATAAAATTAGGATTAAATTACTCGTGACTCTATTCATACACACTAGTTTATCGACACATGATATAATTAATTAGGAAAAAGCTTTATCTAGTGTTGAGTTTTTATGAGTTCATCACAAAGTCTACATTGATAATTCAAATATAACAGTATTATATCCATACAATTTCTTCTCACAAAAAATTAGCTAGAAAGTTTTCAGAGAATAAAGAAATCGATAATGCTACGTAGCTCAAATTTTGTGGCTCAAATGGCCAAAACGACGTCGTTTTGAGTACAGAACAACATAAAAATGGCCAAAACGACGTCGTTTTGGCCATTTGAACCACTTTTGAGCCATAAAATTTGAGTTACGAGACATTTTCCTAAAGAAATATAGGACTTTGAATTATTAATTTGTCTTTTTCTTACCACATCATTCGGAAGGTTTGTTGGAGAGAGAAATTGTGTGGATGAAGTATTTTTCAATTCAAATTACTCATATCAAAGGCTCATCGATAAGATCATTCTTACAAAAAAATTAAATTATTTCGACAACTGTAACCACATGCTTAGATCATATTTGTCATATAAAAATAGACAACAATTTTAATTTTAATTATACACTGTATATTACTTTTAAAAAAATACAATCTAATAATGTATCTAAAATATTCTCATTAATCTAATTTTGTACATGACTTTTTCTTAAAATAAAATTTTTAAAAAAAATTGCTGTATTTTTGTAGGTGTCTTAGGCATTGGGAGTAAAGATTGACAACACTATAAGGGTGTGTTTGATTGGGGGGATAAGAGGGGGATTATTTATTGTGCGGATTGTAATCCGCACAGTAAATCCAATCCGATATTTGTTTTTTTTTAGTCCGCCGGACATGGGATCTGGCTGGACTCCTTATCATCCATATGGGGGATTATACTATCCTAGGGGGGCGGGGGGTGTGGGACAATTTTGGAGGGATTATTTACTGTTGGGATTAGGTGGTGAAATAACCATTTTGACCATCTACTATTTAATTATGTATTATATTTAGTAAAATTTAATAAAATTTAAATGTCTAAATTTAAAAATAAAATAATTTTTTTTAACTTTTTATTGATGTTTTATTTATTTATTTTTTAAATAATTTTTTATAGATATTTTATTGATGTTTTATTTTAAAATTTTGTTTATATTTTATTTAATTTCATTATTTAAATGTTAATAGATGTTTTATTTAATTTCATTGTTTAATTATTATTATTTTTAAAAACAAATTTATTTAAAATTTTAATTAAAAAAATAATATAAATTTTTATTGATATTTTATTTATTTATTTATTTAATTTAAAAAAAATAAATTTATTTAATTGTGTAAAAAATAAAACAAAATAAATTTTTATTTAATCTAGTTAAAAATAATTAAAATATTAAAGATATGTTTAATATTGCTAAGTACACAATTGAAAAAGGGTAAAATAGTTTTTTTTGTTCATTTATCCTATCCAGTCCGTCCAACCAAACGTTGGATTCACTAAAAATAGTCATTTCCAGACATCTAATCCCATGAAAAAATAAACACAGGATATATATCTAATCCAACCAAATAGTCCATGAGATTCACAGTCTTAGGAATCAAGTCCGATGGATTCTAATCCCCTCTTATCTAGTTCGTCCAATCAAACACACCCTAAAGGCTTTGTTTGGGATGTGAATTGCCTTTTGACTTTTTAGTTTTTTTAATTTGGGACTAAAAAATTTCGTTTAGGATTAGCTTTTTTAACTTTTGTGAGAGAAAAAATGAAATGATTGTGATTTGAATGTGACATTTTGTCTTATTGACTTTTTAGCCTATTTTGGGTTCGTTTGGGATATGAGTTGGCTTTTTAATTTTTTGACTATTTTAGCCTAGGGCTAAAAGTCTCGTTTGGGATAAGTTTTTTTAAATTTTTTTAACTTTTGTGAGAGAAAAAAATGAAATGATTATGAATTAAATGTGACATTTTATTCTATTTGATTAAAATAATCTATTCTGTCTTATATAACTATTTTAGTCCAAACACTCATCCCAAACGGGCCAAAGAAAGGCATAATCTATACTTCATACAAAATTGGAAACTTCTTCTACCTATCAAGCGGACACAAAATTAGAAAATGTCCATGTTGCTGTCAAATTACAACTACCAAAAATGATTTAGAGCTCTAAAGTCACCGTTAATGTGTTGACAGTGGGGTCCATCACTGTTGATGTGATATAGATATGTCCCTTTTTTTTTGTTTTTTTGTTTTTTCTTCCTCCATGCCAGCTCATTAGCTTCTAGGTCAGAACTCCCAATCACTGCTATTACAACTACGAGTCCGGATCTTCTCCAGCCAACCTCTCCAGCTATTCCTCCTGTCAATGGCCAAGATTTGGCCACGTCATTTTGGCTGAAGAGGACGGCTTAGATCAAGTTTCGCTAAAAAAAAAATTCAACACAGCAATGGAGTTTCCCTCTGTCAAACTCTCATCTCTCTCTCTCTCTCTCTCTCTCTCTAAACTCTCCTCTCTCTTTACAGGAGCACTGTCGGTGCCAATGTCGTGCCGATTCCGATGCCGAACTACCATCACCAAGCAGAAGTTTCTTGCTTCTCCCTACCATTCTTGCTTCTCTTTCCGACGTGGTAACAACGATTTGCAGCAGTGGAACAAATCTAGATTCAAATTTGAATCGAAGGTCAATCAGATATCAATTGAAGCTCAACCCAATCAGTTTAGAGCTCAATCGATGCTCAACCAATTCGACATGCACGACTTCAAGAAAATCAAAGCATTTCTCTTCATTTCTTACTTGAATATTCCGGTTTGAATTTTGGCATTTTCAATCTCTCTAATCAATAGCAGATTAGAGAGAGGAGGTTTGTGGGTTTGAAGAGAGAGAAAGAGAGGAGGTGAAATAAAGTAGAAAAGGAAGGAGACATAGGTTGAGAGGGCACTAGAGATGGCTTCGCCGGCCGAATGGGATGCCGGAGTAGCTCTGCAAGCCAGACGCTCTATTGTTGAATGAAAAAAAAATCAATTTTTATTTTTTATTTTTAATCAAACTTGATCTGAGCCGTCCTTTTTAGCCAAAGTGACGTGGCTGAATCATGGACCTTGACAGGAGGAATGGCTGGAGAGGATCCAGACTCTACAACTACTGCAACTCTTCCTACTACTACTTCCAAAGTTAAATTCATATATAAAATTAAGTGGGCCGGGCTAAGTTCAGATTGACTGGTCAACAAATTTGAGCTGGCCCATTCTATATTCTTAAAACTCGGGCCCTAGGATGGCTTTTAAAAATATAAAATTTATGGGCTCAGACCAGACTTGGTCCATTTGGACTTAATTTGGGCTCTAATTTTGATATTTCATTAAATTTAAAATTAATTATAAAAAACTTACAAAGTATAATATAATATTTTAACATGCATACCAACAATCAAATTTGCATATTTAATAATGAAAAAAATACTTTTATTTACTGAAATAAAAAATTTGCTTCCATTATTATGTTACTAAATAGACAGTGAGGGGAAAGGAAGGGGGCGGGCAAAAGATTGAAAAAGCTAATAATTTTAAATTATTATCCTTTATTTGACCGAACTCATTTTAAATATTTTATTTTTTTATCAGTCTAGTCGGGCAGAATTTAAAAGTATAAAATGTTTTATAAAAAGAAATTTTAAAAAAATCACGAAACACCCATTTAAAAGAAGAAAAGTCAAAGATGGTCCTCAAATCAGGCGGTCCAGCATTGATTTGATTACATACCCTATGACAGACCGTTTGATTCCACCTAAAAGGAGATTCAGATCCCATGCTACGAGGCAACACTAGCTATCTCTTAATTATCAAACCCTCACCGTACGATGGCCGTATACTCCCGTGCGATGAGGATTCGTGGATTCATGCAACGGCCAGTAAACACGGTCCACGTACTCGCCAACAGAGCCGCAGGATGTGAAACCGGCGAAGCCGATACCACAATTGGTGAGAGAGAGAGAGAGAGACACTGATCCTGGACAAGATCGTACAAGTCATAAGCTAAAATCCTTGCCCCACATTTTGACCATGTTGGTTGGCCAAATTAGCCATTTTATTTTTAAAAATTTATCAACTATACTATAATTTATTATTAAATAAATAAATACATTTTAAAAAAGTGTAATTATTTAATTAAATCAATAAATACACTTTTAGAGTAAATTAGGAAATATGTAGAATATTTACAAAGTAATTAATTTATTTTATAAAATTACTAAAATATCGTTTTGTTTCTTCTTTCTTTCTAATTCTGTACAAACTCTAATCCTACGCCAACCCTTCTTCCACCTGTATTGCCACCAACAACTGCCTTTCTGTCATCTCCTCCTCCACCTCCCTACTCTTTCTGTCATCATCGCCCTACTGTCATTTCTTCTCCTGATGGTTTTGTAATTGATTTTAATTTTTTTTTATTTTATAGTCAAACTATATTTACAGAAAAAATTTATTATAAAATCATAAAAACATTTATAATTTTAATCATTAATATTTATAAATTTTTTTCACTTAATTTGTAATTATTTTTTTAAAATTCACTGATTTGATATTTTCTCAAACTAAAACCCCTGACAGAAGAGGGTTGGGTATCTTAACCACGGTTAGAGCCACCACCCCCTATGCTCTATATATGCTAGAGAGAGTTAAGCTTATTTCCCCTCTCTTCACACACACACCCTTTTCCAACCTATTTCCTCTCCCCCGTCTTTTCTTCTGCACAACAACTACTCCAACAAAATAATAGATTGCTACATATATATATATATATACATATACCCTTTGTATAGAGATGGATAGATGTGTAGACAAAGAAAAGGAAAGTTGTGGTTGATGTGTTTTTTTATTTTGTTTTTCTTTTTGTTGCAAGTATTGTTGATTTTGTTCAATAGGAGGAGGGTTTGTATTTTAAGCAGGGAGTGGGAGAGAAAGGGGGAGAGAGAGATGATTCTGATGGGTCTTTTGGACTATCGATATTGATTGGTGAAAGGTAGTCTTAGTCTATTTGTTTTGGGTTTCATTTGGATTGATGATTGAAGAGGCAAAAGAGAAGTGAAAAACCACAAAAGCTTCTTCTTCTTCTTATTTTTTTTCTTTTTTTTTTTTTGTAAAAAAAAAGTAAAAATTTGTGGTAATCTGGGTATTGTTTGAATCGGTTACTAGTAAGGTCGTGTTGGGTTTGAAGATCATCGATATGGGTAAGAAGAAGACAGCGAAGAAAACGAAGGAGGTATCAGTGGCAATAGCAGAATCGGCATCAATAGGTTCATTAGAAGCCCAACAACAGACGCCTAGGAAAAGGGGTAGGCCTCGGAAAATCGTTGAGAAAACAGAGAGTGAAGAGATTAAGGAAGAACAGAGAGAAGAAGCAGCAGAAACAGTAGTTGAAGAGAGTGAATCGAAGAAAGCAAAAATGGGTGAGGAGGAAGAAGAAGAAGAAGAGAAAGAGAAGATGAAAGAAGTGGCACCATCATCATCAGTTAGGGATGCGAAGAAGGAAGCAGAGCTGGTGCCAAAGGGACTGCCGAGAAGCAGTGCTCGGAGAAAAGGCAAACCTCGTAAGAGCAGCTAAACTTTATCAATGAATGATTAATCAAAACTCTTTTATTCCTTTTTTTTTTTTTTTTCTTTTTTTGGTGGATTAATCGAAGGATAGAAGATCAAAAGATGAATGATTTTTCATTTATACTTCTTCTTCTTCCTCCTGTGTTTTACTTTTTTTTTTAAATTTTAGTTATGGTTTTGATTTGAATGTTGCCTTTTTAGGTTTTCTCTGGCTCTGATTTTATCATTCTCTCTCTCTCTCTTTAAATTAGTAATAGGGGAAGAAGAAGTAGATAGGCCAATGAGGGAGAGGGAGAGGGAGGGGATTCAAACTTTTGTCATTGCATTAATTCTAGTATTGCCAAATTATATTTATGATGAAGGCAAACAAGTTCAAAAAAGAGATTACCCCCAAGTTACATATTTTGATTTTGATTTTGATTTTGATTGGCTACTAACACACATTTAGAAACGTTTGGATATGATTGGTTTTAAGGATTTTCGAAGGGATATGTGGAAAGAAAAAAAGTGTATAAAATGTAACTTAAAATTTTGACACTTATTCTTTAAAAACTCATACTCGAAGACATCAAAACACAAGCAGAGATTTTTGTGATGGAAATGGAGATTGATCTACTAGTATTTTTACTCTGTAGCAAAGAAAAGAGAGGGTATCTTTATGTATGATGATATATCCATTGGAAAGGTAAGAGTTTGGTGGCATTGAATGAGGCGTGAGTGAGCCAGTACTGGTTCTTTGGGCAAAACGTGGTGTGGAATATGGGGTATT
Organism: Camellia japonica; assembly: GCA_030407325.1. Taxonomy (NCBI): domain Eukaryota; kingdom Viridiplantae; phylum Streptophyta; class Magnoliopsida; order Ericales; family Theaceae; genus Camellia; species Camellia japonica. The sequence goes on from JAPPVO010000016.1 coordinate 184,056,463, forward strand.
GAATGAGATTGAGAGAAGAGATGGATTTTTTTTACTCCCTTCGTCCCAAAACAAGGGTGCTTTTTAGAGAATTCAACTTTTTTTTTTTTGATAGTACATTATTGTTTTTGAAAAAAGTTGATTTTCTAAAATTATCCTTTTAATAGTATATTTTTTAAGAATATCAATGTCATAATTGTATTTTTTATATTGTTTATTAATTTAAAAGAATGACAAAATAAGAAATTTATATTATTTTTGTACTTAATTTTTGAAGAAGAATTAATATTTTGGGACAATAAAAAATAAAATAAGGGACTAATATTTTTTTTTTTTTTTTTTTTTGGAAGTCGTAAGTTTTTGGTTAGGAAGAGAGAAGAGGGAGAAGAGGGGGGAGGGAGTAAGACGAAACGGAGTCGTGCGATATTTGGCTGACAGTGCCAGCTCTATGCCACTATGGATAAAAAAACGTTTTTGTATTTAATTAATTTTTAATTTTAATTTAATTGGGTGTCTCAGTTGACAATAATTCTAGTCGCTAGGTCATAGCACACGTGGGAAGCACGCTCCAATCATTATCAAAACTGCAAAAGATATGGACTTACGACGTCCGCATTTTCTTCATCATTAGATTCATTGTGTCGAAATTCACACACAATTTTTTGAGTAGCATTACTAATAAATTTAGGAAAAAATAACAGTACAGTGTAATAATCAAATTAAATTTATAAATTAATAAAAAAAATTATATATTTTAAAAATTAAAATATTATATATTTTCTATGATTTTATAATTTTTTTGTTAGTGTCACAGGTTATTCCTTCCAAATTTAAGACTTTTTAAGCACCGTTTGGGATGAAAGTTTTTAGACTTTTTTGGCTATTTTAATCACAAAAAAAAACAAAATAGCTTATTTTAGCCACAACAAACAAAACATCACATCTACTCCATAATCATTACATTCTTCTCTTATAAAAAAGTCAAAAAAATTAAAAAATTCTTCCTAAATTAAGTTTTTTAACCCAGATTAAAATAGTCAAAAAAAAATCAAAAAGCCAACCTACACGTCTTAAACGGAGGCATAATAGTGTTTGTTGGGTTGGGGGGTTGTGGAATGCAAGTGTTGTGGTGGCGCGTGGTGAGAAGCCTCTGCCGACTGTCTACTATCAAACAGGACTCAGCCCCACTGTCACTGGAAACCCTTCTCTCTCTGTCTCTCTCTCTCAATGAATATGGGGGCCATCCAAAGGAGCTAAGACAGAGTCAAGAAAGGTGAAGTCAGCAGGCAGACTGCATGCCCAGAACTATCTTTCCTCCTTCCTTTCCAAAATAATGATTCCTTTTTAAGAAATTCAGTCTTTTTTAATAATGTAATTATTATATTTTAAAATTATTTTTTAATAATTCATTTTTTAAAATATATCAATTATCATAATTATATTTTTTATATTATTAATAAATTTAAAAGAAGAGTAAAATAATAAATTTATATTATTTTATTAATTATTTTTGAAAAGAGACTAATATTTTGAAATAATAAAAAATAAAATAAAGGAGTAATATTTTGAGACAGAAAGAGAGTATTATTTATAATTAAGTATGTAATTTAAATAAATAAAAATAAAAATAAATAATAAAAAAATTAATATCATAATATATATTATTCAAATGATAAGATTTTTTTTTTTTATATTTTAAATTTAGCTTTCACTTAATAATATAATAAGTATACAATATACACACAAGGGGGAGAGGGTGTTTTCGAGAAGCTAATTTCCAAAGGCAGCGCAGCTCTATCTATCGGAGAGCTTTCATGCTCTACGTTTTTATCTCTCCCGGTGACTTCCCAATTTTATGAAATGCGTGTTTCCTATTCTATGGTTTTCATCCCCATCCTAACACCCCTGGGGTTTAAGCTGACTTCGCTATTTGATCATATGTGGTTTTCCCTTGAGCCCCAGACTAATCTCTCGGACTTTGGTATTCATCCTGTGCTTTCCTGTTTTGAGTTCGGGGCCAATCTCTTTTTAATCCACACAGTTAGTTTGTGAGACTGGCCTTTCAAGCTTGGGCAAATTGTGCCTAGTGTCTTGAGTATGGGTGCAAATCTCTATTGCTATGCGACTCCATGACTTATTAGCACATGATTGAAAGGCTAGTTACCATCAAAGGGTAATAACTAACTCTTGGAGCATCTAGCTCTAAGAGTTACCCTTTGTGTTGGGCCTTTTTATTTAGCATCTTTTCTAATCAAGATCACTTGTGACTTTATATGCTTCTTCTCAGTCATCACTTTATATCTCATCGGTTCATGATTCTGTCCTGCTTCCATTTCTTTTTTTGGTTCCAAACTCAGGAATTAACTTCGGAACATGAGCATGGCTCAGCTGGCACATTTTTACTTGCACCATCCCGGTGATGTTAAAAGAGAACCAATATATCATTCAATTTCATCCATAAACACAATACACGGATACCAATTGACCCCTAACTACTGCCTCTCAAATGACGCTAGGACAAGGTATATGCATGGCATGCAAATCTTCTCCAATGCAACAACTTGGCTTGGCACTACCATAGATAGAGAATGCTATAGAAAATCATGACAAAATGGAAATAGTGGAGGCCCCAGACTTTCACATAAAGTTCTCCAATTAATCTTCTCTTATTAGCTATTGCTACTCTCCTTGACTATGACATTTCTAAAAGCAATGTATTATTTATCCACCCAAAATTTTAAACATAAAAAGTACTCAACTGTGTACAGTGTTAATTTATAATTTGCATGATATAAACCACACATAAGATGAATATGATACACACATTTCGAATTTTGAATTCGTTTTTGGATGAAAATTCTGAATATGTAACGTTGTCTCTAAAAACATCCAATTTCCACCTTTGTTTTGACCAAGTATGATGCTAAAATTTCAACAGGAAATGTCCCAGCATCTTCGTGTACATAAAAATCAATTTTACTTGTATATTACTACATAGCACTTGACCCACACCGGCCTATATATATGAGCTATATTTGTAGCCTTACCAATATTAAACATTGTAAAGGCAAACATTTAATACAAAAAAAAAAAAAAAAAAAAGAGAAATGAATAGCCAAGTACCTGAGATGGCATGACTTCAGTACTCCCACAAGGGAGGTTGAAGCTTCAAGCCCTGGCAGAGGCATGGAAGTCATGAAGCTTAATCAACTGAGATCTTATAGACTGATCAGAGTTGTATCTCTTCTCCCTTAGGTTTTGATGATACAAACTGCAATTTCTACTCCATGAGAAAAGAAAAAAAAACGAAAATGAAAAAAAGGTAATGAATAGAGTGATTATGTGGATATTTCTTTCCTCTATTTGGAAAATAGAAATGGTGCACTATGGTCCCCATATACTTTTTTGATTATATTAAAAAGTAGCCTACCATCATAACCACATCCTCTTAATTGTTGTTAATAATAATAGACAATACTAATAATTGACTCACAAAACTTTCCACAAAAATCAGTTCAAGCAAGTTCGAAAAGGGTGCTGGGTATCAAAGAAAATAACGCAATATTCCAGTTCCCCACAACCTAAAGATTTCTTGTCAAATGGAGAATCAAAGAAACAGAAGGAAAACATACACAAACAGGTACATATATGTAGAAAAGAAAGAGAAAAAAAAAGGGCTGATGACTGATCACATCAAATAAAAATGCCAGAACACAGACTTCTTTTTTTTTTTTCTTGATCAAACCAGAACACAAAGACTGAAGACCAAAACTATGCGCAGAAAAACCAGTGTACACTTAATTTAATAAATAGGTACCTCTCTATAATGAAATCAATCCAGACACAAATCATCACCAATAATTAAAAATTATTAGAATATCATTATGCTGTCTAATCAATTCCAATCAACATATAAACCAATAAAAATAAATAAACAGCCAAGATGGATGCCAACTGTACTCGGATGGAGTACAAGAAAGGAGCAAAGTCAGCAGCCTGTGATGGGGCATGGGGCCATTTCAGCCACCTTGCACAGGCAAATGGTGTGGCCTCAGGAGCTGTTATGAAAAAGTAAAGAACTAAGTTATTAAAAAAAAAATCTAACACATGAATAAATTTTGAAGGCAAAGGCTTCAACAACAGCAGTTCAGATTGCACTTGTATTTCCTGACCAAACATCTGAAAACAAAGGCGTGATTTTGCAAATGAAGACGAGAAATTAAAAGGCAAATCAAGTATTGGACATAATTTCATAAACTTTGGGTGCTCATCTCCAACATAAATGATGATGCATTAGAAAGAATTTCAGAAACTAGGGTGTTCATCTGCGCATCAAACTATCACAAAACCCATGGAGACAGTCACAATCACAATCTGCATTTCCTTATGCTTTTTCCTGATAATAAAAACTAAAGATATAAAAAGAGAGATTCAAAAGCCGAAAGCTCAAAAGCACAAGAAAGTTAAAACTGTTACTCTTTAAACATTTCGTTGGCCAAAGACATAGGAAAAGAATTTGGTATGCCAAACCAAGCCATGCACGAGAGAGAAGATAAGGGATCCCATGTTTAAGAGTTCTAGTACATCCATGATCAACCAACACTATCAACCATTCCTAAATCAGATTTACTTTGATTCCTCACATCAAACTGACAATTTGCTTCCAGAACATTTCTTCAATTAGTTCAGGGTGGACAACAGGCATTAAAACTTTCAAGCTCACATCTTTAATATCAAACAGGAAGTCAAGGGATAATATAAAACAAAAACATATCCCGTAAGGGATGCTTAATTGAATGAAATTGACCAGTACATAAAATGAGTTGCAAGGCACTTGAGCTCTCAAAATAGGACAGTGTGATACTGATACTCCCTCTATAACACTCAAAAATTCATCATGTAAACTCAAAATAATAAATGAAGTACATTCATTACCAAGCATCATATCTGCAAGGATTTGCACTCTTCTATTCACCTAAAATTCAAAACTGTTCCACAAATATAACCTAATTTTAGCGAACAAAATCCAAGCAATATTTACTAGTCTACAGTATTCCTACACAACCCTTTTCTATTGGTAGTCAAAATTCAAAACACACCTGCTAGTCAATGACTTGATTTATGATGTCGTTCCTTTCTATATCGAGATTGCCCCGGATCAAAGCCACCCTCCTCTGCTCCATAGACAGCCCAAGACGGTGAGGCAGCCATGTAATCATTGCTGTCAAAAGGTTTTCCACTAGCCACCTGAATTATGTAAGAATATAAATTTCATGTACATGTATGTCCATAGTGGCTTTCAGAACATAACGCAAGAATCAATAGGGTGAAATTACAAACCAGATCATGAAACTTTTCGTAGTCTATCCATGTGAACCATTGGCCATTAACCTTAAACTTGTCAACTTTTGCCAAGAGGATACAACAGGAGTGGGCATGTTCACAAGCAACCTCATAGTTTCCTTCACTTTTCTGAGCTAAAGCCTCTGAAAAAGCTTTCACGTCAGAATGCCAAGGCACATTCTCCATTGTCAACTTCGATGTAGCAGACCTGTTGAAAAATCACCTTGATTAGGTCATTCAGTTTTGTGGATTAACAAAATAAAAATAAAAATCAAATTAAAGAACGAAAAAAAAAAAAAAAACTTACGATCCACAATAGGTAACGCCTTTAATTTCAACAAAATCAGGATTTCCAATGGCAAAGAGGCTAGAATAGGCATCTATGTCCTCTGTATTCCACCCTTTAACCAGTGTCAAGCGATAAACAGTTCGCTGCTGCTTCTCCCTGAGAGCTTTCAACGAATCCTGACATTATTTTTTGCAATATTTCAAATAAGTAGAGAGCTTGGGTGAGGGGGGGTGGGGAACCTAAGCTGGAAGACCACAACAAGAAAATCCATGTAACCAAAACTACATATCTTTACCAATTCTTATGAAACATTAAACAGTGGGATCCATAATCTAATGGTCACGAATAGGTTTTGGTGCCAAAAATGTAACCAGTTGGGTGATCATGGTCATAAGCCTTATCATGATCGGTCATAGTTAAATTTAATGGCCATTAATGGATAAAAACAATTTACAAAATTGCAGGCAACTGTTAAACGAGTGACCAGGAAAAGCAAACACATTGTTCATACATTGGGTATGAAAAAGGCAGTTGTTAGAACAAAATGATGGGTTGGTCTTCACATTCCTTAACACACACACACACATATATATATATATATTTCTTTTCATAAACACATTCCTTAGCGTAATAGAGACGGGGAAAAAAAACTTATCTATTTTTGGTAATGAATACCAACTAGAAACAAATAAGGCCTGGTTTTGGTCTTCACAAAAACCAAGGGACAGATTTATCCTCACATATACATCAAATATTATATTTTAATAGTGAAAAAATAAACTAAAATGATAATAAATGACATGTACAGTTAATGATGAAATACCATATGATTTATGTAATTGAAAAACAGAAACCTCATTTAGCATGGGAAAAAAATCAATTGCACCAAGATGAGTTGAAATTTTTTCTTCAACTGAGTTAGTGTGAAGCAGTATGGATACAGATCTGGAAATAAGCTGTTCTGATTATATTCTCTCTCTATCACGAGTTATTAAGGTCAGCTGTCAAAAAAGCAAATTAATATGGCTAATAGATATATACTCCTCCGTAATAGAAATTTAAGGAAGATTACATTCACCCTAGTCCATAGCACGCCAAGTTGCAGATTAATGTGACCTGCTATTATTATTGAGCTCAACTGAAATAGAGAAGTCCAGATTTCTGTTCTGTTGACTCACATGAAAGTAGCAAGCGACCAGGAATCAACATTTTTTTCTGGTTGAATGCTCTGTTTCTGTGCACTGAGTTGAACAGGATCATAATAAGATGGCTAAGTGAGACATAAGAATGTAAGAGTTGTTTGTGTTAGACTATTTTGCTTTACATGTAAAGATCATTGTTGCCTGTTCTTCATTACAGTTACATCCCTTCCCCCTCTATGCCTCATAATAAGATGCCCAAGTGCAATGTAACCTATGTTACACAGACTCAGGTACGGGTATCGGGTGCGGGTGCGGGTGCGGGTGCGGGTGCGTATGTAGGGGTCGGATACTTCAAAATTAAAAATTAAGGATACGTGGATATGTATCCAAATTTGGATACGGGTATGGGGATACGTTAAATAGTTTTTTTTAAAAAAAATATATTTATTATATGAAGATGAGTTATATTATATAAATAACAAATAAAAATCTATGAAGATGAGTTATATTATATATATATTTTTTATAAATAGTTTTATTTTAATATACATTAATTATTTTATTTATTTATTATATTTTTTAAACAATATGTTCTAATTAATTTTTTTATTTTATTTTATATACATGTGTTTATTTATTTTTATTAATATATATAAGCAAGGTTCTGAAAAGAGGTTGCGGTCGCCGTAACGGTGGCGGTGGTGCGGTTGCAGTTGCGGGGTGTAAATGCCGTAGTGTAACGGTTGCAATAACCGGAACCGTAAATTTTTTTATTTTTCGCACAATTTGAAAAAAATTTACCGATATGCATATTTTTTTTCCATGATCATATTTATTGGTTTAAAAATAAATATTAATCAATTTTTGTAAATTTTTAAGTATGATCCAATATATTTCATATTTTTAAATCACTATAAATTGAATTTTTTACATTTTATTTAAATAATTAATGACTTTATATTATATAAAAAATCAATCACTAATTATTATATATAAGATAAACAATGACAAAAGTAAGAGAATAAATAAGAGCCTAAATATATATATATATATATATACATATTTTAACCAAGTCAAATAGATAATGACCACACTTATTATTATTATTATTTTCAAACAATATATAAATAGACACACACAAACAAAATAGTTGAGTGATAGCAGCTGAATAGAATAGTATAGGTCTTACAGCTTCAACAAATCAATAACACTTCATCTTCCCTCTTCTCTCTCTCTATCTCTTGCTCCTCCATTTTCTCTCTTTATCTTCTCTTTTCTCTCTATCCCTCTTTCCCCATTTTCAGCTTTTTTTTGTGTGTTTTTTCGAAAGAAACAGTTTGGAACCGTTATGTAACGGTGCGTAACAGGCCGTTACGGCTGTTACGGCACCGTTACGGCCGACACGCCTGTGAATCTCAATCATACTGCAAAAGCGGCCGTAACGGGTGGCGGTAATCGCCAAAACCGTTACGTAACGGCGTTACGTGCGGCCGCTTTTTAAAACCTTGTATATAAGTATATATTATCTTATAAATATATTATATGTTATATAATAATTATTATTTAATAATATAGTAATTAATAATAATTATTATATAATATACAATAATAATATTTATTATTATAGTTATTATAATAATAGAGAGATACGAATAGATAGACAGAGATCTGAATCAAGAAGAAGAAAAAACGAGAGAGAGAGAGAGAGAGAGAGAGAGAGGGAGAAAAAGCGAAGCGATCACGATCGCGAGGGAGAGAGAGAAGGCGAGAGAGAGAGACCGGATGGAGCTTTGATCTTCGACTGGATCGACCGGATAGAGCTTCGACTGGAGGTCTTTAATCTTCGACTGGATGAAGCTTCGACCAGGTTCTCTCTTGCTCTCTCCTCTTTCATTTCTTTTGCTGTCTGTGAAGAGCCGTGTCCGAGAGAGAACAGGCAAATCTGACACAGATCCCACACCCGCACCGGTGTCGTGTCGTGTCGTGTCGACACGGGTACTTCGCCCCAAAGTGCCGAGTTCATGTAACACAGAATGTAACAATATAAGAGTCATTTACACGAGACTATTTTTGCTTTACATGTAGCCTTTTTTAGTTTCGTATCATTGTTGCCTGTTCTTTATGACAGTCATATCCCTTCCCTCTATGCCACATAAACTTAACAAAATCCCCTCCTTTCACAAATTTTTTTTTTTCTCTCCTCGATATACTTAATTGTTTTATACTAAGAAAAAAGAATTAATAAAAGATGGTTTAGGTGAATTATCCGGCTTCCAACAAAAGTTACTTACAACAAATCGCTCCCAGAAATCCCCAAACAGTGGCCTATCAATTGCCTTCAAGCTGTCCTTTGTTGCAGCGTCTACGCTTACATATAACTACATCAGCCAAAGAAGTCAAAAATGGTTTGCGTAAGAATCCAAAATCCAAAGGCATCAAAACAATATCTGTGAAAAACCAAAATTGCAAAGATAAAAAGAGGGCAGCCTCAAACCTGGGTCACAGGTTTCAGCATCTTGATCTTGTCAGGGAACTGTGCATTTGTTACAAGAAAAGTAGAAATACGCCTCCGATGAAGCTCATCTACAAGTGAGTTAATCTCGGGATACATAATAGGTTCACCAACAAGCGATAAGGCACAATGTCTTGGAGAAAGACCTTCTGTTAAGCGCTCCAGTTTAACACCTACAGGAAAACTTTCCTCTATTTCAGTTAGCAAATCAATTACTATAAAAACCAAGAACACTACCATTTGCTTTATAATTTTTTTACACAGTACTATAGCAAAATTGACTCACTTTAAATGGATCATCTGACTAAACCAAAAGTACAAGACCTACCTGGAACTCCTTTCATTTGCCTTATCATTTTTGTATGCAGATCTATAGCAGAGTTTACGATGTCTAAAGGGTCATCCATCTTCCACTGCCAGCTCTTTCCTACAGGATTTGTGTGATGCCTCCAACAAAAAACACATTTATTGGCACATGCCAAACTTGGAGTAGTCTCCATGCACCTATTTCATTCAAAAAGGAAAAAGTGGAAGGGGGAAAAAAGAAGAGAAAGGCAAATTCAAATTGTCAACTAACGCAAACATAGCTTATAAAAAAAACACAAGAAAGATTTTGAAGAAAAAGAGTAGAAGCAATGAACCTAAAAGCACACGCTGCCACACCATAAAAATGACTATACACCTAAAAATAGATGGTATTTCAAAGGTGAAGGCACAAGGCCAGTTTCACTGGATTGCAGCTCTACAACAGTAAGGCACCAAACTGTGGTTGTCGGAACATGGCTCAAACAAACCCTATAAATTACCGTCTTACTATAGAAAAGAAACTGCAGTTTATAGACCTCAAATCACTAAGCTGTAACTTGAAACCCATAAGACATACTAACACATCATGCATATCCATGTCATAGAATACAGAATACTAGTACAACATTCAACAATCAATGCTAAATACAACCAGAATGAAGTAAACAGTTACCTATGACTCTCTATGCCATAAAATGAGTGTTTGTAGCAACCTCCACGCCCTCTAAGTTGTGACTTGGTCCATCTGCAGAGTTTAACACCACTATGTGAACCAATAATTTTATATCCCTGCAAATATTATGCAATTTGAAGAGAGGAAGTTAAAACAAAAAAGGTGAAACTAACTAAATGATAAATGGAACAACAAGATATGTAAAGATATCATAAATATCAGCAAGCAGCAAAGCTATTAGATTCTCTCTTAAAAAAGACATCTCATGGTGACAATTTATGTTGATCATTATGAGTTTCTCTTGCATTAAAAGAATTTCTTTAGACAAGTTTTCCAATATTCTACATGGTACTTATTCCTCCACTCAATCTCCCAATAGAAAATGTGAGGGTCAATTAAACCTTAAAATAAGAATATGTGCATCGATTTGATGTATGAATATTGGTAAATTTTACCACAGTAATTATAGTGTCTTCTCCAAAGAAACAACCAATTAAAAAAGTTGAACAAAAACAAAAGAATACACAACATAGTAAGGGAAAAAATAGAAAGACAAAAAAAAGAAAAGAAAAAAGAAGATAAATGGCGAAAGTAACTGGAAATAGGATGGTTTCCAATCAGATGAAAAAGAAATAGGCAACCCAATCAATTCATTATTACACCAAGACTGGTCAACCAAAATATATTGCATTAGGTGGAACGATTAAAGGTGATTTTAAATAAGATTATTGCATAATTTTTTAGTTGATAGCTAACAATTATAGACAGGAGAATAGAGAACCTTCAAAAATTAAATTGAGAGCTAAATCAGAAGTCTAAAGCTTCAACAAAATATAAAAATTAACCATAACTAATGATATTATGATATTTAAAAATTGAATTCTGAACAGCAACATTCAAACAGAAAGGTCAAATATTCAGAACCAGCAAGCAAATGACAGAAGAAACTTTGCAAATCAGTGACAGTTGCAGATTCAACAAAAACAAGCAACAGTTAAAGCAAGTGAAATAGTTAAACATAGTTTTAACCACCATAATAAATATAAAAGGAAAAAAAAATTACAAAATAAACAATGAGAAAAAGAATTTAAAGATGAGTACCTGCTTCTCCAAGCTAGCTCTAATCACAGGAGTCACCATCTCTTTTTCACCATTCAATTTCCCATTAGATTGAATCACTGTCTTTGATTTCCTTGAAGGGGCTTTGCCAGCAATGTCCTCAAGATCAACAATACCCGACTCCTCCCCATTTTCTTCTCCATCATCATCATCATCATCATCATCACTGCTAATCATCTCAGAGTCACTCTCATTCCAACCCCTAACCCCATTTTCCAAAAAACCACCTTTCAGAACCTCAATTAACTTCTTACTCCACCCATCGAACACCTCATCCAATTCACCCCCATCAACATCCCCCTCCCCAACAGCCAAAAGCTCCGCCGCCCCGAGCGCTCGCATCCGCTTCGAAAACTCCCTTGCCACGGCATTGAACGTCTCGCCATAGGCCTTGCTTCCGACGCCGAACACAGCAAACCTACACTTACTAAGAAGCAAAGATCCGACTCTGAAATCTTCGGCGCTCTCAGCCAACCAATTGGCGAGAAATCCACCGCTAGGAGGTGGCTTACCGTGTTCCCAAGTGGAAGCAACGATCAGAACTAGGGTTTCGCGGTGTAAATCTTCGGGCTCGTAGTGATTGGGATCGACGAGGTCGAATGCGAGGTCATTGGAGGTGAGGAGATCGAAGAGACGATGAGCTAGGGTTTTGGAAGTGCCGGTGTGGGAGATAAAGAAGAGCTTGGGTTTAGGACTAGGAGGAGAGAGATTGAGGGGGTGAAGAGTTTGGGAGGAGGAGAGTTTTTTGAGGCGGCGGGATTTGTAGAAGCAGTAGAAGGTGGTGGCGGAGAGGAGGGCAAGGAGAGTGAGATGAGCGGCGGAGGAGGAGGAGGAGGAAGGAGAGGACATGTTCAGGGATGTTGATGTCGAAAGATTGCGGCGATCAGTTTTTCATACTGTAAAAACTAAGGAAAATGGGTGAGAGTGGGCTCTAGTATAAATGATTTGATGTTTTTGATGTTAGTGTTGTATTTTTTTTTTATTTTATTGAGTGTCAGGTTAGTAGTGATTTTTTAGAGTTTCAAAATTAGTGATTTCTATCATTATTGAAAAATTAAAACTAGCTATCAAGTGCCGATGGCGACAAAGGGCGTGGCCGCCGACACCAAATGTTCTCTTATTTATTTATTTCTGATTTTAGTTTTTTTCTTTTTAAAAAATATTTTATTTTTACTATACATATAATGATTGATCCACTTAATTTAGGTTTGTCTGAATTATGTAAATCAAATGATCGGTGTCTTTCTTATCAATTGTGATTGTCAATCTTGTCAACCACTAGAGTTAGGGGTGAGCAGCGGATATATCGATCTGTCAAAACTGACCGAACCGAACCGATCCGTTACATTTTGGACGGATGCGTGATGACGAGCGGACGGTTGCGGATTGATTTTCTCCAATCCACCAATTTGGCGGACGGATGGCGGATTTGAGATTTCTTTGGCCGTAACCGAACTGCCAAACCGCCAAATCGCGAGCACCCCTAGTAATTTATAAGACTTTGTGTTTTCAATTTGTTTAAATATTATGTTTGTGTTTTCAATTGAAAAAGAGTTTAAATATTCTGTTGAAAAAAAGTTTTCAACTTGAATATATTTTTTGAATTGAAAAAAATAAACGTATTATTTATCTATATTTTTTGGTTTTTAAATCTAACTCTAAAAATAATAAATAGAAAATATGACATATGCTGGTTGGTTTTTGTTTTCAAAAACATATATAGATGTAACAATACAGAGACATACAATTTCTACTACTGCTCTGTTCATGGTTTTGGTGGTTTGAATTGTTATTATATTTTAAGAATCACAGATTGTAATACTTTATGTGGATGAATCATACTGTGATTGTAATATGTAGATGAGGCATGCAGTGATCGTGATATTCTAAAATTTTAAACTTTCTTTCTTTAGATAAGGCATACAGTGATTGTAATACTTTTTTAAGTCATTGACTGTAATACTTTCTTTCTTTTTTTTTTTTTTTTTTTTTTTTTTTGAGGAAATGCACAAGTTGAATTATGTTGAAAATTTATAAAATTTTAAACCGCCAAACCGATTTGCATCTATCCGCCAAACCGCCAATCCGCTCAATCCACATCCGCCGGATTGGCGGACGGATGCGGATTGATTTTCTCCATCCGCCAATCTAGCGGACAGATGGCGGATTGGAGGTTCTGTGGCCGCAACCGACCCGCGCCCACCCCTAACTAGAGTGTTTGGGAAGAATGCTTTTTAATTTTTTTTTTACTAAAATAGTATTAAAAGATAAAATAGACTAAAATAATTAATAAGACAAAATATCACATTAAACTCATAATTATTTCATTTTTTTTTTTATAAATATTACATCCAATTATAAAAAAATCTAACTATCTTTTTAAACACAAAAAATTTAACTTCTTAAAATAATCAAAAATTAAAATAACCTACTAAAATAATAACTTCTCAAACACCCATACCACGTCAACGACATTTGCCCCTGAATGACCGCACAAATTTGATGAAGGCAACATTTTTTTTTTCAAATCATATCATATTATAAATTTTCATCTCTATTTTCAGTAAAATTTAACTCTACATTTTTTTATATAATTACAATTATGTTTTTTAAGTTTTTATTAATATAACAATTAAGTCATTTTTTATTAATATTTCTTTAATTGCATGAATGTTAAAGTTACATTGCCACATCTTTTATATTAAAATATTTTTATTTTTATTTGATTTAAAATTTACTCACCATTTATATTAATTTTAATGAAATAAATATTAGTATAATTATTTCAAAAGTGTAGAATTAACTATAATTTCTCTAAACTCAGGGAAGGGTGTAATTTAGAAAATGTACTAAGTATATATATATATTATTTTGTGATGTTTAAGGTCATTCAACCCTACACCCATATATTACAAAGAAATTTGACTTCTCTCTTTACCAACTTCTCTATTATTGAATATTTCTCTCTCTATCTGTTGTGTCTCTTCTTTTTCTCAACTGTGTTTCTCTTTATTCTCTCTCTCATTAGCATCATTGACGACCGATCCTAGCAGAGCGTGGTGAAGCCGATCTGAGTTGATATGTGAGGTTCGGGGTTAACGTAAACCCTAGGGTTATTGTTTTAGGGTAAATCATCGTTAGAGAGAGAGAGATGCCTCTCATAGCGTCGGTGTCGTAGCAAATCTTGAATCCCTACATCTTCTCTGCGAATTAAATCACACATTCTCTTCAAGAACCTATTCTACTATTTCAAGAACTAGTTTGGGATCGACGAGACAGCATTTGTTTGATCCATTTTTTCTTTTCTGTCAATACATTTGGTTCGAAGAAGCATAATAATTCCTCGTTCTTCGAAGCCGGAGTACTTGAATCTTTGGTATTTTGAATCAGTTTTTGCTGTTTTGTGATTGAATCACTACATCATGATCAAGTAAGAACAAAGTATAGAATTTTTGAATTTCTCTATAGTGGTTTAAATTTGCTCTAGATCAGGTAAGAACAAAGTAGATAACTTTTGAATTTCTTTAGAGTACTTTGAATTTTCTCTAGATCAGGTAAGAACAAAGCAGACAAATTTTGAATTTCTCTAGAGTGCTTTAAATTTTCTCTGGATTAGGTAAGAACAAAGTAGAGAATTTTTGAATTTCTTTGTCCAGAGAATTTTTCTCCATAAAAATTATTTTGTTTGAATTTTCTATGGATCGATATTAAGGGACCTTAAACATCATAAAAATATTTGATATCTTTTATGTTATAAAATCTTAATACTAGAGACTCAAAAAAAAAATCTCATACATATATATATTGGAGAGCCTTAAAAAATTATGACACTTTATTTATGATCCTAATGAAAACAGTTATCTTATATATTTTGGAGAGCCTTAAAAAATTATGACACTTTATTTATGATCCTAATGATAACAGTCATCCACAACAATAATGCACGAACCTGTGAAAATTGATAAAAGAATTTAAGAAATTATTAGAATTAATTAATAGTAAGAAATTAATTTTATTTTCCATTATATCTTTCCCCTCTTGTTTTTCATAGTTTTTCATTTTGGAGTGATTTGAAAAGTTGATTAAAAGTTGACTTTTTTATTTTATTTTATTTTTGCTTTTTTATCTTTTTATAGATAAAAAATATAAGAAGTAATGTAACCAAAAATGAATTAAAAATAAAAAGTTAACTTTTAACTAGATTGCGAGTAAAACTTGAGATATTACAAGGGACCCAGAAATGGGTGCGTATTAAATAAACCTTCATGTTCCAATTCTGGAACACATTATAATTCTATTCCCATTGCCAAATCCCCAACAATGGCACAGGATTAAACAGAGTTAATATGCAAGGGATTCATAAAATTTGATCTGGTCCACGGTCCATATGAACCCTTTTTTGTTCTTTCTTGGTCTCATCTGCCTGGTAAAAGCAATCTCCCTCCATCCCTCCAAACAAATTAGATGCAGAAAAATATGAATATGAATATGAAACCGAAATTATTAAAATCCAAAAGTTAGTTTATATACACAATAACAAACAAACCCATCCAATTTTATGAAGCAAAGCAAAAGTGTTTTGATGCTAAATTCAAATGATTTCATTTCTGTTAGCTGTCATAAAACACACAAGACTACAATTAATACAAATATTACAGAAAGTCATGTCTTACCACTATTCCTGTTAATAAAGATGAATAAATTTATCTTACATCTCTCACAAAATTGATTAGGAGTGTTATCCCCCCCCCCCCCCCCCCCCCCCCCCCTCTTCAAAAAAATTGCCTCAACTTTGCGTTTTGGAATAAGGGAAGAATAAGTTGCAACTAGAGGAACAAGACAAGCTTCTTGGTTCTGCTTGTAAAAGAACCGACTCGAAGATCAAATGCAGAGGAAGCCAGCAATGTCGTTGCTTTCTAATAAAGAAAAACCATTTCGAGCCAAAGAAACTAGGGTCATACAATGCAGGCAGCTTAACAGAGCTTTAGGGCCGCCACAGGGTTTTCCGGACACACATGATGCCTTCTTTATCCTGATTATAAGTCATACATATCTCCCAATGCAAACTTCTGAAAATTCCTTCTAGTGGATCAAGTATCTCCACCTTGTCACGTATAATTGCCCACCCATTGGGCCTTAATAAGCGATCCATCTCCACAACAATTGCTACAGGCTGCTTACACCTACAAAACCGTCCTATAGGAATCAGAAAAATTGTAGTAATGAAGAGATGGTCGACATTTTTCTTTTTGTTTTGCGAGTTTTAGGTGTAATGTAATCAATAGAAAAAAAAATTCAACATTTCACCACAAAGTAATATAGCATTACAAAAAATAAATTAAAAACAAACCTGTACTCACCGGTATAATCACTGTAACAAGGCAATTCCATTATTTCAGAGATTCAAATATTAATTTCATATATTTTAGTGATAAAGAGTAATGGAAATGGTAGAAAAGAAAAGCTATAATTCGAACACAAAGTGAACCAAGACTGTGACTGAACAATCTAAACCTTCACTGTAGGGCAGTAGTTTGTATTTGTTAAACACCAATTGCTGGTTTGCATCAAATGTTGGGCCTACTATGGTTTGGCTAGTCAAGATAGAAGGGCTTGCATGCAGCTAATTGAAAAGATTGTAATCTTTCATCTGAGATAGACAAATGAGTTTCAGTTTTACCTGTTCTTAAGCCTTGAGAAGAGATGATCTGCATGCAAAAGGTCGTATGATCTCGGATAAGTACCAAAAGACTCACACCAGTCATGATAGACACCAACAAGACCACGCTCAAAAATTATGGGAAGAGTGTCCGGTGCATGCATAGGGACCACATTCATCACCCAAACCTGCTGTTGTGAGAGGGCTGCGGCAAATCTGTAATTTTTGAAAAGGGAAAAGAACAATACTTCAAAATCATATGCCATGACACTTTTCATTACCAAAAAAGGTGAAATAACAAAAAGCATAACTACCATTACAGAAAAAAAATATAGAAAGCAAAATTGAATCTTATTTATAATGCATACCCTCCATTTATAGCTTTCATGTCCATAATATTCCGGATATTTGACCAATCAATACCCATTCCAGTGAGGTACGACTTGTCAACAATAGCTTTCCAGTGTTCAGTGTCCGCAATCAGTTTTTCTTTGTTGTTCATCCAGTCAGGATAAGTTTCCAGCCTCTTGGGCCATTCCTCAGGCCACTCCGTTCCACGCTGTTCAATGGAAGAAGGAAGGGTGTGCAAGCAACTTTTTATTGGAACATACCTGTGCCAAATGAAATGTTAATATAAACAAGGAGTTGGCATAAAAGCAAAATTAATGAGATCCGATGTAGAACAAGGCGACCAGTTAACAGTCGTTAAATTTGGGCCAAAACAACCATGTTTGATCTGGAATGGCCCAATGATCAAAACTCACTGCTTCTCTGTGACTTAAGTTGGTTTGCAGCTAAATTTCATCGTTTAGCCTTCAAAATTAATATTTTTGCTACTTTTCAAAAGTTTTCTCTCCGCTTCATGGTTTGATATCATTTGTTTTGGCATACTTCTAGAACTATATAGTAACCCAATTTGAGCTTAACTCAAAATTTACATTTTTGGCAATGTATTCCTTTTCCCTTATTTTATTTTTTATCAGCAACAAAAAATTTTATTAAGGCACAAAGCCAGAATCAGTGAAATGAGGATGAGGCATCCTCTACAAAGGAAATAAAATAAATAAATAAGAAAAAACAGTAAGAACGAAACATGACAAAACCATACTAGACCGCAACAAAATCACACTACATATCATTAAGTTATAAATAGTGATGCAAGTCTCCATTGGGGAATCCATTTTTAATAAGAATTACAATTTTTCATATTTCTCCATGTGGATTCAAGGTTTTCTTGTCTACTAGAGCGATAAATGTCGATATATAGTCCCTTTTGCTATCACCATTGTGTCAAAATCACACCCTTTTTGGGACCATGCATACAATATCATGGAATCTTCTGGGGCCAGTCTGCTCCATATACTAGCTGATGTTTTTTTCAGCAACCATTAACTGTATAATACAATATTATGTTTATGCAATGAACTATAACCCACTTCTACTATTACCAGTTTACCACCTGCTGATTAGCAAGATGTCTGTTGTTCCAATGTCACATATAAACGTTTTGGTTTCCACTATGCACACAATTGTGAATGTCAGGAATTCTAGGGAAGGTCTGTGATACAGCTTTTGGGAATAGTGGAAGCTCTGTTTGCTTGTCTTAAACTGTGGATCGAGTTGTTAATTTAGTAAATTTCATGTTCTGTTCATGATTCTCTCAATGCTTCATTGTCTTGTCTTCAAGATGGTAGCAATTTAGCAAATAACTTCAAGATTGATTGTTCACACCCCTTAAAGGAACCTGTCATCAATTCCTTCTACTCCAGCATTCACTAAAAACAGTACACTTCGAAGTCACCTTAGAATGTTATAGGCCAACATAATTTTCCATACTAAAATGTAGATTTCCCTAGTTTTTCAGGCGCAACAGTTAATGTGACCTATTGTTGGCACAAAAAGAAAAATTAATATAACAAATTGCAACTGTCAAATGAAGAGTCAAATGAATAAATACAATATATACGAAAAAAACAAGTTGATCCCAGCTTACCAGGTGGCATCTGGGTTCTCATTTTCTTTGCATAAAGGAGGAATTCTCTTCCTTCTTAACTCATATATATCATTTGATTCTGGCTTCTGATAAATTTTGACACCTACTTCGCTGATTTCATCAGTTTTATGAGCCAGGATATTCCAACAGATGGATGCTGTTAGTTTAGACATAGCTGGAAAAGAGAAGCACAAACATCATTAAAGAGAAAAGAAAATGACTCCATAAAGAAGGGTTTTCTTTTATAGATATGCACCAAGATAAGTATACAGAGAAAGTTTCTTTCTGCATAGATGTGAAACAAGCTCTATATGCAAATAAACATGTCTTGAATAATCATCATCTGTTTTGCAAGTTCGAGCAACAAAAAAAAAAAGTATAACATTTATTGTTCACATGTGGCAGACCTAGGTCTTTTTCAACAGCCATATGGATAGAAGGTGAAGTGGCCAACAAAGATCCCATAGAGGGGTTCATGTGACAGTGCACAGCAATATTTAAATGCACTGTCAAAGAAGAAATTGATCTTGAATTCAACTCAAAATTTGTTGGTGTTACTTGAGAGATGGAAGAGAAAACCCCAAGGAGCCTGAAGAAGAAGCCATTTACAATGCAAGTATCTTTAGATCACCAACTTATTAAAAAAAAAAAAAATCAATCCAGGCCATAGTGTCAGTTGTCCCAGATGAGCCCTAGCCAAAGAATTTCAATTGCATAAATGGTTTGGCAAAGGTTGTGATGCCTTGAGAGGAAATGTTTGCCCAATTAGAATGTAATGATATCATATCACCACAAGAAAAGGAAAATAACAGTGTTATCGTCAAATGAGGGATATTAGGTATTCAAGCATCAATAATTGGAATTCTAAATATATATATAGCGGCCAAACCTTCTTCAACTTCGATGCTGTCATGTTTAGTTGACAAAATAAAATAACCACCAGGCCTCAAAATTCTATTCATCTCCAGAAGAAGCTTACCCCCTGAAAGAGATGGAAATAAAAAGTTCTTTTAATATTGATTTAGTGAAAGTTACTTAACTGACACAAAAATAATAATGGGGAAAAAAAAGGAAGCAGAAAAATAAAATACAAACCATTAGAATGCCAAGGAATGTGGCATTCACCACAGTGAATAGCATCAAAAACACCACTAGGGAAAGGAAGCCTCCTATTCGCAAGAGGGCTCACAATTGCGGGAAAACCACGCTCAAGAGCGACCTGTGCTAGGTCCACTAGGTCATCCTTCAATCCTAGTGCAAGTGTCAAAACATCCTTGTCAAGAAGAGTAGCAGCAAAACTTGAATCTTTACATCCACCATCCAATACTATTCGAATATTTTTTCCCCATTCAATGTCTGGTGCCATCTATCAAACCCAATCAAATTTAAGAGCATCAAAAATGGTCAAGGATAATAAATTAAGAACAAGAACTGAACTAGAAACCAGCCAGAAGAGCAGGCACAAGCGTGACATTCTCTAAATATAGCTAAGTTATTTGAAAAACAAGAAGCTATTACGAAAAGACATATAGAAAAGTAGAGAGGTGATATACCAGAAATAAACCAATAAGCCATTAAGCATAATTCTCCGGGAATATGTTAGTTTGGTTCTTGGTTCTTTTATGCACTTCCATTCAAATCTCATAACTATTAGAAATTAAGAAGCCTTGAGAAGCAAAAACCAAGAATATTATACGAGAGAGCTACAGCAATTTTACCTCCTCAATGGATTCAAGATAATGCATAATTCCACCCTTGAAATCAGACTGGTTCTGAAGAAAAGTGAGAAATTCTCCAGATTGCACCACCCAACTCTGGGTCTTGACAAAGGCAGCTAGTTTTGGATGTGCCACATTCTTATACAATATCTGCAAATGCAACATCAACATAGGTAAAAAATTAAGCAACTTCACATACACATAACTCTTAACTTCTAATGCAAATCGCATCAAATCGATCTTATATACCTTTAGTTTGCTTTCAGGCCATCTTACTGGAGTCTCATACCCCTCATGGGGAAGAGGAACAAGGCACATTGGAGGTGTTCTTGGACAGCTTCTCTCGTGATGCCGATAACTCTGCACCCTTCCAGTGGCACTCTCAATATCAATACAAGGAATGTAATTATGCTTGCTTCTGGTGCTACACATTTTCCAAGTATAGTGAGAATTTGGATCGAACACCGGCCCAATTTTCTTCTTCCCTGTACTTTTCGACCCATCTTCAACCACATCATCAGTGGGAATCAATTCAGCATCCCCATCCAAATCCTCATTTTCTTTCTCTTCTCCATCCACTACTTCTAATTCACCTTCTTGTTCTCTCTCCTCTTTTTGACGCTCCTTAGTTTCAGATCCCACAGACCCATGATTCTTACTATTATTACCTCCCTCTTTTTTCTCAGTACCTGTTTTTTCCCCACCCTTGTGTGCATCAACAGGGACATTAGATGCAGACCCATTAACCCTTTTCTCATCTTTCTCTTTCAAATCAGACCCCAATTTCGCTTTCTTGTGTTCTTTATCTACTTGATCCTTTCTGGGTTCTTTCGAATGAATCTCAAAATCGACAAATTTCCCATTGGAAGATACGGGTTCGGCAATATCTGCAAAAGTACTCCTCTGAGATACCACAGATGAAGAAGACGAAAACAGAGACCAAATCAAAATGAAACAGAGACCCATGACGGCCACTGCCGTCATCTTTACGCAGAACCCATATGAACGTTTTGCTTGTCGACCAAACCGAGCTATAGCCATCTCTCTCTGAATCCAGTAATGATTTTGTGTTTTTTACAAAGAAAAAAAAAACAAACAGAGATCATCAAACTAGGAAATCATCATCAAATCAATGTGTAGATAAGAAACCCAGGAGTATAAACCAGTATAAATTATTAACAGTGATAGTAGAAATTGGCAGAGTAAAGTAGGCAAGAGAAGTGAAAAAGGCGTCAAAGATCCATGAAAAAAACAAAAGAAACTTCTTCAAAATAAGGGAAGGGAGTTTTTATTTGCACAAGCTCATTTCGCTTTGTGCACACCTAATAATAATTATTTTTATTATAATTTTATTTTTAAGTGAAATTACTATTACGGACATCATACATAATTTAAATAAATACATTCGGAAATTAAATATCGAAAAAATGAAAAAAAGTTTAAAATTTTACTGTCGAAAGAAATGATAATTTTTGAAATGTTACTTCTGAACAAGTTGTTTATTTTCAGAATGCTACTTCTGAATAAGTTATTTATTGAAAATGATGTGCATAGAGTATAATGTGGGTGTACAAATAGAGACTCCCGTAAAGAAACTTGGATCGACGCAATATTTACGAAATTACCCACGAGAACTGAGAAAAGTCCCAATACTTACTTTGGAAAAGGACTCAAACTTGAGGGTTTGTTTGAGAAGTGAATTAGTTTTTTTGACTTTTTTAGTTATTTTAGTTTGGGAGTAAAAAGTTTAATTTAAAAAAGGCTTTAGGTTTTTTTGATTTTTTTATGAGAGAAAAAATATAATTATTATGGATTGAATGTAATGTTTTGTCTTATTAAATTAAAAAATTTATTTTATTTTTTGTGACTAAAATAACCAAAGAAGTCTTAACTTTTGCTTCCGGAACAAGCCTGAGAGGCTCAGCTAAGGTTTGTTTGGTAAATTAGGACTATCGTCTACCTAAAGATTATTATATTCCACAAATTCAAAAGGTTGCAGAAATCTAATCTGATATATCTTTACGTATAGGAAGAAGAAAAGATTAAAGAATATTTACACATTTGGCTTCTTCACAGAAATTAAATTATGGGTTCATTTGGAAAGTGAGTTTTAGTTTTATAATTTTTTAATTTTTTGATTATTTTAGGCCTCGTTTAAAAATAAATTTTTTTAGTAATTTTTAAATTTTTTAATTAAAATATGATGTAAAAAAATTAATATGTGTGGGATGACTTTTTAATTTTTTATAAAAAGATGTGTAAAAAGTAGAGAGAAAATGAAAATTTTGACTTTTTAATATAGGTTGTTGACTTTTTAATTTTTTTTAGTGAGTTTTTGACTTTTAAACTAAAAAAATTACTTCCCAAGGTCTTAGTCTGAGGCTAAAAAGTTTGATTTTGGAATAATTTTTTGACTTTCTTGATTTTTTTGTAAGAGAAAGAATGTAATGATTATGAATTAGATATGATATTTTATCTTATTATATTAAAAAATCTATTTTAGTTTTTTTTTGTGACTATTTAGCCAAAAAAACCACAAACTCTAGTTCCCAAACGAGCTTTATGATTAGTTATCTACACATTTGGCTTCTTCACAGAAATAAAAGCTCGGTTGGAACTAAATATTTTAATTAAAAAATCAAAAAAATTATGATAAATTATCACATTATTATTTTTTATTTTTTAACATATATTTTTTTTCATAAAAAATTTAAAAATTATCTATTATTATCATAGTTTGTTTGTATGTCGTTTTCTTACAGTGGTGAGATGGAGAGTCCACCTCGGAGTCTCTGGCATAGATAATATAAGACGAGATCTAGGGAGAGACAGTGTGCATCGGCGAGTCTTCTGGGAGATTTTTTTTTTTTTTTTTTTTTTTTTTTTTAAAATTATTTTATTTTTGGATAAATTACAAACACACCTTTTGGAATTTACTTAAATTATAAATTATTTTTGTGATTCTAGAAATTACGTTATGCCTCCTAAGATTTTCAATTTCATAACAAATAGGTCATTTTATTAATAAATCATCAAATTAATTAACAGTTTTTAATAATGTTAAAATTTTATTTCAATTAATAATTCATATAATTTTATTATTGTATAAGTAAACAGTTAAAATTTTCATTTTTTCAATTAATTCTGTTAAATAAAAAATTCTGACAATGAGATATTTGTAATTTTCCAAACCACAAGGACCAATTCGTATTTTAAACAAATCTCAAAAGATATATTTGTAATTTATTCTTTGTTTTTTGGGTCAAACTGCATAAATGAGATAATTACTCCAGTCACACGATATTTTTTAAAGCTCACTACTCTCGAGTGAGTCCATACATATATATTTTACAATAACCTTATTCACCATCTGTAGGGTGTAAATTTAGTCTGACCCGACTCACTTGGGCTCAGGCTTTTGTCAAAGTCCAGATTGGTTCACAGGTCAAAAAATTAGACCCAAGCCCTAGGAGTATTTGGGCTTCAGATGATGGCGGACGAATATGGGCTTGGATTTGGACTAGGGGCGGACTTGAGCTAGGTCTGATCATTTTTTTCATCAATTTTTTTTTTTCACAAAAAATGATACTAGGCCTGTAGTCAAACCTTGAGAAAATTGATGGGCCAAGTTGGGCTCTAGAACACACGACCTAGGCCCAAACCAAGGTCTCGAGCTGGGCTTGAACCCGGGCCTAACTGGGCCAAGCCCACCAAGGCCACGGGCTCGTGGACCAGATTTACACCCGTAACCACTCGGTTAATTTCATGGTCTTGATTTTTTTTCCAAATTAAAAGAGTATAAGAATGGAAAAAATATAAAAAAATTATTCATCCCCTAATTTTGTCTTATCAAATTTTATCCTAATGATGTAGAATTAGAGGGGACTAAAAATGAAAGGAGAATAGTGAATTTATTTCATATAGATTTTACCCATGTCATTAAGAGATAAAATTAGAAGATATAGCATTACTGAAAAAATATTTGCATTGTCATTTTTATCTCTCACACTCATTTGTAAAACTACCCCGAAAAGAAGAAGAGGAAGAAGAAACTCCATTTTTGGAGAACAAAAGAACGGTAATAATAAGGATGAGATTTTTATCAGCTTTTACAATTTCAACTGGGTTTTAGTAGAGAAAATTGTCCTCCCAACTACGACTTTTTGGCTTATACGTCTCTTTCATGCATAGTAAATTCTAACCAACTACTTTTGACAATAATGCTCA
This sequence comes from Camellia japonica, assembly GCA_030407325.1. Lineage (NCBI taxonomy): Eukaryota > Viridiplantae > Streptophyta > Magnoliopsida > Ericales > Theaceae > Camellia > Camellia japonica. The sequence continues at coordinate 184,081,423 of JAPPVO010000016.1, forward strand.
TAACACAATCTTTCCATTATATCCCCTTCGAGTCAATTGTATCCATTTTATATTTTGTCATTTGTTACCTCGAAAGTACTGTAGAGCTCTAATTAGAACTGCTACAGTACAGTTCTAATGAGCTGTCCACTTATTAAAAAATAAAAAAATAAAAAAATAATGAAGTAAAAGACAAAAAATGAGAAGAAAAAAGATAAATTAATGCTCTATTAGAACTCTCCTTTTAGAGGTCTAAATCATTTTCCTTTGTTACATTGTTATATTTTTTATTTTCAATTTTTGCTGAACTTCGTGCTTTAGGTATTATTCAGCCCATATTATTAAAGTCAAAAGGCTAACTCAACATAGGACATAATTCCTCTCTCTCAATAATTTTTTGCACTAATTTTAAGGCAAAGGGGTAGTCAACACTAATTTAGGGTTTCAACTCCCCTAATTCTGTGGCCTTGCAAGAAGAAAAATGGGAGGGAAAATGAATTACTTCACATCAAAGTACCCCCAACCAAAGGAAAATTTATTGGGAAAATTACAAAACAGCGAGCTTTGGGACCCAAAATAATTACAGGTAAGTGAAGGACAAATTTTAATCAAAGGCCCTGTTTGGTAGAACTGTGAGAAAGTGATTATAACTTATACCTTAACAGTTTATAGTTTATAATTGTGAATATAAACTGATTTTTGACGTATAAATTAAATTTCTTCTCCCCCACTCAAAAAATAAGTTGATTTTTGACTTACAAAAAGCTATAAGCTATATTGTTAAGTTGAACCAAACACATTAAAATAGCTTAAATTAAGCTAAAAGCTGAAATAAACTGGAAATAAATCTTACCAAACAGGGCCAAAGTAGAAGTGAAAAGAAGTCGTTCACAAAAAAAAAAAATAAAAAAAAATAAAAAAAAATAGAGGTGAAAAGAAGAAAAAAGGACGGGGTGGTAAAATTCACCTCTTGAATTCATCAAAACACCAATTACACTCTTTGCACACACTTAATGAATTTTTTTTTTATTACAATTTTGTCCCTAAATAAAATTACCATTATAGACATCCCACACAATTCACACAACCACACCCTCTCAATACACACACGTTGAAAGCCCAAGCTGTTGCACATGCCAGAGCTCCAAGCTGTCTTCCTCATTTTGCTTGTGCACTGTATGTCTTCCTCAAGCTCAAGATGCGAGTGAAGCCCCTCGTATTAAAATGAAGCCCCTCGTATAAGATTGTCAAGTCAAAATGAATTGACAAATCAAAATGAATGTAAAAATTTTCCAGCGTCGTTCGGAAAACCAGGGTCGAAAATTACACTTAATTTCGGAAGTTGTCCTCCGAATAATGTAAAAATTTTCGGAAATCAACTTCCGAATGGAATGAAAATTTTCGGCAATCAACTTCCGAATGGAATGAAAAATTTCGGACACCAACAGTTGAACAGTATCATTAATTTCGGTCTGTTACTTCCGAATGAAGGCACATTTTTTTTTTTTCATTTTATCTTCCAAATGTGTAAATAAAAAGATGAGAAGATCATCATTGTAGTTTTCTGTTGAATTTAGCTCAAGCCCAAGTTACTATAGCTTAAGTAATTTCATCATGGTTCCCCAAGAATTTAGGTCAAGCCCAAGTTGCAATAAGTAATTTAAATATAATCTTTATGGTACAAAAACAGCAAAATGGCAAACAAATAAAGAATAAATGGGAAGAACACAGTACAATAATCTTTATAATTAAGTGTTTTAATTAAGAAGAAGAAAAAAAAAAAAAAAAAAAAAAAAAAAAAAAAAAAACCTGTTCGGAAGTTCAAATCCGAATATATCTATTACGTTCGGAAGTTGTTGTCCGAAATTAAAGTATCCATTCGGAAGTTGAAAACCGAACAAAACCATTTTTTTCGGAAGTTGACTGTCGAATTAATGGTTAAATTTCGAAACTTGACTTCCGAAAAATCAAATAAATTTCGGAAAACCAGTTCCGAATGAAGCACAAAATCATTCATTGACGGTGGACTATGTGTTCGATCCGAAAATGGTTCAAACAAACCCCAAATTACAAATGAGATAGAAATGAGGATTTTAAGATCAATAAACTAACCTAAATCTCCAAATGTGAGAGACGGGTATTCAATGGACAGAGAGTTTTCTTCACTGGTAATGGCAATGCTTCAATGAGGAGGTCTTCAATGGAGGTGGGGGACCAATGACACTGTGAGAGTGAGAGATGGGTGTGTGTGTGAGAGACGAGTGCCGCTGCAATGTGTGTGTGTGCGCGCGATGTGTGTGTGTGTGTGCACAATTTGGCTTTGAGGGTATATTTGGAAAACAGGTGTGTGCAGTGAGTAAAACAAATTGGGTTTAACTTTTTTATGTGTGTGAACTGAGAAAGATGTGCACAAAGAGGATTATGTGTGTGCAAATAGAAGCTCCCCATTCTTTCACATTGGTGCAAAATTCCCACAGAAACTTGCTGAAGAATCACCTAATAATGACAGCTCTAACTGAAGCCACCCAACACTAGCCTCAGTGAAGCAGAGACTATTTATCCTGGGATGTAGCTCTCCTGCAACCCCAAAACAAAAAATTAGATACTCCAAAAACAGATCAACAGAGACAATGTAATAACACTTGGACTGGACCAAGTAGGTGGGAACCACACATAATACATCAATTCCAGTGGGAGCCATCAGCCATCCTTGGTTTACCCTTTTTGCACTTAAAAAGACAGGTTAGAGAGAGATAGAAAGGCAAGCACATGAAATTGGTGGTAGTCCTGGACTCCACAACATTACCTCCCAGCCTTCCCTTTTCATTTCAAAGCAGAGAAAGCCGAGATACGATTGATCTGTTCTCTCAGACGTTGGTCATCTGTGTGGCTCTCTTTCCTTATCTTCAACCACCCTTTCTATTATACATCAAATGAAACTACAGAAAACAAATAATTAAAAATTACTATATATAATGCATGCATTATCTCTGAACTTTTTTCCTTCTATTACTCTTTCAAGATCTGTGTTAAAGCTAAGAACCATGTCAGAAGAGCAGAATGGGAAGCCCGAAGAGTGGGCATGGCCAGAACTGAAGTTACCGGACTTGTTATTCACAGACACGGTGAGAGGACTCCATGAAGCCATTCAAACTGAGTGGGATTCACTTCGAAGGTCAGCGTGCCAGACAGCAGCAGGGAGGGCTCTGTGGAAGCATGTGATCCATGATCCACATGCAGAGTTACTCGCAGGAGAACCATTCCTGAGAAGCCTTTACGAAAAGATAAAGAAAGATCGCCACAACAATGCTAGGGAAGTCTCTGGAGTCATGCTTGCTGTTCGAACCCTGTGGTTTGATGAGAAAATTGAAGCTGCTCTCAGTTCTTTTGATGGCAGAGCAGCACAGGTTGTTCTTCTTGGCGCAGGTTGGTAATTTGTTACCCCAATTCTTCTTGCAGTTCTGTACCTATCTTGTTGTGTACTGCAATAGCTTGAACAAATGCAGCCAAAGTATCACTTTTATAAAAAAAAAAATTAAATTAAATTTTAAAAAATGCAGCCAGAGTTTGTTGAGAAAAAAATGTAGCCAGAGTATCTGTTACAAAAAAAATGCAGCCAAAGTATTCACAAAATTGTGTCAAATTGAGGTACATGTCTACCCCTTCATGGAACATGGATAGTCAACAAAAAGAATGATGTGTAATTGTTGGAAAATTTTCTAAAATTAAAGTCGTAGTTTTTGGATATTTTCAAAATCTTCCTTGTTTACATTTGGATAGTTTGGGAGCTTGTCCCACAATGGAAAGAGAGGAAAAGTTGAAGTATGCAATAAAGTGCTACATGGAATATTCTTATGAATATGGAATTGTAGAGAAGGCACCATAAGGACAGTGCATCGCACCGTCTGATTTGGGCAGTCGGTTATGTGGCATTTTGATGGGCACAACATGATTCATAAGGGTTGCCACACCCATTCAGAGGGGTGCAGCCAGGCCTATAAATAGGCAGTGGTCCAGGCCACTCATCCCAGAATTCGGAATCCATATCAGTGTCTCCGTTGTGTCTGTGGATTTTTCCGACGGTAATCTCCTGCTAATCTCCCGAGTAAAGTACAACACAGGCAAAAAGCCACAAAAAGCACTTACCATAATTCGTAAGCATGAATTTAAAGTTCACCGTGCTTGCGAAGCAAATACAACTTTTACCGAGTATAAAGTAATAAGTGTTTACTCTCTCTACAGCAGAACAAATCATGTGCATTGACAAGGAATCCCTGTTTTTGGGAAGAAAAAAAGAAAAGAAAAAAAGGAGGACTCTAGAAAGGCTCTGCTATCACACAGTGTAGACTTTGAATCGAGCAAAATATGCATGACAAATCCTTGAGAATAATTAATTCAAGCATGTGCACAATCAAAACTTGGGATGCTTTGGTCAATTTAAATTTTGCATATCTGATGAGTGCATTTCTGTCTTCCTTCAATAAAAGCCCCTAAATTCCCCAATTTAGAAGATTTATGTTTTCTAATTAAAACATGATTTTAAATTCCCAAGTAAAATTCCTTGTGCAAACCAAGTTTTGAGCGGAATGCGGTTACTTACATTGCAGGAATGGATGCAAGGGCGTATCGATTGAGTTGCTTGAAAGAAAGCAATGTTTTTGAGGTTGACCTTCCTGAAGTCTTGCAAACAAAAACAACTATTCTTCAGGCAGCAACAGAATCAACAAATGATCATCAACCTGTGATGATGACAGCAAAGTCTCTGAACAGAGTGGCAGCTGATATCAGAGACAAAGACTGGCTTCAAAAGCTTCAGATATCTGGATTTGACCCAGAGAAGAATACAGTCTGGGTTCTCGAAGGCATTCTTTACTACCTCTCCCACTCACATGCCATGGAAGTATTGAAGATCATAGCTAATAATTGCACTCTTACGCAGACAGTCCTCTTAGCGGACTTCATGAACAAGCCATCGACCACACTCTCCAGCTCCGTTTTTCATTTCTATTGTGACTGGCCCGATCATCTCCTGCCATCTCTAGGATTTTCTGATGTTAAGCTTTCGCAAATTGGTGATCCCGATGCTCATTTTGGTCTGCTGCATGATCCACTAAACCTGTTCAACAAGCTTCGAAGCTTACCCAGATCACTCCAAACTCACCCTGATGATGGAACACCGTGTTGTCGCTTATATTTGGTGCAGGCTTCTGGTTCACCCAATCAAACCATTCCATAAAAAGCCAATTCTCTGTAAGTATAGATATTATACATTTCTAACTTCAAATTATAGTTTAGGTGTAAGCACCATTCTTTGCTAGTGTTGCCTCAGTAATATACAAATTGTATTTGGACAGCAAAACCACAAAATATTGTTGGTAGATGATTCTCGCAAGTCCGAGAAAAGGACTGCGAGATATTTTGAAGTTGTGGACATCGTGTCTGCTTACTCACATTGTTTGTTACAATAATTAAGCTTAATCTTTTAAAGAATGTCAAAAACAAAGAACTATATTCAATATTGCAAAATTTTCAATAATTATGTTTTGATATATTTATTTTGTTTTACCTTTCTGTTAATGTAGAAAATCATGTTTACTTCCCCCCCCCCCCAAAAAAAAAAAAAAAAAAAAAAAAAAAATACATGTAGGGATACAGATGAGCAGAGCTCTATGTTGCTCTTGCAAGCTTGGCCCGTTTACTAGGCAAACCCAAAAATTGAGCTTGTGCTCGGTTCACTTATGAAATGAACAAACGCATTGCTCATGCTCATGCTTGTGCTCGGTTTGTTTATTAAATTGAGCTCATGCCAGTTCGACAACTCATTTTCTTTGTAGTCGTAGAGAGATAAATGGAATGTTTCTGATGAGCTCAATGTATGTAGGCTTAAGTTTAGCAAGTCCCATTTTCAAGTGATCAGGAACTCAGGTTGATTGTCTGAACAATAATCCAAATGTAAATGCAAAAAATTCTATCAAAAAGAGATCAAGTTTGGAAGAAAAAATCAAAATTAGTAGTACTCAAAGAAAAACTAAAATACCTAATTAATATATAGATTTTATACTATACAACAACCTAATGCATATTGTGTGTTTTAACGTTTAATAATAGATATTATATATGTATGTATATATAAATCCACGGCAATAAAAACAAACGGGAGAGAGTGGGTTTGGTTGGAACCCTAAAAGTGTGTTTGGTTGGAAAATTTGATAAAAAAAATGAAAAGGAAAATAGAAAGAATAGGAGAAAGAATTGATAGAATTTAAATTCTGAGTTATGTTTGGTTGAAAAAAATATAAAAAATATATATATATATTTTTTTAAGTTGATTAAAAGTTTTTTTTTTATTTTTTTTTTTTTATTAACGTCACTTTTTATTTTTTTACACATTTTTTTTTAAAAAAAAAAAAATAATTTTTAACTTACTTCCCAAAATAGGCATGAACTTAAAAGATAAAAAGTGGATTACATTTTTCTCTCACTTTATTTTCTCCTTGTATTTTCTATTATAACCAAACAAAAAACAAGATTGCATTTTCTTTTCCCTTTTCATTTCCTTTGTCAACCTAAATTCAGTAAATACAGATTCAAAGGGGGAAATTTTATTGCATGCTTGATTGATAAACATGTATTTTGTAAACCCAAATTGTGACTACAAGTTCAAAGAAGTTGCCATATGAATCAGAGAAAATGTGGATTAAAATTCAAAACCACGGGCATATAGAAAGAGATGTAATTAAACAAAGAATGTGAAACCTCAGATAAGACTCCTGTTTTCAGCTTGAAAGGCAACAAAAATAACTAAGAAGGCAATCCCTAGCAGCAGCAGAACTCAACAGCCAGCCTCTCAAATTCTTCCAACTCTTTGTTCACGTAATTGGAATCGAATTTCCAACCAAATTAATCAAATCGCGTTTCATTCTTTTCTTGATCGATCGATGAGGGAGTGGGTAGTGTGGTGCTAAAATGAAATCAGGGGTTTTGGCGAGAAAGGAGTGGCGGCACTACAAGAATTTTCACTTTTGGCGACTAAATTTTTAGTCGCCAAAAGTCATATTTTAGTCGCCAATACTCTTTAGCGACTAAATTTTTTGGTCGGGAAATTAGTAGCCAAAGAGTAGTCGGGAAATATAATTGCCGACTAAACCTAATTTAGTCGCCAAATGTACACATTTAGCGACTAAAAATTTAGTTGCCAATAGGTTTGAAAATTAATTAAATAAATACATTTTTGCCGACTAATTTTTTGTCGCCAAAAACTAATTATTTAGTGGCCAAAAACTTTTTAGCTACTAAATTTTTTAGTCGCCAAAAGCGAATACTAATGTTTTGGCTACTAAAATTTTAGTCACCTAAAGTTAATCTTTTTTGGCTACTAAAGTTTTAGTCGCCAAATACTATTTCTTTTGGCTACTAAAAATTTAGTTGCCTAAACTTAAACATTTTTTGCTACTAAAAATTTAGTCACCTAAAGTACGACATTTTTGGCTACTAAATTTTTAGTCGCCAAAAGTCATATTTCTTCTTCAACTTTTGTTTTTAGCTACAAAATATTTTAGTCGCCAAATGTTTGATTTTTGTTTGGCTACAAAAATTTTAGTAGCCAAAGGTTTGATTTTCTTTTGGCTACAAAACATTTAGTAGCCAAATGATTATTTTTCTTTTGCCTACAAAAAATTTAGTAGCCAAATATTTGATTTTCTTTTGGCTACAAAACTTTTAGTAGCCAAATGTTTTTTTTTTTTTTTTCCTTTTTATTGGCTACAAAACGTTTAGTCGGCAAAAACATGATATTATGTATTAATATATTTAATATTGTAATGTATGCATAACCTGTCTGTATTTCATTCAACCTGTAATACGTATATAAATAAAATGATACATAAATTATCAATCATTCCACAATCTGCATCCGTATACAAAAAATAGATTACTTTAACTGTCCAAGTACATACAAACGAACTATTGTCCAAATTAAAATAATAATTCCATACAACATATACAATCATACAAAAAGTAAAACCCTCCATATACAAAAATTACATTTACTATACCACGTCAAATGACCATTTGGCATGGTACAAATTACCATCGTAATCTGTACCACGGCAAAAGGTGATGTATGTACCAAGCCAAAAATACATCTATGCACCACGACAAAAAATCAATTTAGTGGACGGCGTCCAAAGGTGATCTATCAACCATGCCAATAATTATCTGTTCGCTGCCAATAGTTTTCTGTATCAGGAATAGTTAACTGCACAAAAGATGGAGATGATAAAAATATTATATTACTTCTATACAAAAGTATAATTTCTTCTCCATACACAAAAATATCTCTGCAAGTCCATGCAGCAAAGTCATCTACAAAAAACAAAAAAAAACATTACAATTGGACCCAAAAATGCCCAACTTCATGAATGAATTTGGGAACAAGTGAGAAATAAAAATAAGTGAGAAGCAACATTTCATGATGAATCAATTATCAGTCATTATACAGTCTTTCTAAAGTCTTTTGTTATAAGGAACATTGTTAAATGCAGAACAATCATTACTAAATCTTTCATTAGTAACATACAGCTAATGTAACAATCTTCTATTTGTATGCAACATGTATCCAGATTCTGTGGCTAAACCAATATCAAAGCCCAATGTGAATAGAAAGTATTCTTTTTACCAACTTCTGCATTATTTGTTTGCAAAAGGCATTTGAATCATTAGATTGGATATAAAACCATCGGTGCTTATTAATGTATGTCAATGCCATTTCAGAGAGGATATTAGAACATGTGATAAAAATAATAACACACGTGTGTACGTTCACAAAATTAGCAAGTTTAAAACATTTCGTCTGTTGTCACAAGTCCTATTTGTAATGGGAAAGCTGCCCGTGACAGTCAGACGGAGGTTTAGGGGATGGTTTGAAGTTTCGCCCCCGAAACGCCCTTTTCCGACTAAGTTTTGGGCGTATTCGTCTCTAAATCCCAACCTATATGTCCGAATAACATTCCGTCAATTGTCACTAGTCCTATTTGGCATGGGGAAGCTGCCCGTGTCGGCCAAACGGAGGTTCGGGGGCTGTTTTGAATTTTCGCCCCCGAAACGCCATTTTTCGACTAAGTTTTGGGCGTACTCGGCTCTAAATCCCAACCTATAGGACCGAATAACATTCCGTTAGTTGTAACAAGTCATATTTGGCATGGGGAAACTGTTCGTTTTGGCCACACGGAGGTTCGGGGGCTGTTTTGAATTTTCGCCCCCGAAATGCCATTTTTCAACTAAGTTCTGGGCGTATTCGGCTCTAAATCCCAACCTATAGGTCCGAATAACATTCCGTCAATTGTCACAAGTCCTATTTGGCATGGGAAAACTGTTCGTTTTGGCCACACGGAGGTTCGGGGGTTGTTTTGAATTTTCGCCCCGGAAACGCCATTTTTCAACTAAGTTTTGGGCGTATTCGGCTCTAAATCCAAACCTATAGGTCCGAATAACATTCCGTCAGTTGTCACTAGTCCTATTTGGCATGGGGAAGCTGCCCATGTCGGCCAAACGGAGGTTCGGGGGCTGTTTTGAATTTTCGCCCCCGAAACGCCATTTTTCAACTAAGTTTTGGGCGTATTCGGCTCTAAATCCCAACCTATAGGTCCGAATAACATTCCGTCAGTTGTAACAAGTCATATTTGGCATGGGGAAACTGTTTGTTTTGGCCACACAGAGATTCGGGGGCTGTTTTGAATTTTCGCCTCCGAAACGCCATTTTTCGACTAAGTTTTGGGCATATTCGGCTCTAAATCCCAACCTATAGGTCCGAATAACATTCCGTCAACTGTAACAAGTCATATTTAGCATGGGGAAACTGTTCGTTTTGGCCACACGGAGATTCGGGGGCTGTTTTGAATTTTTGCCTCCGAAACGCCATTTTTCGACTAAGTTTTGGACGTATTCGGCTCTAAATTTCATTGTCATTTAATCAAAATTTCATCCATTACATTCTCAAGAAACAAAATTAGCCTCAACCAACAACCCACAAAAATGTAATCTTGCAAGATCAAACCATCATATATTATATAGCCTACAATGAGATCCAGAAGCTTATGTGAACGATCTAGCATCTATCAGACAAATTTACCAAAACATGCACCATTAGCTTGTATAAAAACGGTGGATAACATTTAAGTGGTATAGGTCAGAATCATGAGTGGTAAAGTACGTCAAGTTGTAAATAAATCCTCTGTTTAAGAATAAATGAATAAACCAAATACGTCAAGTTTATAACTCATTATTCTTCCATGGAATTGCATCCAAATAAACCAAAGCATCATTGATTAAACATGTTGAAGATCAAGAAAAACTAGTGTGGACCCAAGCATCATTCAGAATCCTGTATAGACTGACAAACAGGGAGGTAATATGTGTCCAATTGCCAATATTTGTGTTTCACACCCTTCCAAACTTCTTCTCTCAAACAATCCTTTATAGGCAAGGGTATTAACTGTGTGGAATAACCCAAACTCTCAAGTTCTTTAGAAACCAACTGACAGTAAACAACATGAAAAAAGGCATTACCTCCACAAAGGCCATTAAAAAATGAGTAGATCCCTCCAGGTTTCAACAATGAAGGAAGATGTTGGTGGAACTCTCTCATATCTTCATAACACTCCCCATAAGTGTCAAAGAATCACCTGGAAAAAATAGAATCAACGACTACAAGGGGACAGTTATGCATACTATATGCCATATAAGATAGTCAAATTAATTAGCTATTATTTTGTATTAAAAAATAAAAAGGAAAAAGAAAAGCTTTATCTCAAACTAGCAAATTATATATAGACATAAACAAGATGCTATCTAGCAAACCAAATAGTCATTAATAAGCTTTCCCAAGTCAGTCAAGTTGAGTTGAGTGATTGAACAAGATGTCATTCTTTCAACAACTAGCCCAAACACGGGCAAACACTATTACTGATCAAGCTTCTACAAGTATTTGCACATGTAAGCAGGGGAGATTGTAGACAATACAACATGCACTTAATCCATCAATGATAGAAATCAGCTACAACTGCACATTTCCTTAGTCATTTCACATCCTTCTTTATAGTGGTCTTAGATACATCAAAAAATATTAAGTAAAAGTAGAAAATAATATCTAATTTAATGAGGTTTGCATGTGTATGGGTTGGTATATTAAATGGGATGGAAAGGGGAGTGAGTAGTAACCACTAGTGAGAAAAGAAAGTAGATTCCAGAAGTTCATAATAAAGTACCACCAAAGTCCAATTCTGCTGCAATGGAGAAATGGGTATGGAGAAATGTTGTTGTTGCTGTTGTTGAAGTAGTTGTTTCATCTGGATTTGATCTTCATCTCTTATACCAAAGAATGACACTGATGAGGATGCCACAGCAGACACTGATGTGAATGATTAATCTACTTCAGCTCAGCTTAGTCACATGAACAAGTTTTAAATAGAAACAAGAAAATAAGCAAGGAGCAAAAGTGTCATTAGGGGACAGCTACAAGCCAGAGATGAAGAGTAGACATTCAATCCGTGGATCTATTCTTGCTTCTCCTCTCCTCTACTACTGCACTATCTTTTATTCCTTCTTTAAAAAATATAATAATAAATTAAATTATTTTATAAAAACTGATGCTGCAGATATAAATTACTACAATGATTTAATGTCATGTACATACACATCTACCAATTTATGCACATACTTTTCTCTCTCTCTCTCTATATATATATATATATATACATATATTCTTGATTTTTGTCATGACTTATGAGCTGACATATATCACATACTCACCATAATACTTCCAATGTATTTGGATATGGAATTTTAGGAGAAATTCATAAAGACAAGGAAAATTTTGTGCGTATAACTTAAATCTTTGATCCAATATTATCAAGAGTAATGACATAAAATAACTCAAATTTCATAGCACATCCTTAGTAACTAATTAATAATGCAACACCACCAAAGTGACCCAGTTTCCAGTATATCATAGAATTGACAACTCAAATTACCAAATCTTCCTATTGAGAACTCAAGAGGTCTGAACTTCCAGCAATAGCAAGAAAACAATAACCCGACCCACTAAACATAAGAAATTACAATAAAAATATATGAAAAAGTGGATACACAAGAGTAATATAAAGGGCACCTATTTTACCTCTCCATCATCATCTAGAACAAACATTTGCCTATGCTCACAAGGGGACATTGTTCCCGTATCAGTGTTCAAGTAAGGATCTGAATGAAAGAGCAAATTGTGAGTAAGCAATAACTGCTTGTTGTTTTCTGAAATTGAGTTTTGTAATTTAACAAAAATGGAAGCATTAGTAACAAGACAGAACATCGTGAACATTTCACAAGGGTGGTTGAAACAAAAGTAGGCTTCTTTCAAAGACATTACAAACAAGAAGAAAACCCAGATTACCCAGCTAAGTTCTCATAAACTGGATGCTTATTTGACAAAAAGCATAGAAATCTATTTTTATGACCATGTTACTGTGGATTAGAACATTACAAGAGTCGAATAGCATACCAAATTTTTTTCATTTTTTAGTTTGTTTCAGTCCATATTCAAAAGCAAAGGGGCTAAGAAGCCCAACTGGGACTATATATCTTTTGAGGGCATGAAATTAGCAGGACAACAAATTAGCAGGATAGCAAAGGGGCTAAGACGCCCAACTGGGACTATATTTCTCTGCCAAACCAATATCTGACATTGTCAGATTACCCTGCAAGCAAAACAGGACAGCAAATGAAACCCAACTGGGACTATACATCTTGTGAAGAGTTTGTTGAAGAAGAAAATATCACTGGCTAATATGAACTTACCTGCAGTATCCCAAAGCCCTAAATTAATAGTGCTCCCATCCACAACCACGTTTGCACTAAATTGTCAAAAACAGTAGGCACATAACCCTGTTCCAAGTTCAGTCAATTCCAACTTTGAATAAGAAAATTTCCATCATAAAAAAATTAAAAATTATCTACACCTTCACAATTTTAAGCTTACAAAATCAAGTGAAGGAATTCCGAATTACAAGTTCAGTAATTTCTAATCAAATATGTAATTCGGAAATTGATTAAAAATTACTGAAATCAGTTGTTGTGTTTATGTCGCTGTACTGTAACAGAGTTGGTTTTAGTGAAGTTAAGACATGGAAAAGAAGGAACTTTCATAGTGTTCTTCACAAATTGCTGTGTAAATATGTTTGTGAGAATTTTTTTTTTGGTGCTCATTTTTATATGTTTGTAATGGATTTAAGTTCAGAAAAACAGTGTCAGGGTTATAATGGGGATTGATCAATCTTGAAACTTTGTGATATATATGTAAATTGAAATCTAGTCCAGAATATGTACAGTCATTCATGACCTACACATCAGTGGCTGACTCCCCTGCAATGTAATGCTTGAAAATAGGATATCTCCATTGCGTCTGTAATTGTTGAAAGATGATTGCTATACATCATCAAATTTTTAGAATTTTTCTTATTTAAATGAACTTTATAATACTGAAACCAACTAGTTTGTAAAATTAAACAATAAAAATAAATAAAGAAAGAAAGAAGAAGAAGGAGAAGAAGAAGAAAGCAAAAAATTGAGCTGCTTATCCTGTGCCCAAGTGCTGATGCATATGGGAGAATCTTAATTATAAATTCAAAAAAAGGGTTAAGAAAAGTTATAAAAAATATTATGAAATAACAGTTATAAACTACTTATTTTAGATTTCGATGATGTGTTGTAATCTTATGAAATGAAATGGAAAACTTCATTCTATTCATGAAATGCAAGTGATCAAAATCCGTGCAAATATGTATGTGTACTTGGCATGTGGCAAAACAAAACAAAAAAAGGGGTCATTTTTCATGGTTGAGTTCCCCATCTGAAATCATCATCTGCATCTCCCTAAATTGTAACTTCACTTTCACCTTTCAGAAATAATGAAAGAGACGTCAAAAACTAACACCCAAGAAGGGGGGGATAGAAACATAAAAAGTTCCATCTATTAAAAGAAGAAATTCATGGATTGTGGTTCATTTCATTTCAATGGTTAAGGACAATAATCAAGCTTTACTTTAGGGGTTAGAGTCACCACCTAACCAAAATCAAGCTTTACGTTAAAAAGTTGCATAATACAGCTAGATCAGCAACACCCAACCAAAATTAACCAGATAATAATATGAAGCCCCATACAAAAATGGATCCATCAAGATACACATTACATTACCTATATCCCATCAAAATCAGCATTAAATAAATTCAATCAAAAAATGCCAAAATCTGCATACATACATAAGTATAAGGCCCATTCCACCTAAGATCAGACTCTATATACATCAAACACACAAATGCACCATAACCATATGCATATATATATATATATATAGAGAGAGAGAGAGAGAGCGCATACCTTCGGCGGTTTTGAGCCACGCAGCCATGGAAAGAAAAGAATTCGAAACCCAAACAGTGGTGACCTAGAGATCTATTGAGGTGAAAACAAATGGAGCGAACATGGAACGGGTTTTCAAATAGAGAATCGACTGTGCTTAGAGCTTGATTGATTGATTGATTAGGGGGGTGATATGAAGAGATCAGGAGATTTTGGGGGTTTGTTGGAGTCCAAAAACCGCTGGGACGATTGCTTGATTTGGGGTTAGAGTCACCACCTGACACACAACGAGAGAGAGAGCGAGAGAGAGAGAACCTGTGATTCAAGGGCTGCGACGGTGGTGATTGGCGCCGGTGGCGGTGGCCGTCTGTGCGTCGCCGTACAGTAGAAGACGGTGAGGGGGCTGAGTTTTGTGAGATTTGGTGAGGTGTGTGTGATACACTGTTGTTCACTGCCTATACATCAACATCAACGCGCGCATCACTTAATCAAGTGGCGGGAGTTGAAATTTCAACTTTTACCGACTAAATTATAATTAGTCGGCAAATGAATGAATTATAAGGCGTTTAGCGACGAAATTTGTGGTCGGTAAAAGCCCATTTGGCGGCTAAGCACTATTTTAGTCGGGAAAAAGTGAATATTCAGATTAAATTTTAATTTTTTAGCCTAAATTGTACACCAACAGCGACTAATATACTATTTAGTCGCTGAAAAGTTTAATTTTTTCCGACTAATTTCAAATTTAGTCGCTAATCACAAATATTTGCCGACTAAAGCTTTAGTCGCCAAAGAGAAAAAATATTTTTTTTATTTTTCATTCGGCGACTAAATATTTTAGTAGCTAAAAATCAATATACGGCGACTAGATTTGTTTTTGTCGCTAAAAGTAAGTTTTTGGCGACTAAAACTTTAGTCGCCAAAGAGGAAAAATAATTTTTTTATTTTCCATTCGGCTACTAAATATTTTAGTAGCGAAAAGTCAATATTCGGCGACTAAAATTTTTTTTTGTCGCTGAAAGGACATTTTTGGCGACCAAAGTTTAGTCGCCAAAGAGAAAAAAATCATTTTTTTATTTTCCATTCGGCTACTAAATATTTTAGTAGCTAAAAGTCGATAATTGGCGACTAAACTGATTTTTAGTCGCCAAAGCCTATACTTTTGGCTACTAAATTTTTTTAGTCGCCAAAAAGTTTTACTTTTGGCTACTAATGTTGTTTTAGTCGCCAAAACTTATACTTTCAGCGACTAAAAATTTTTTTAGTCGCCAATTTGGTCGCCGTAGGTGCATTTTCTTGTAGTGCGGTAACGCAACATGGTTACTGTCCAATGCCATGGTACACCCAACGATATATATCTATATAATAAAACAGAACAGTTTTTGAAAATATATAAAATGTATCGGAGATACATTTTAAATCAATGTTTATATCAATCCTGAGTATATATTAATGGCTCAGATCTATGTAGTTCCCGCCCAAACATTAGGCTTCCACCTACTCACGTCTCATCTCCATTCTATCTTTCTCTCTCTCTCCCTCTTTGTTCTCACCCACGTCTCTTCCTCATCCCTCTCTCTCTCTCTCTCTCTTCCTCTCTCTTCTTCTTCTTCTTCTTCCCTACCCTCCCTCTTCGCTCGCTTCCGACGCTGCTCTCTAGTCTCAGCTCGCAAGGTAAGATTTCTACCTCTCCAACTTGGCTTTATCTATCTCTCCCTCTCTGTCATTCTTTCCTATCCTTCCTCTTCGCTCACTCCCTTTCTCTCTCTGTTTCCTTAGCATTTTTGATCTTCCTGTCATCTTTATAACCTGAGGTTGGGTTTGATTGTTTATCTGGGTTTATCTGTACCCTACCTCTTCGCTCGCTCTCCTTCTTTCTCTGTTTCCCTAGCATTTTTGATCTTCCTGTCGTCTTTATAACTTGAGGTTGGGTTTGATTGTTTCTCTGGGTTTATAACTTGTTTATCTGGGTTTGATTGTTTAACTACATTTAAAATGGGTTTGATTGTACACAAACTAATTTTGTTAGGCAATCAGTTTTTTGCAGATTGTACACAAAAGAGGCCTTAATGAAAGGTCTTAAGCATGCAAATACAAGACTTTTTTCAGTTATATACAAAGCTTAAATCAGTATGTAAGATAGGTTAAAAACTAGTGCAAGAATGAGGAATATAAAGCAACTATACTCACCCTTGAAGAACACTTGAAGAACAGCAAGTCCAGCCCCTTTTTCTGATCAAAACCAACCCAAAACCTCCAAGAACAATCTCTCAACGCCTCAAGAACCGAAGTATGGTGTAATACTATGTGTCCTAGTGCAAAATTAAGAGCAAAATACACTTTTGAACTCTCAAACACGCACAAATGAAGAGAGAGAGGGAGATATAGAGAGAGAGTGGTTTATATATCAGATATATATGTATTATCCCTGGTTTTGTTGAACCCCCTCAAAGGAGAGGGAGGGCCTCCTTATATAGACAAGGCAAGGGCTCAAGTCTTCTAAAGGAAGCTAAACAAAGAGGTCAAGGCTTCTTAAAGAAGCCAAGGCTAAGGGGCCAAGGCTTCCTGAGGAAGCTGAGACAGGGGTCCAAGCTTCTTGAGGAAGCTAAGACAAAGGTCCAAGCTTCCTCAAGAAGCTAGGCCAAAAGGGTGCAAATGGTGCAACTTCTCCATACACGTGTATGGAGGACAAGTCCGCGCACTCCAGCTGGCACAGCTGGCATGCACAATGCTTGAAAAAGGCAAAAAGGAGGTACCGGCCAGAAAAGGAGTCTATCGGCCAAATATATGGTCGGCCGACCATACAAAGAGCTGACCGGCCATCACCAATCGCCGGTGGAAAGAAAACAAGGCCGGTGGCCCTAAGCCATGGCCGGTGAGGTGTGGGGATGACCAACAAGCCATTTCCTACTCTCCAAAGCAAAAAGAAACAACAAGTGTTTGGTCCAACCAAGCACGAAACAGTCGAGTTGAGAGATCCTAAGGCAAGGCGCGTAGCCGAGACCTTCGGGAACTCAAAACAAACACGAACATGGATGATCACCGAGTGTTCAAACGGTGACGTCCAAGTCTCGAGGACGGTCAAAAATGGGGTGTCTACAGGATATGCAATTGATAGAATGTACTTTGCTAGCCCTAATTGTGGTGAAAGATTTTATATTTGTTTGTTACTAACTATTGTCAAAAGACCAAAGTCGTTTCAGTCTTTATGCACGGTTAATAATGTTGTGCATAATACATTTAAATTAGCATGTGTTGCAAGGGGGATTTTAGAAGATGATGAAGAATGGATACAATGCTTGAAAGAGGCCGCAGTTATGAAAATTGGATACCAATTGAGGAGATTGTTTAGTATTATTCTCACCCAGTACTCTCCACTAAATCCATGTGCATTATGAAATCAATTCTCAATGCATATATGTGATGATCTTGCACATAAGATTCGTACATTGTTTGCCATTTCTAACCCAACTAAGGCTCAAATTGAAGATTATGGTCTCTATCTTTTGAATCAAATGTTTCATGAATCAAGCAAATGTTTAATTAACTTCTCACCCATGCCACAACCTACTGCAAATTGGAGTGCAGTAGTTGGTAATCGATTGATATTCGAACATCAACAGCTGCAGAATGAGGCACAACAGGCATATCCACAAATTACTTTTGATTGTCTCAACAATGGGCAGCGGAATGCTTATAACACAATCACTTCTTTAATTTTTCAAAATAAAGGAATTGATTTCTTTCTGAATGGGGGTGCTGGAACAGAGAAAACATTTCTGTACAATACGATTTTATTAAAATGTCGCAGCCTTGGGCATATCGTTATTATTGTGGCTTCATATGGAATTGCATCATTGTTATTGGTAGGAGGTCGCACTGCACATTCAAGATTTTCCATTCCGTTAGATGTCTTGGAAAATTCACTTTGTGGGTTTACCAAACAATCATTACAAGTTGAGTTATTTAGAGAAACAAAACTCATAATTTGGGATTAAGTTCCTATGCGACATAGACATTGTGTTGAGGTGGTTGATCATACATTGAGGGATATTTGTGATAGTGAAAAGCCATTTGGGGGTATTACCGTTGTTCTTGGTGGAGACTTTCAAAAAATCTTATCAGTTATACCCAAAAGAGTTCGTGAGCAAATTGTGAATGCATTATTAAGACACTATGTTATATAGAAGCATATACATATCTTAACTTTGGATTTGAATATGCGCTTGAATCATGAAGACCATGGAAATGCTAATTTTACAAATTTCTTAATGGAGGTAACATTACTTTAACATTTTTCTTTATTATATAGATTATTTTAAATTAATAAATTGTGTTTACACTCCTATTTTTTTTTTTTTAAAAAAAAAAAAAAATAGATTTCACTTTTTTTAGATTGGGACCAATCTTCAAGAAATCATCAACCTTCCATCAACAATATACAAATGTCAGGATTTAAATGAATTACTCTCTATAGTTTACTCACAGTTGAATATCATAGAGACGTTGACCCTAACATTTTTAACTGAACGCACCATTCTATCTGCGCGTAACGATGATGTCATTGACATTAATGCTATTGCGTTGAATATCTTTCCAGGGAGATTATATACTTATTTTGCAGCAGATAAATTGTCTGAAGATAATGAAATTGATCATACCATTACAAATAGATATCCTAATGAATATTTAAATTCATTGGATCCTCTTAGGCTACCAACTTTTAAGTTAGAGTTGAAAGTGGGTTGTCTTATAATATTGTTAAGAAATATTGCACCGAAAGATAGACTATGTAATGGTACAAGATTGATGGTTACTAGGTGTGACACTCCTATAATTGAAACTCAAATTTTAATTGGAGAAAAGTTTGGCAATTTGGCATTCATACCAAAGATATCTTTAACACCAACTTCTTCAGAAATGCATTTCCAAATGACAAGACGTCAATTTCCAATCCAATTAGCATATGCCTTGACCATTAATAAATCTCAAGGACAATTTGTAAAATTTGTTGGGGTTGATTTGCGCATACTAGTGTTTAGCCATGGACAATTATATGTGGCATTGTCTAGATGTACATCCTTTGATCGTATAAGTATTATTTTTCCTAAAGATAGTTTGGATTCTACTACAAATATTGTTTATCCTGAAATGTTGTTGTAATGTTCCATGTTCATTAAATCACGTTTTATCAAAAGGTAACCATGTAGATTTATTTCTATTGATTATATATCTTCTTCTTTTTTTCTTTTTCTTTTTTATAAAATTTTAATTTAATAATAATTGGAAATATGGATGTTTTTAGGATTGGATCGAAAAATTTATGGAGCTTAAAAGGAGAAATACAACTAACTTGCTTCGATGGGGATATAATAAGGTAATTTCAATCTCAAAGTATTTTGATGTGTATATTTCCAACAAATATACCAATCTATATATATATTTTTTGTTTCCACAAATTACCAGATTATTGTGCATGTTCCTCATTGGGGATACATACAAGTTGATACAAAGACTTTTAGGAAAGTAATGAGGAAGAAGTTTGGGCAAACACGTGTTTGAAAACATGTTATTGACACATCTTTTGTAAAGCATACATATTTTGGAAAGTTTTAACTCACCTTTTTGTAAAGTTTTAACCCACTCTTTCGATGTATGACAATATAATGTTTGTTTTTCTTATGTAGTTATAATTTGATTGGCAGCAATAACACTAACTGGTGTGAATTTTAAATCTAATTTCTTTTAGATTGCAAAGCACTGGCTGGTGTACATTATTTGATATATATATATATATATATATATATTTTATATTTGATTTGTTTGAAATTGTAGAGTACAGTCTGTTATGTATTGTTTGATATTTAATTTTTAATTTAATTTGTTGAGGTTGTAGAGCACTTACTGATGTCCTTTATTATATAGATTTAATATTTTTTTTCTTCTTTTTATTATAGATTTAGTATACAATAACTTTAATTTATGTTTTTTGTTCAGTGTTTACAAGTTTTTTACTTGCTCTTATATTTTGATTTGTAATATTGGTGAACATTATAAATCTGATATGTTTGTTTCTTAATTTGCATTAAGATTAGGGGAGTTGTTATTTTATTTGAGTTTTACAAAGTATGTAATACAAGCAAAATTGTTACAAGTTCTTTAAGAAGAAAAATATTTCAATATATTTTTATAACTACATTTTAATCTTAATATTATTTATATCGTACCTTTAGGCATGTGCATACACTAGTATATATATATTACAAGGATAATTTATATTTTAAATAAATTGTATGTATTTTAATCAAATTTTAAAGTTTAATAGTATCTATTTTAAGTAAATTTTAAAGTTTGAATATTACTAAAAGATGTAATTTCCAAGATAACATAAGATAATGGTAATTTTTAAAATTATATGAAATAATTTATATTTTAAGCAAATTTAATCTTAAGATTTGAATGATACTAGAGACTAAAATTGAAAGTAAAATTTATGTGATTTTCATAATTATAGAAAAATCATAATGTGAAATGTAATAGGGTAAATTATACTTTTGCCACTTTTCCATTTTGACCTTAAAGTTTATTGACAAAAAATATCACTTACGTAATAAAAATATATATATATTATTATATTAAAATTTAGGGGAATTTATCAGAAAGTCCCATATGGCGAAATTGTATTCCATTTGGTCCCATGAATATTTTGTTTGATTGGGCAGTCCATGATAATAGAAATATCTTACTGATAACTCCTTTTTTGAATTAAATTGTTATATGGGGGACAAATATACCCTCACATCAATTATGGGTGGTTATGCTTTCATTTTTTTTTAAAATCATGTCGGTGGTCGGCTTGTACGCGAAGTCTAAGTGGATTGTTAGGCCTTTTTCACATTGGAATATATGACACCTCCATAACAAAGATTCCAATTATCTACAGTGTTTGAGAGCAACACAAAGTTGACCCGTAAGACACCTATTTTGACTATATAACTTTCAGTTTACAATTCTGATTCTGCTTTAATACTACTTTAGATTTTGATGAGAGATTGAGAATCGGTGAAACCAGAACTTTGGAACGAGAATCGGTGAAACCAGTGTGGAACCCGAACTGTGGAACGAGTATCGAACCCAGCAAGTGTGCTTCGGCTTCGTGAACCCAGAAATGAACTATGACGTGAACCCATCAAGTGTGCTTCGGCTTCGTGAACCTGGCAATGAAATACAACGTGAACCCAGCAAGTGTGCTGCGGCGTCGTGAACCCAGAAATGAACTATGACGTGAACCCATCAAGTGTGCTTCGGCTTCGTGAACCCGGCAATGAAATACGACGTGAACCCAGCAAGTGTGCTGCGGCGTCGTAAGCTTCGTGGACGATCGAAGATCAGAGAGGAAATATCTCTACAATCGACGTGAGACAAAACTTGCACAAATTCCATTGTTTCGAGCGTTTGATCTGAGTGAATTCTCAAAATTTCAGTGATATATATATATATATATATATATTGTTTCGCTTGGACTCTGAATCGGAGACTTTGAAGAGAAGAAACTCCATGGCCTCCTCACCTGTTGTTCCAGCCAAGTCCCAACCTCTCCACAACTTCTCATTACCTCTATTAAAATGGCCGAAGAACCACACAAACAATCTCCATCGCGGCCGCCGCCTCTCCGAATCATCATCTCCTCCTCCTCCGCCGCCGGATTCCGCTTTCCGCCATTCTCCGCCGTTTGATTCAGCGCCGCCGCGACAATCTCCGCTATGGCGGCCGTCTCCGATGCGTGATTCTGCCTCCGAGATGGAATCGGGGTACGTTTCTGAGAATCGGAGAAAATCGGCTCCTGAAATTATCAGGAACGGCTTCGTGGTCTCCTCTTCTGATCACATGATCGAGAAATCGGAGAAAAAAATCGGCGGTATCGGAGGTTGATGGAGTCAGATCGAAGATCTATAACGTGAACCCACAGACTCCATATACAACGTGGGTTTCAAAATACGTGTTGTGAACAATGGCCACAAGATGATTGTCAATCCGTTAGGTCGGTGTACCACGTCGAAACGTCACAAATGGCAATTGGAAAACAAAGGCTCAAACTGATGTAAAGCTGAAATGTGACACAGTCCATATCATGAAAAAAAATTAAAAAAAAATGTCAAATTACTTATGTTCACGTCACAACCCACGTCACAGAAAAAGAGTACTATTACCTTTTTTTGGAACGTGAATCTCACACACCCCTCCCCATAAATACATGTGGGTCTACAAACTCAAATTAACACTTTAATGGCAAAATAGTAAACAAACAACCCAAAGGACTAAACGGTTTAAAAGAAAACAATTAGGACCACATGATCTACAAGATGATAAAATGAGATTTACTGGTCAATTCCCCTAAAATTTATATCAGATATGAGTTTTATATATATAATAAAAAAGACACAAGCAAAATGGAGATGCGGGGGATCGAACCCCGTGCCTCTCGCATGCAAAGCGAGCGCTCTACCATTTGAGCTACATCCCCTCACAAAACTAACTGCGTTAAAATATTAAATAATATTTTAGGTATTTTTAATATATACAACACACCAGATAGAATGGAAGCACTCACCTTGGAAAAGTTATGTGGTGTTCTTAGGGCAAAACCACATGGTGTTCCAACTTAAATTTTATTAGTGAAAATCAAAATACTTTTTGTTACGAATTCAGAGAGAAAATGACAACTGATGTGGTCCAAGACCACCAAATAACCATTCTTCACAATGGTTAAAATCACAATAATTGCAAGCAAGTTGCATGCCTGGTTACATTTAAAATTCAGATTTAGTTTTTTTTTTTTTTTTTTTTTTAATGTTGGGTTTGGGTGAGGAATTTGGAAAAAGAAAAAGCAAAGGTGTGTGAAACTAGATAAAATATAAATATATTTTATTTACATTTCACCATTTTTTCTACTTTTCTTTCTAAATCCGTCCTCAAATCCCCCAACCAAAAACAATATTAATCAAAATTCATAATTTTACCTTTGAGCATTCTTCACCCAAATCTTTTAAAATTTGATATGGCAAATTTTTTTAAAGATTTAAGAGGCAAACTGAGATATATCAATTTAATATTTTTTTACAAGAAAGCTCAACACTCGGTATATCAAATTTATTAATTTATAATTTTTTAAATTAATAATTTCTTTTTACACTTCATAAGGTAGCATCAACTACACAACGTGTCATGTCAATTTATTAATTTATAATTTTTTAAATTAATAATTTATTTTTACACTTCATAAGATAACAACAACTATACAACATGTTAACGAAATTCTTTTCAAAACCACATCACCATTTAAAATCTTGAGCGGATCAAAGATTTGAAGGTCATTTATTACTGTTGGTATGCCAAATACCGGTGAAGTTATCAAAAAAAATAAAAATATAATGTGAAATTGCTCTTATACTTTTAACTTGAGATAATTTGGAAATAGTAGTAACAAAATTCGAAAAGAAACATGCGACAACATAGTCTGCTAACATAGCATGGGATGGCAACAAATCTCAAAAACCTTTAAAAATACTCCATGTGAACTCCTATGGCATTTAAATAGGAGCCACTTCTTCCAGAGAACCCAACTACCTTCCCTCCATAGAGTGTTGAAGAAAAGTAAGTCCCAACCTCCTCACGAAAAGGACCATACTTTCTCATGTTTGTGTGGAAGGTGATACATGTTATAGCTTCTGAGCCATCTCTCCCTTCAACTGCCCCATGATAGCCTTCAATCCCAACAATTTCCTCACTTGGGTAATCCAATTTAATCTGCCCACAAACAAATATAGTGAGAGAGGTGAGTGTAACGATCACCAACAAATTATCAAAGATTTCGCTAAATTCTTACACCATTTTCTGTGTTGGATACCTGCCAACTACTAAACAGTATTACATGGTTCAAAAATTAACTTTTGAATAAAAACCTCTGATTTGGATAACTTTCTAACAAAAGAATTAAGCAAAACATGGGTTTTCATTCAGAAAACAATTGTCAAATTATTTAATTATTTTACAGACAAATCATCAATGTTCAAAATTTGATATATGAATAAAGCTCTATTGTTTAATTGCAAGTATACATGAATTTGAATGCAAGAAATTTAGAAAACAAATAACCATGGGTCAGATTTTATAGTTAACTCTAAGCTGAGAAACAATAACAAACAAAAAAAAGCGAAATGGATTATACTATGCTTACTTCATTTACAGTACCAGAGTATCCATGCAATAGCGACCAAACAGAGTCTCCATCTCTTTTCATGTATTTGACCTTGACAGCACGAACCACTTCTCATCCTTTCCTGTATACACATTCACTTTCATTACTGTGGAGAAAACACCATCCCAATGCTTTCCACCGGACCCACCCCAAGGACCTGGATTGCGTGGAACTACACCCAGTTTCATGGCATTGATAGTCTGTTTGATAAGAATTAAATTATTAAGCCATTTTTGTAATAAGAGAACAAATAGCAAAAAGACTAGCACAACTATTTTAGTAACCATACAATTGAATTGATGGAACAACACAATCCAAAGTCTGGACTAGATAATTCGAATCCAGATATTTTGTACTGCATTGTATGTAATGACCCAAAATGAAGTTGTTTAGGAAGGAAGGGGAAGAAGAAAGGGACAAATTCTGTTTTTTTCTTTTTGGTTTTTTCCCCTTCCCAAGCCGATGTCTTTCTGGAACACTACATGAAGCTCTATTAGGATGCACTACAAACAATGCAGAATAAACACTACAACAAAAAACACTATTGGCGACTAAAATGAGAATTTTCGTCGCTGAAAGTAGTAGAATTGGCGACTAAAATGCTTTTAGTCGCCAAAATTGGTCACTTTTGCCGACTAAATAATTTTGGTCGCCGAATGCAATGGTTTTAGCGACTAAAAGTCAGTTTAGTCGCCAAATACAGGGGTTTTCGCGACAAAAAAAAATTTAGTAGCCAAAGGTTATGATTTTTGGCGACTAAAACCATTTAATAGCCAAACGTTAAGGTTTTGGCGACTAAAAACCACTTTGGTCGCTGATTGTACCTGTTTTGGCGACTAAAAAGCACTTGGTCGCTGAAGGTCAAGATTTTTCGCTACTAAAAAAAATTAGTAGCTGAAAACGGTCAATTGGCGACTAAAATTCACGTTAGTAGCCAAAAGGGGACGTTTTTGGCGACTAAAAATAGGTTTAGTCGCCAAAGGTGAGCTTTTTTTTGCGGAACATATGTTTTTAGCAACTGAAAATTTTTTAGTAGCCCAAAATCGTAGAATTGGCGACTAAATCTATTATTTAGTCGCCAAAAGTGAGCTAAAATTTTTTTTAGGAAATAATTTATTTTTTACATAAATTATGTTGAATATATATAATTATATTTATATATATAGTGTTGTATTAATACCGGTCAAAGTAATATATAAATAATATAAGTTGCACTTAATTTCATGTGATGGCTCAGTGGCATAGTGGAGGGTACTGTGCTGTGAAGGTTTGGAACATGCAGGTCATAGGTTCGAAACATGGGAGGGGGGTCCTCAGGCAGAGAGGGAATTTTTTTTTTTTTTCAAAAATGCTTTTGGTGACTAAAGAGTTTAGTCGCCGAAAGGTATAGGTTTTGGCGACAACAAGTTTAGTCGGCAAATGATTAAATAATAATAAAAAAAATAGTATTGGCGACTAAACGTTTAGTCGCGAAATGTGTAATTTCCAAAAATGGAATTGCATTTGGCGACTAATTCTTTCGTCGCTGAAGACATTCAATATTGCTGACTAACAGGTTTTTAGTCGCCAAAGGTATCCGCGACCATTTATTGGCGACAACACCGGCGACTAAAAGTTTTTGTCTGGGAAAGTGGAAATTCGACATTTGGCGACTAAAAACAGGACTTTTGGCGACTAAAACTTTAGTCGCCAAAAGTGTTTTTTTTTTTGTAGTGAAAGGAAAAATATTAGATACCCATAGAAATACAAATTAATGCAAGTGCAGCAATCTCTCATGTAATGGACCCAAACATTAGATGTTCGTAGAAAAATAAATTTTATCTGATAATTTCTATGGTTGGCTCTATCTCCATAGAATTATTACAAACAAAAAAGTAACAAAATAGACCACATAAACGGATATCGCGTACAACAACTTTGACACAAGTGCCCAATACTAGATGTAACGTTGTGGTACAACTATTGATTAAGGCCGAAATGTACATCATTGAGGCCGTTAATTAGAATCTCTTAACTTCACTTGCTGGTCAAACTGTATACTTTATGTGTATTGGATGTCAATCAGGTTGTACATCGTCGGAGCATAAAATGGACAAAAAGACAGAATTTGGACAGAGTTGACTTTTCTGCACGTGCGTTGACTTTTCTGGGAAAGTCAAACCGACGTTTTAAACTTGTTTAGAAGTGAGTAGAAGTATAAAAAGGCAAGGAAAAGGCTTTTTTTAGGGTTCTGAAATTGTTTTGACCTAAAGAGAGAGGTTAGGGTTTGGAAGGGAAGAGAAACAAAAAACTTCAAGGATGTCTCCCGTGGTGGTTTCTTCTCCATCTACCTCCTTCCACTCCTCCATGAGTGGCTAATCTCCTTTTCTACGGTTTTGATGAAACCCTAGCCATGTAATTATTTTGTTTTCTTTTTGATTTTTAATTATGTAAGGTTTGAACATTTGTATGGTGATTTAGAAGTTTCTTTTATATATTTTTCATTATTTCTTCGAATATTTGACTTTCTGTGATTGTTGAATGTTTTCCATACATGAGTTTTCTATTCCTTCACATTCAAGGTATGAGACGAACCATGCTACGAGGAACGAGTCGTATCACTACCTTAGTTTAGAGTGAACGATTCGTATTACTTGAGATGGTTCGTGCTCGTACATTGAATGTGATGATCTTCTTGTTAAATACTTTGAGCTTGTAGTTGCGAAGCATTAATCCGTTCAAACCATAGCATAATTGATTTCAATTAGAAACTCTAATTACGTGGCTAGTGGTGGATTCTTTGCCCTAGTTTTTCCCCTAATTCAGTAAATCTAATTTCATTTATTATTGATAATTTAATTCTTTAGTTTAATTTATTTGTTATTAATTTAGGCTATGAACAATCAATTTTTTTATCAAAATTAATTTAGAAATTTAACAATTAAATTAGTTTAATTTCACAATTGTCCATGTGGATCGATACCTAGACTTGTTATTATTCTGATAGAATTTGGTATAGTTTAGTGATTATATTTGGTGTGTTCAACGGCCCATCAAATTTTGGCGCCGTTGCCGGGGATTTCTGGCAAAATTAGTTAATTTAAAGTTACATTCTTATTTTAATTTTTAGTTTAGGATTTTATGCTTTTGGTGTTGCTAAGTGTGCAGAGCGTTTGAAGTTGGAGCTATTATTGAAGTGCAAGCGGAACGCAGCCGAGCTTTAAAAAAAAAAAAAAAAAATCGTAGCACTAAAGTGAGTAAACAGAAGCAAACATTCACAAGCAAAGCACCAAAGTGCTAAATCGAAAGTCAAAGCTCAATTGGGGGTTGGAGACAACGTCTACACGTCAAGCACTCGCAAGACGAGTAAAGCGTTTTCGTTAAACCGCTGTGAGTATTTCTCTTTTAGCATTCTGCTTTCGTAACTTAGTGCACAGAGTCGGAACTTTTTGTGTGTGTGTGGGTAGTGTATGCACGGGCGTCGTTCTTGTCACCCTGAATTGTAGAGTTTGGACTTTGAACTAGAAAGGACTCTTAGGAGACTTAGGGCTTCTGCTCGTGTTCCTAGGCTTGAGTATTCATATTCATACATTGAGCCATTAGAGATGGTAGATCCTAATGTCCCGAATGTGCCTAACCGGACCCTTAAGGATTATTTCACACCCACTGCATATACATCACCATCATGCATCCAATTACCCAACACCACTGCTGCTCATTATGAGATTAAGTCCAGCACCATACAAATGCTCCCATCATTCCATGGACTAACTCATGATGATCCTTATAAGTATTTGAATGAATTTCTGAAAATTTGCTCGACAGTGAGGATCTAGAATTTCACAAATGAGGCCTTAATGTTACGATTGTTTCCATTCTCGTTAAAGGATAAAGCCAAACACTGGCGAAATTCTTTACCTGCTAATTCAATCACAACTTGGGACCAATTACAGCAACGGTTCTTGGAAAAGTACTTTCCCATAGGTAAAACCAACCAGCTTAGGCGAGCCATCACAAACTTTGCTCAAATTGATGGCGAGTAATTCCATGAGACGTGGGAAAGACTTAGAGACCTTCTCCAACAGTGTCCCCACCACCAAGTGCTTGATTGGCAACTTGTTCAAACATTCTATTATGGCTTAACTGAGCCGCACCGCCAAATGGTGGATTCGTTTTGTGGTGGGAGATTTATGTCTAAAAATGATACCGAGGCATGGCAATTGTTTGAGAACTTAAGTGATAATTCCCTTCACCATGCCTCCGCAGCCCGGCAAGTCCGGCAACCAGTAGTTGGAGCCTCGAAAAGAGGGGGCATTTATGAGGTCGGGCAAAACCTAGAGTTAGCCCAACAAGTAGAGGCACTGTCCCGTAAGATGGACCAATTATTAGTTACGGGACATGCCCCTACCCAGCAAGATCAGCCTCAATTTCACGAGGCATGAATTATTTGTGCGAGCCCTGCTTATGACTTGAGTGAGTGCTTTTCGGCATCACAATTTCCGGAGTTAGCCCAAGAGCATGTGAATGCGGCTCAAGGATTCTCCAACCTGGGTAATGACCCATACTCCAACACATACAATCCGGGATGGAGAAATCACCCTAATTTTTCATGGAGACCCCCTTCACAAGGCACTTCTTACAATCCTCCACCACCAAGGCAGAATTTCAATAATTTTGCCAACTAATCATCTTACCGACCACCGCAACCTTATCGACCCCCACAACCATACCGGCAACCACAACCACAACCCCCGCCTGTTCCTCAGGGCAACTCTGCCTTTGAGACTCAGGTGTTGGAAGTTCTCTCAGAACTTAAGGGGTTAGCACCGGTAGTTCACTCCCACACTTACTCTATTGCCAAGCTAGAGACCCAATTGGATCAAATGGCTAACAACATGAATCGGAAAAATGAAGGAAAATTACCAAGTCAAACTGTGGCCAACCCTAAGGGACAATACGGGGCAGAGAGTTCGGGTGGAAATGGAAAGCAACATGAGTAAGTGCAAGCGGTAGTTGCTTTGAGAAGTGGTAGGGAGTTAGAGCCTCAGTCAGTTGCGTCTGATGCAACTAGAGTTAGGAAGGGTGACCACGGTGGTTCACCTAATGAGAGCAAGGGTGAGGGGGAAACACTTAAGAGGGATGACTTAGTCCCTAGCACTTCACTTGAGCCCAAGGCACCATATGTGCCTAAGGCACCCTTTCCCCAATGCCTTGATACACCGTCCCCTTTTAATAAGAAAGCGGCATCTATGGAGGCAATGATGGAGGTCTTTAAACAGGTAAAAATCAACCTCCCCCTATTGGAGACGATTAAGCAAGTACCATCATATGCCAAATTTCTGAATGACCTTTGTACGCAAAAGCGTAAATCTAGGACACATGTGTCCCAAAAGGTCCTACTCATGGAGCAAGTAAGCTACATCTTGTTGAATGACACACCTCCTAAGCTTAAGGACCCGGGTGCCCCAACTATTGCATGCATTATAAGGGAGCATTTCATTGATAGAGCCTTATTAGATTTAGAGGCTAGTGTCAATTTGTTGTCGTACTCTGTGTACGAGGAATTTGGGCTTGGCGAGTTGAAGCCCACTACTGTCACTCTTCAATTGGCTGACCGGTCCCTCAGAGTGCCATGTGGCATGATTGAGGATGCGCTAGTTAAGGTTGATAGGTTCTATTTCCCTGTTGACTTTTTGGTGTTAGACATGGAACCGGTAGCCAGTTCTAAGAAACAAATCCCAGTGATCTTAGGTCGACCTTTCTTGGCTACGGCCAATGCATGCATCAATTGTCGGACCGAGGTTATGGAAGTTTCATTTGGCAACATGCAAGTGAAACTTAATGTTTTCCAAGCATCCCAACAACCTCATGAGAGAGAGGAGTGCTTATTAGTGGATGTTGTGGATGAGATTGTGGAGGAGGCTTTGCCCTCCATTCTTGTAGAGAACCCTTTAGAGGCTTGTTTAGTAGCTCATTTTGGGTTTGAAAATTTTGATATTGATGGGTCAGTTGAGGAGGTGAATGTCTTGCTTAATTCTTCTTCTACACCGGATTTTCCTCCACGGAAAGCCCGGTTTGAGTCACTTCCTTCTCTATCGAGAGAGCCTGCCATACCATCTTTGGTCACACCACCTACACTTGAGTTGAAGTCACTCCCGGCCACACTCATTTTGCATGATTCGTTTCTGGACGAACAACTCTTTGAGTTGTCACAAGCGAGCCCCCCGTGGTTTGCACATATTGTGAATTACTTGGCCATTGGGCAAATTCCACAGAATTGGTCTAAGCAAGACAAAGACCGATTCTTTTCACAGGTCCGGTATTACTTTTGGGAGGATCTGGAGTTGTTTAAATATTGCTCCGACCAAGTGATCAGACGTTGTATGCCGGAGAGTGAGGTGCATAGCATTCTTACATTTTGTCATTCTTCTGCATGTGGCGGTCATTTTAGTGGGTATAAAACGGCCGCCAAGATTTTGCAGTGCGGGTTTTATTGGCCCACAATTTTTAAAGATGCCCATCAATTTTGTAGAACTTGTTTGAGCTGTCAGCAAATGGGTTCGATGTCTCAGCGTGACATGATCCCAATGTCCCCTATTCTTGTGGTAGAAATATTTAATGTTTGGGGGATTGATTTTATGGGCCCTTTCCCGTTGTCATTCGAGTTTGAATACATTCTCTTGGCAGTAGATTATGTGTCTAAGTGGGTGGAGGCAATAGCTACCCGAACAAACGATCATAGAATGGTAATCAAATTTTTGCATGAAAACATCTTTAGTCGTTTTGGGTTTCCTAGAGCCATAATAAGTGATCAGGGTACACATTTTTGTAACCGGTTCTTTGAGTCGGTAGTTAAGAAATACTCTATCACTCATAAAGTTGGCACTCCATACCACCCTCAAACTAGTGGCCAAGTGGAAGTCTCAAATAGGGAGGTAAAGCACATAATTGAGAAAACGGTGAGGCCGAATATGAAAGATTGGTCACAAAGGTTAATTGATGCATTATGGGCTTACCGCACTGCTTATAAGACACCCATTGGGATGTCACCATATAGAGCGGTGTTCGGCAAAGCTTGCCATCTCCCGGTTGAACTTGAGCACCGAGTATTGTGGGCCATAAAGAAGTTTAACTTCGATATGGCCGCGGCTGGGCTCAACCGGAAATTGCAACTCAATGAGCTGGAGGAAATCCGGAATGATGCATATAAGAGTTCGAGAGTTTTTAAAGCTCGGACTAAAGAATTTCATGACAAGCACATTAATAGAAAATCCTTTGACCCCGGCCAAAAAGTGTGGCTTTTTAATTCAAAATTGAGACTTTTTCCGGGTAAGCTAAGATCAAGATGGGATAGCCCCTTTGAGGTTGTTGAGGCATTTATTCATGGCGCCGTTGAGGTGCGAGATCCAAAGACCGGCTACACTTTCAAAGTGAATGGCCAAAGATTGAAACCATATATAGAGGGGATTGAGAATGGAGATATGATTGAGTCCATTGCTTTGATGGACTTATTTTACTATGATTGATAAATTGATTTTTTGTTCTCTTTTCTTTCTCTTCTATGCTATTTTGTTTTTCTTTGTTCTCGTCATGCTTTATTTGCGTCTAGGAGACTTTAAATCCTCTAAAGGTGTAATTCATTTGGTGTTAGCCGTGCCCGAACGGCATCTGATGGTCTGGTATATCCACCTAACCGTGTTTATAGTGAGTTCCTAGGAGACCAACTGAGATGGTGGAAACTAGAGTTTGAATGGCAAAGCCTAGAACACAAAGGTTTGGGATTTCCGAGACTAGAGTTTGGTTTAAATACCCAGGGGTGTGGAGATTGCTTCAAAACTACCTCGGCTTGAACTCTGTATGGTAGCCCCATAGGTTGAGGTAGCTTTATGCGCCTCAATTCTGGATACCGAATCAACCTAGTCTATCACCATGTTGGAGAATAGGAAAAGTTACAAACACAGTTAGAGAGAAAAGTAGTACCCGTGGTTTTCGCGGGAAGATTATACGTTTAGTGGGCATTCCGTTATTTTCTTATGTGCTATATTTATTTCGGATGTCAATTGAAGGTAGAAATGCTTAGTTTTGATTTCAAAAAAATAATAATAATAATTTCCCGCACGTGCGGCTTGGGCCCCGCACGTGCGGGACGACGATTAAACCAAAAAAAAAAAAAAATTTGCGCGAGGAGACAAATCGCCGCAGGTGCGGGGCCATGTGCGGAAAATTGTGCATTTGGTTTTGTTTTTTTTATTTTATTATTATTATTATTTTTTTCTTTTCTTTCATTTTTAATTTATTGAAGTTAATAAATTTTAAATAAATACCTAAATAAATTTTACAAATAAATAAATAAATAAATATATAATTATTTTATTTATAAATTTATTATTATTATTATTATTATTAAAAAATATATAAAAAAATAAAAATAAAAAAATCGTATTTTATTTATTTATTTATTTATTTTTTATTTTTCTATTTTCTATTTTCGTAAAAAAAAAACAAATAAAAAAAAACTCAGAAATCATGGTGCTAACAATAATCTTAATTTAGTTTTTTTTTTTTTTTTTACTTGCTATATTTATTTAGTTTAAATTGTTTCGTTACTGATTCTCATTCGTTTAATTAGTTTGTGGATTGTTTTATTTTTATTTTTATTTTTAATTTTAATTTTATTTGTTTAGTTAGTGATGTTATTTTTATTTTTTCTATTCTATGATGTAATTGTTCCTTTAATTATTAAGTAGTTTAGTTTTTATTTTATTTTATTTTCTTCTTTTCTATTAATTTATTCTATACTTTAGTCTCTTTTGTAGTTTAGTTAATTTATAGTTTAGTTTCGTTTAGTTTATTTTATAGTTTAGTTAATTTAATTTAATGTCATTTTTATTCATTTATTTAATTAATTTCATTTTCAAAAACAAAAATAAATAAATAAATAAATAAATTTGAAGTGTGTATATGTTACTCTCTGCCTACCTAGATGTGCGCCTACAATTCTGGTAATTTTCTCTCATTTCTCTTTACTTTTTCATTGAGGACAATGTCATATTCAAGTTGGGGGATGAGGGTTATATTTTCTTTTGTGCATTTCTATCTGGCTCATAATTCATGCTTATACCTGTTTCACTTGATTGCATTACTTCACTTGATGTGACTTTTTACTAGTAGGGTGATGATATTTGCATATGTTAATTGGAGAGTATAGTAAACTTGTATGAAAAGGGTTTATTGGATAGATACTTGCATGCGATGTTTGCACGAGGAGAGTTGTCTGTATTTGTGGTATTAGTACACTTGTCATGAGTATGCCTTAATTCACATGAACATACTATTATAGTGGTGATCTTTTTATTATAATCCCTGGTGTACATTATTGATAATAGCTAGAGTTGCAGAAAAGAATAAATGAGGAGCCAAGATTCTTTAAAAAAAAAAACCACTTGACTAGTTTGAGTTCGTAGCCTTTTTAATTCGAGTTATTAAGCCCGTAGGGGTGTCTCTACACCTAATGCCCTAAAACCGTCTGGTTTGGGAGTCATTGGCCCAAAACTTGCTACATAGGTTAATTAGAAAGTTTAAGGGACTTAGACATTGCACAGTTAAGGAAAAATAAGAAGAATGACTTGTTCGGATTCGTAACCTTTTCAACTAGAGTTATTAAGCCCGGAGGGGTGTCTTTATACCTGGTGCCCTAAAACTGTCTGGTTTGGGAGTCATTGGCCCAATGCTTGTTACATGGGTTGATTAGAAAGCTTAATGGATCAGGACATTGCACAATCATAAAAAAATAAATAAATAAATAAAAAACAAAAAACAAATAAAATAAAAAAAAAACTTTTGAGAATCTTGACTGCAACAGGTTAGTTTTTTTTGTATATGTTGGGTGTTATTATGAGTTACACTGGGCTATTATAGTGGATAGTTAACTAATATGAAGATTGCACTTTACACCGAGGGTACTCATGACTTGTCTACTAGCATGCACAAGTATAGGGAACTTTACTTTTGTATTAACTGAATTGTGGTTTCGACTCAATAGGTTCCTTCATGCTTATCCACTGTGCCTTTAATGACTCATGATGTCTCAATATCACACTGTAGTGGCACATAAGTTGATTGTTAGGTGGAGTCGTGTGGTCATTTGTTGTTGAGTATATATGAATATGTTAATATTTGTAGGTATCATTTCTGGAAACCCTCACGAGACTTTACTCGTCCACTTGGGGTAACCTTGTGGTTTAAAGGCTTGTTGCATATGCTAAATGCAACCGTTTTCCCACGAAAGAGGAAATAGATAGATTTTGTTTAATTTAATTTTATTTTATTTTACTTGCTCGAGGACTAGCAAGTAGTAAGTTGGAGGATGTGATTAAGGCCGAAATGTACATCATTGAGGCCGTTAATTAGAGTCTCTTAACTTCACTTGCTGGTCAAATTGTATACTTTATGTGTATTGAATGTCAATCAGGTTGTACATCGTCGGAGCATAAAATGGGCAAAAAGACAGAATTTGGACAGAGTTGACTTTTCCGCACGTGCGTTGACTTTTCCCGCACGTGCGTTGACTTTTCTGGGAAAGTCAAACCGACGTTTTAAACATGTTTAGAAGTGAGTAGAAGTATAAAAAAGAAAGAAAAAGGCTTTTTTTAGGGTTCTGAACTTGTTTTGACCTAAAGAGAGAGGCTAGGGTATGGAAGGGAAGAGAAACAAAAAGTTTCAAGGATGTCTCCCATGGTGGTTTCTTCTCCATCTACCTCCTTCCACTCCTCCATGAGTGGCTAATCTCCTTTTCTAGGGTTTTGATGAAACCCTAGCCATGTAATTATTTTGTTTTCTTTTTGATTTTTACTTATGTAAGGTTTGAACATTTGTATGGTGATTTAGAAGTTTCTTTTATATATTTTTCATTATTTCTTCGAATATTTGACTTTCTGTGATTGTTGAATGTTATCCATACATGAGTTTTCTATTCCTTCACATTCAAGGTATGAGACGAACCATGTTACGAGGAACGAGTTGTATCACTACCTTAGTTTAGAGTGAACGATTCGTATTACTTGAGATGGTTCGTGCTGGTACATTGAATGTGATGATCTTCTTATTAAATGCTTTGAGCTTGTAGTTGCGAAGCATTAATCCGTTCAAACCATAGTATAATTGATTTCAATTGGAAACCCTAATTACGTGGCTAATGGTGGACTCTTTGCCCTAATTTTTTCCCCAATTCAGTAAACCCAATTTCATTTATTATTGATAATTTAATTCCTTAGTTTAATTTATTTGTTATTAATTTAGGCTATAAACAATCAATTTTTTTATCAAAATTAATTTAGAAATTTAACAATTAAATTAGTTTAATTTCACAATTGTCCCTGTGGATCAATACCTGAACTTGCTATTATTCTAATAGAATTTAGTATAATTTAGTGATTATATTTGGTGTGTTCAACGACCCATCAACTATTCAATTAGCAAATATTACTTTGCCGTAGGAACCAAACTATGACATTGTTGGGTTAAGAGACTAAGGCATGTCCATTTTATCCATTTGTGGCTTAGCTTTAAATGGCCAGTGATTTACATTAATTTTTTCATATATAAACAAAAAAAAAAATTTCACATGGCCCATTATAATTTTTGCTTATGTAAGTAGAGACGGAAAAAAAAGGTAGGAGAAAAGGTGACCTCATAATCATGGCTTACACATGAAGAAGAAGAAGAAGAAGAAGCAGCTAATCTTTGTGGTTTTGCAATGAAACCAATAGCATCCAAATACGAACCAGAACGTCCGTGAAATCCAACGACTATAGCACTTTTCATTGGAATCAAAATTGAAGTCCCAGTGGTCTTCCCAAAGGGTCCATATTTAGTAACATCCGTATGAAAACAAACAGAAGTAACCACATCATAACCACAAAATTCTCCGACAGTCATATCCATGGCGGTGAGATGCTCTTGTGGATAGTCAATGTTAAGCTATACAAGTGCACAACAGAGAAAGTATACAGTAGTTAGTTGCTACAATTGGCCAATGTTCATGTCTAATATTAAAAGGTACAACTTCCAACTTTATGAATATGGGAATTCAAGGTCGGTTTGGGATGTTCTAAAAAAGTGTACTTTTTGATTTATTGGCTTATATGGGTTAGGTTTGTATTGGGTTTAATGTGATGTGTTAGAGAGGTGATGTGATTTAAATAAGATGATGTGACTTAAATAGGATAGTGACTTTTTGTATTATTTAGTAGATGACAAACTTGACCTCAATGATTTGAACTAAATGTGGATAAAATCAACTTTTCCAAACAGCAGTTGCCATTTTAACTAACCACGTAACCCTACCAGTCTAGTATCGTACTTAAAACGCAAGTAAAATATACTTAGGTCAGGGTTGACAATGGATTAAAATAGTCAAAAAAATCAATACAAAAAACAGTTCATTCTCTAATTTTGAACACATATTTTCATGAAAAATAAAAGCCAATCAAACACTGAATTAATATTGAGATTTAAAAAATACAATAAATTATACAAATTTAGCCTAACTATATAATATCTCCAATCCTAAAAAAAATTAAAAAATTAAAAAAACATTGGAGTCAATTTTTTTAATCAAATTTTATGAAAACAAATTGGGATAAGAATGAAATTATATTTAAAAAATATAGTATCTCTAATTTAAAATTAATTTAGACACAGAAAAAATGGATAAAAGATTGAAAATACTCTTTACACGCAATTTTATTTTAATAAAATTAAAAAGAAAAATGCAAAAATAAGCAATATATATATAATATGATAATAAAAAAATATTGATTAAAAAATGTAACTAAAAATTAACATTCCATTTTAAAACATGTAATAATGAGTAAATAAAAAAATAACATTACAAGTAAAGAGTAAAATTATTGAGTTTTCTCACTATCATATTTAAATGAGTAAACAAACAAAACATGTGATATAAAAATGAATTAAAAAAATTATTGTATTTACTTACTAAGTTTTTTTTAATAATTTGTCTCCAAATCCATATGAGACTCGATATATTACAAGGGAGTAGCTTCTCTCCAGTCCTAGATCGGACTAGAGAATGTTGTTGGGTTCGTGAGGGTCCATCACAGATCTCATTTCGATAATCTGATCCGTTCAATGTATAGAACTCATCGAGTATTATATGCTTGTAAAAAATTACATTGATCGGATATCAATAGCTATGAAATAAAATCAGTTTTGTATTAAAAAAAATGGACTGTGAACAAATTAACGATTGACAGAAAACTGATCTAATGAGATAACTATCGATATCCGATCGATGTGATTTTTTACAGGTATATAATACTTGACGAGTTCTACACATTGAACGATTC
This sequence comes from Camellia japonica, assembly GCA_030407325.1. Lineage (NCBI taxonomy): Eukaryota > Viridiplantae > Streptophyta > Magnoliopsida > Ericales > Theaceae > Camellia > Camellia japonica. The sequence continues at coordinate 184,119,410 of JAPPVO010000016.1, forward strand.
AAATTATTGAAACAGGACCCATGGTAAACCCCCACGGGCCCAACAACACCCTCCATAGGATTGGAGGGAAGCTGCTCCCATATTACAAATGCTTAACGCTTGTTTGAGAATTGATTATTTTAATTTATTTTTTTATTTTTTTTAAAAAAAAATATGTAGAGAAGTAAAGAGAGTATTGCGGCAACTTTTACTTATATTTTGTTGACTTATCAAATAAAAATCAACTAAAATAATTAAAAAGTCAAAAAATCACTATTAAAAAATCAATTGCTTTTTTATATATTTTTTTGGTAAAAAATTAAAAAGTCAATTAAAAAGACAAAATACAAACAGTAATGATTCAGACCTCCGCAAAGTATCACTCCTACAATCCCCACTTACTTGTGATTGGTCCAAATAAAAAAGAAAAAAGAAAAAAGAAAAAAAAATAATACAAACACATCGTTAATCTATATCACTGAGGGTCCATCATAGATCTCATTTTGTGGGGGTCCATCACTGAGGGTGCTGTTAGGTTCGTGAGGGTCTATCATGGATCTCGTTTCGATAATCTGAACCGTTCAATGTGTAGAACCCGTTAAGTATTATATGCTTGTAAAAAATTACATTGATCGGATATCGATAGTTATGAGATAAAATCAGTTTTATATTTAAAAAAATAGACGGTGAACAAATTAACGGTTGAGAGAAAACTGATCCAATGAGATAACTATCGATATCCGATCAATATGATTTTTTACAGATATATAATACTCGACGAGTTCTACACATTGAATGATTCAAATCATTGAAACAGAACCCATGGTAAACCCCCACGGGCCCAACAACACCCTCCATAGGATTGAAGGGAAGCTGCTCCCATATTACAAATGCTTATCGCTCGTTTGAGAATTAATAATTTTAATTAATTTTTTATTTTTTTTAAAACAATATGTAGAGAAGTAAAGAGAGTTTTGCGGCAACTTTTACTTATATTTTATTGACTTATCAAATAAAAATCAACTAAAATAATTAAAAAGTCAAAAAATTACTATTAAAAAATCAATTGCTTTTTTATATATTTTTTTGATAAAAAATTAAAAAGTCAATTAAAAAGAAAATAATACAAATAGAAATGATTCAGACCTTCGTAAAGTATCACTCCCATAACCTCCACTTACTTATGATTAACCCAAATAAAAAAGAAAAAAGAAAAAATAACAATACAAACACATTATTAATATACATGACTGGGGCCTGGTAGGGGTCTGCCAAAAGGTTCCACACATTATTGTAATGCAAAACAGTAGAGCATCACCTCAGTCCTACCGCCACCAGGACCGCCAAATTTCTCCGAATAGTCAACCAAACCATCGCTGCTTCGGCTTTGAAATAAAATAGAATCCACGACCAGTACATGTTGAACAACAATCTGGCTTATGCGACCTTGTGGCTTGTAAGCCCAAGATTCTCCACCTCGACCTCCCCATGGCCCAATTGATATGTAATCTTCTAAACTGCTAATCTTCCCCTGCATGCATGCACATTCCTCACCAATTTTTACTACTATCATTTTTCAAATTATTATTGTCATTTTTATTTAAAAAAAATAAATTTTAGTTATTACTTTAAAAGTAACAAAATTAGATTTATGGCCCAATTTCAAAATATTCACCTTGTTTGGTTATCTTTATTTTCCTGAAAATTATTAATTTTTTAGTGATTTTTTAAAATATTTTATGTAAATTTTTTACTTTCTAATACATTTAATTTAGATACATTTAAAAATATATAATATTTGTGGGTTTTTTTTTTTATTTACAAAATTCACTGAATACAAAACATGCAAAAAAATCAATACATTTTAATATTTTTATGTATTTATTGATTGTTACATCTAAAAATGTAACAAAATTTTACTTAAAATATTTTAAAATAAAAATTAAAAATTAAAAAAAATCAATTTTTAAAAAATCAATTAAAACCAAACAAGGTAATTATGTTCTCCCTCTTTTCTTTTCTTTTCTTTTCTTTTTTGGATATAAATAGGATAAAAAAGAGGAGAAATGTAACAATTTATCTCTTATATTGTTTGGTTAAATCACTTGAGAAAAAAAAAATTGATTTTTTAAAATCTCTTCTATATTTAAATGGATAGTTTTAATATTATTATGAGAAAAAAAAAATGCAATTTTCGCCCAAAATCACCCAATCTAAACAGACTGGAAACATACATGATCTCACACTTGATAACAACTTACAACAGAGAATAGGGAGAGAGAAGTTACCATGACAGTTCTTGGATTCTCTTCGGAGAAATTCAGATCGGAGATTTGGAAATCAGTCGGTTACTGATAAGGATGTTGTCCAAGTTATGTATGTCAATCCATATCTATATAATAAGGCACAAAGGTTTTTGAAAAATGTATCAAAATGTATATGAGATACATTTTGATCCAATGGCTGAGATCAATTCTAAGAATATATTAATGGTACAGATCATAATAAAGGACAAAGATTTTTGAAAATGTGAGATATATTCCCGCTCAAATATCTCTCTCCCTCAGCCTTCCGCCTATCCACATCTCTCTCTCCCTTTCTGTTCTCACCAACGTCTCTCTCCCTCAGCCTTTTACCTACCGACGTCTCTCTCAGCCTTCCCTCTTTATCTCTTTCTCCCTCTCTGTTCTTCTTCTTTCCGCTTCTCCCTCTTTGTCCTTCGCCGTTGCTCATCATCACCATAGCCGGAGAGCGACACAGAAATCGCCATGAAAGCTCTGCTTAATTCGGACTCAATTACCATCTCCCCCATTAATCCTCGAAACTTCACTCAACCGAAGATCCAAACCTCTCTTCACTTCTCTCCAAAAGATAACCACCACCACCGTTTGATTCGACGGAAACACAGAAATCGCCATGAAAGCTCTGCTTAATTCGGACTCAACTACCATCTCCCCCATCTCTCCCATCAATCCTCGAAACTTCACTCAACTGAAGATCCAAACCTCTTTTCACTTCTCTCCAAAAGATAACCACCACCACCGTTTGATTCGACGGAAAGCTCGGTTCACTGCGAAATCTGTGATTGATTCGGCCACGATTGATCAACTAGGGATTCCGGAATCCGATTTCCGAAATCCGACAGTTTTGACTTCGTATCGGAGCTCCAAGTTTCGGAAACCCAATCAGACCGTGTTGGAAGCTCAAGCCAAGGTCTGCACTGGCCCCACTCAGACTAGGCCTCTTACTGAAGAACAACCTTTCAAGGTTTTGGACACCATTTTGAGATCAGCTCAATAAATCTCTCTCTCTCTCTCTCTCTCTCTCTCTCTCTCTCTCTCTCTCTCTCTCTCATACCTTTTTGTTCAATTTTATTTATCAATTTGTAGTTCAATACACTTCACTTTACTTATATATCTGTCTATATCATTCCAAATGCTTCTGGGAATTTGAATGTTTCTTAATTAGCTCATTTTGACAAATTTCAATTGTTTGCGAAATTCACTCTTACTTTTGTTGGAGGCTGCATAACTCAATAATAAGGGCATAGTTGAGCTCGGTAATCTTTTGTTTTTGGGATAAGATTGAGAGCTAAGTAATTAATGAATCACTTTCTAAAGAGATGCCTAATGCCATTAATTTCAGGTTGGCAGTGTGTTTTTGTCTACCCATTTTCCAGAATTTCAAATTCAGTAAACTCCGTGTGGATATAAATGACAAGGAAACTTTTGAGGAATACAGCTGTCACGACCCAAACCCGCCCCTATGGGTTTAGCACCGTAACCGGCTAGTAATCCTAGATTACCGAAGGCCTACTTAATAGTAATACAGTAAAACAGAGTACAGGGGCTTGATGGAAGCCAATACAGTAAATAAACAATGTCCAATGAGCTGTGACAGTCTGTCTGCCAAAAAGATTTTTCATACATTTATACAGAACAGTACGAAACAGTATGCATATCATCACAACCAGACAGAAATAGGGACTTAATCCCCGATAAACAGTACAGTGCAAAACGTTCAGTCTATACAGTGTTACAAAACGGTACAGAGACAGACGGGGAAATAAAAACACCCCTAAGCCATAGCTTGGCAGGTTCGGAACCTCGTAGTGAGGCACATTGGTTGGCTCGACAAAACCGAAGCTTACCCCGACGCCTCTAGCTTTGATCCGGTGCCTGAACACCTACATATATATATGAGCAGTGAGCTAAAGCCAGTGAATAACATAAAGCGTAAAGGGGTTTAGAATGAATGTCCTTACAGTAGTGAAAACAGTTCATTTCAATCAGTATTTCAGTTGTTCAGTACATTCAGTCATATGTGGTACATCCATTAGCATAACAGTACAGTAAGCAGTAGGTCTTAAAGACCGAACAGTAATGATGGCCATCAATCAGTAAACAGTAGTGGTTCCAACGAGGGAACCGACAGAGATCTCTGTAACAGTAACAGTAAACAATAGGTGCTAAGGATGCCACAGTACAATTCAGAAATAAAGGACATACATTCATTCAGTAAATAATACCAGTTCAGTAAACAGTTCAGTTCAGTATTCAAAGATAATCATTTGAACATATCTTTACACAATTGTTACTCACAGAGTTCTGGGCTACAGTGAACTAGAGCGTCTCCTCGGAAAGCCAACCCTACACAGTTTACAGATTGAACACACTAAGCTACGCAGTTGGGAAAGATAATAACTTAATCCCTAATTTGCCTCGGTGTGTTTTACATCTATATCCTCATTAAGATGCCTTAAATATGCCCTAGGAATGCCTAGGATGGAAAGAGGATGCAAAGATGTACTTTCAAACACTTAACAAAATTTTCAGAAAACAAGGGTCTCGCTCGAGCGTGGCTTTCTACGCTCGAGCAGACATGCAGACAAATGAGCTCCGCTCGAGCGTGAATTCAGTCGCTCGAGCGGACTGTGTGCTATAGTAAAAATGCTGGATGCTCCAAATTTATGCTCGATGGACGCTCGACCCTCGCTCGAGCATGAGACACAAGTCCTCGCTTGAGCGTGAGTTTCCTCGCTCGAGCGGACTGTGAACTCATGCAAAGTACTGGATGCACCCATTTCACGCTCGAACGTAACTTTTCTCGCTCGAGCGGAAGGCACGATCACAGAGTGTACGCTCGAGCGTGGACTTCCTCACTCGAGCGTAGGCCCAAAATCTGGAAATTTCAAATTTGAGTCCCAAGCTCAAAATCAAGTTTAAATGCAAAATTTTCGATCCTCTTGGACTGAAAACCTAGAAAACACTTGTAAACACTTAAAACAACATGATTCAAAGCTCAATTTGAGAAATCAAAGCCCAAGGGTGTTTAATTCAAACTCAATTTCAAACTTATTTTCCATGGACAATACTCAAACATAACATGCAAGACTTTAAATCAATTCAAGGCTTCAAAACATGCTCTATTGAGCTCATTCTTTTCAAAACAAGTTGAGAACATGAACTCAAGCTTAATTATGAACATGCATGTGACAATTTGCCGTGAAATCAACTCAAAATTCAACAATGCAACTATGCATGCATGAATTCTAACATGATCCAACATGTATGAATTAAAACATGACTTAGCTCTATAATTTGACATGGACCAAGCATGAATCAACATAGACTCAACAATAAGAGGTTAAATTTCCTTACCTAGGCCTTGAATACAAGCTATAGAAACTCAATTGTGCAAAAACCCCTTCAATTCTACCAAGTTCCAAGCAAAATCCACAAGACCAAGTCAAGTCTCTCACACTCCCTCTAATTCTCTCCTCTATGGTCGGCTATAGCAATGAAATGAGGCTGAGGAAATGTTTTTGTTGAGTGTAAATAGGCTCAATGTGTTTTGTAGATGGTGGGCCACTAGGTGGCATTCTAGTAATTAAGTCTAACTTTACAATTCATCAATAATTAATCTAATTTAATCATACCAAATTAGTTTTCGGATAATTACACCATAAAATCACATAAATTATGACGATCATGAAATACCAATCGGTTTCCGATTCGGCCGCCGATAAGGCCTTCAATTAGCAGTTCAAACATAAACACATGAACAGATAATCAAACAAGCAACAGATAGATATACAACTAAACAGATATATTCAATCAATTTAGTTCCAGATTTCGGTTAGTCAGTTCAGTATTTCAATCAGTTCCATCACTTGTCATAATCAGTTTCAGTTTAACGATAATCAGTGGTTATTCGGTAAACAGTAACGAGGGTTGTTACAGTCTCCCCTCCTTATAAAGAGTTTAGTCCTCTAAGCTCGAGTTACCTTCATTCTGGAAGAAAACAGGATTCAGTGGAAACAGTTCAGGATATCTCTTAGCCATGTCATCTTCCCTTTCCCAAGTGGCATACACGCCACCATGGTTTTGCCAGTCAACTTTCACTAACGGGATCTCTTTGTTTCTCAGTTTCTTGATCCGTCTGTTTACAATCTGTATAGGTCGTTCCTCGTAAGTGTAGTCATCACTCAACACTATCCGAGTAGGCTCAATCACATGGAAAGGATCCCGGAGATAATCTCTCAACATCGAAATGTGGAAGACGTTGTGCATATGCTCCATTTCAGGAGGAAGCGTAACTTGATACGCCACCGGATTGATTTTCTCAATAATCTCATACGGTCCGACATATCTCGGCGCTAACTTGCCTTTGACTCCAAAACGGGTCTGGCCTTTCATTAGTGTCACTTTCACAAAAACGTGATCACCCACTTCATACTCTCTGTCTCGTCTTCTGACATCTGCATAACTTTTCTGTCTGCTCTGTGCTGTTTTCAGTCTCTGCTGTATCAGTTTCACTTTCTCAGTTGTTTCATAAACAATCTCGGGCCCAAGCAAAGGCCCATCTCCAACTTCTGCCCAGCAAATTGGAGATCTACATTTTCTGCCATACAATGCCTCGAAAGGCGCCATACCAATACTTGAATGAAAGCTATTATTGTAGGCAAATTCAGCTAAGGGCAAATGGCTTTCCCAACTTCCCTGAAAATCAAGGACACACATTCTCAGTAAATCCTCCAGAGTCTGGATGGTCCTTTCTGACTGTCCATCTGTCTGAGGATGGTAGGCACTACTCAGTCTCAATTCAGTACCCAATGCAGTCTGTAGGCTTTGCCAAAACCTCGATGTAAACTTGGAATCCCTGTCAGAAACAATGGATACAGGCACTCCATGCAGTCTAACAATTTCATCAATATAAATTACAGCCAACTTGTCTGCATTATAAATTGTCTTGACAGGTAAGAAGTGAGCAGAGATTTGGTCAGTCTATCAACAATAACCCAAATTGAATCCATACCTTTTCTGGAGCGAGGCAATCCAACGATAAAATCCATCGTGATATGCTCCCATTTCCACTCCGGTATGGGTAAGGGTTGCAGTAAGCCTGCGGGTCGCTGATGTTCCGCTTTGACTTGTTGGCAATGAAGACATTTTGACACAAAGTCGGCAATTTCTTTCTTCATTCCCGGCCACCAGAAATTCAGTTTCAAATCTTGATACATTTTCGTGTTCCCGGATGGATAGAAAATTTTGAGTTGTGGCCCTCTTGCAGAACTCTTCTTTTCAATTCAGTATCATTCGGTACACACAGTCTTTCTTGAAATTTCAGTACATTATTTTCAAATTTGAACCCCGGTCTCGGTTTAGATTCCCTTTCTTCGATGATCTTCTTCAAGAAGTCATCCTGTCGTTGTTTCTCTTTAATTTCTTCAATTAATGCCGGTTGAGCAGAAATAGCAGCTATTGTTCCACCTCGTTCTCGCAAAACAACTTCAATTTCAGATTTTTCAAGGTCACAAAGCAACTCTTTCTGTCCAGTGAGCAAACAAGCTAAATTTGCAATCGACTTCCGGCTCAGTGCATCGGCAATGGTATTGGCTTTTCCCGGGTGATACAGAATCTGTAGGTCATAATCTTTGATCAATTCTAGCCACCTCCGCTGTCTCATATTCAGTTCCTTCTGGGTGAAGAAATACTTCAGACTCTTGTGGTCGGTATATACTTCACATGTTGCCCCATACAGATAGTGATGCCAGATTTTCAGTGCAAACACTACTGCAGCAAGTTCCAGATCATGGGTCGGGTAGTTCTTTTCATGCGGTCTCAATTGTTGGGAAGCATAATCAATAACTCTCCCATTCTGCATTAAAACACATCCCAAACCCTTATGAGAAGCATCACTAAATACAGTATAACCATCCGTACCTGAAGGTAAGGTAAGAACCGGTGCAGTCACCAATCGAGTTTTCAACTCTTGGAACGCTGATTCCCTTTGGTCAGTCTAGTCAAATGATATCCCCTTCTGTGTCAGTTGAGTCAATGGTAAGGCAATTTTGGAGAAATCTTTGACAAATCTTCTGTAATATCCAGCCAATCCCAAAAAGCTTCGGACTTTTGTCACATTTGTTGGTCTAGGCCAGTTCACTACAGCTTCAATTTTCTGCGGATCAACAGAAATTCCATCTTTGCTAACAACATGCCCCAAAAACATAACATGATCAAGCCAAAACTCACATTTAGACAGTTTAGCATACAGTTTCTGTTCTCTTAGGGTCTGCAGGGCAAGTCTCAGATGATGTTCATGTTCTTCTACACCTTTGGAGTAAATCAATATGTCATCAATGAATACCACAATAAAATCATCAAGGTACGGTTTAAAAATTCTATTCATGAGGTCCATAAATGCTGCAGGTGCATTGGTAACTCCAAAAGGCATAACTAAAAATTCGTAATGTCCATACCTCGTTCGAAAAGCAGTTTTATCAATGTCTTCTAGTTTAACCTTCAATTGATGGTATCCAGATCTGAGATCGATCTTAGCAAATACTTGCGCACTCTGTAACTGATCAAATAAGTCATCAATACGCGGTAATGGATATTTATTTTTCACAGTTACCTTGTTCAATTCACGGTAATCAATACACAGTCTCAGTGAGCCGTCTTTCTTCTTTACAAACAAAACCGGTGCGTCCCACGGTGAAGTACTGGGCCTGATAAACTTCTTATCTAACAGTTCTTGCAGTTGTACTTTCAATTCCTTCAGTTCAGTCGGAGCCATTCTGTAGGGAGCTTTAGATATTGGTTGTATACCCGGAACCACATCAACGGTGAATTCAATCTCCCTGTCAACCAAATCCTCTGGTAGATCATCTGGAAACACATCTGGGAATTCTTTAACTATAGGAATACAGTTCACGTCAGTTCTAGTATTATCACCAGTAGATATAGTCAATACAGAACACAGATATCCTTTACACCCATTCTTAATCAATTTAACGGCTTTCACAGAAGAGATCAAATACGGGGGAGGTATTACTCCACTTCCATTAAATACAAATTCGGGTAAACCAGGTGAACGGAAAACAACTTGCTTTGTCACACAGTCAATGGTAGCATGATATTTTTGTAACCAGTCCATCCCCAATATTACATAAAAATGATCAATGTTCAGTGGCAGTAAATCAATAAACAGATGCATGTCCCCAACAATGATTTCACAAGCAGGATACATATATGCACATGTCATGGATCCCCCAACAGGTGATGATACAGCTAACAGATAATTCATGGGTTCTAAGGGTCTATTCAATTTCCGTGAAAAAGCATGCGACACATAAGAATGTGTAGACCCCGAATCAATCAGTACATATGCATTTTGAGCACAAATATAGAGGATACCTGACACGACGGTTTCAGTATTTTGCACGTTTCCCGGTACTAGGGCGAACACTCGGCCCTGCCTCATGGGCTCTTTCCCGGTAGCTTTGGGGTTAGGCTTTGGTGCTACAGTTGATGCTGCTGCGCTTGGTGCAGCTTTCCCACTGGCCTGCGGAGCAGAGGGGCAGTCTTTAACCATGTGGCCCATCTTGCCACACCTGTAACAGGCTCCAGATATTTTGTAACAAACCCCTTTGTGCTTCCTGCCACATTCAGAACAAGACGGAATGAAACCACTCCCTTGGCTGGGGCTAGTTGTTGACCCCGTATTCTGTTTCTTATTTGATGGGTTATGCTTGCCTTTCTTGAATTTAAAATTCTATCTTTTACCACGCCATTCAGACGTCGGTGTTTCAGATTGTTTCACAGCTTCGATGTTCGATTCAGCCATCAAAGCTCGGTCAAGAACACCTACAAAGGTCGGTAGCTTTAAAACACTTATTCTGTCGAGTATTGCAACGTTAAGGCCGCCTTCAAATTTTCTGGCCTTCTTGTAGTCAGTGTCCACCATATGTGGTGCATATCTAGCAAGTTCGGTGAACTTGGTTTCATATTCAGCCACAGACATTGTGCCCTGTCTCAGTTGTTCAAATTCAGTCACTTTTCTGTCCCTAACACACTAAGGAAAATACTTTTCGAAAAAGGACTCCTTAAACTGAGCTCATGTCAGAACGGTGTTGGTGTCACGGATCAACATCCACCACCTTCTAGCTTCTTCTTGTAGGGTGAAGGTAGCTAACAATACTTTGTGCGCTTCCGAGCACGGAAACACTTCAAATAATTTTTCTGTTTCAAGCACCCAAGCTTCAGCTTTTAACGATTCAAGGCCTCCCTGAAAGGATGGCGGTTTCATCTTACTGAACTTGTGGGTGAAAGCAATTATGTCCCCATCATTATCATTGACATTCTGTACATTCACATTCTGTTCCGGTACAGCCGGAGGGGGAGGTGGGGGCTGTTGATTCTGCTGTTACTCTAATCTTGCAGTTATCAGTTCCATCATCCTTTCCATTCTTGCTATTCTTGCCTCAGTAGATGAGGATTCAGGTTCATTTGCGTTATCTATTTCACTATAAGCAGTTATAACAATTACAACATAAATAGTTGCATACTTAAACAGTTTATCACATTAACATGTATTCAGTCATGCCATAACCACACACTTTTCATGCTCATGTAATGCCCTAATTGCTTTTCTAGGACACCCTATAGCTCATTTGGACACGTGTGTGCGGTATAACTCGTGGTTAAGTATCGCTCTGATACCACTCTGTCACGACCCAAACCCGCCCCTATGGGTTTAGTACCGTAACCGGCTAGTAATCCTAGATTACCGAAGGCCTACTTAACAGTAATACAGTAAAACAGAGTACAGGGGCTTGGTGGAAGCCAATACAGTAAATAAACAATGTCCAATGAGCTGTGACAGTCTGTATGCCAAAAAGATTTTTCATACATTTATACAAAACAGTACGAAACAGTATGCATATCATTACAACCAGACAGAAACAGGGACTTAATCCCCGATAAACAGTACAGTGCAAAACGTTCAGTCTATATAGTGTTACAAAACGGTACAAAGACAAACGGGAAAATAAAAACACCCCTAAGCCATAGCTTGGCAGGTTCGGAACCTCGCAGTGAGGCACATTGGTTGGCTTGACAAAACCGGAGCTTACCCCGACGCCTCTAGCTTTGATCCGGTGCCTGAATACCTACATATATATATGAGCAGTGGGCTAAAGCCAGTGAATAACATAAAGCGTAAAGGGGTTTAGAATGAATGTCCTTATAGTAGTGAAAACAGTTCATTTCAATCAGTATTTTAGTTGTTCAGTACATTCAGTCATATGTGGTACATCCATTAGCATAACAGTACAGTAAGCAGTAGGTCTTAAAGACCGAACAATAATGATGGCCATCAATCAGTAAACAGTAGTGGTTCCAATGAGGGAACCGACAGAGATCTCTATAACAGTAACAGTAAACAGTAGGTGCTAAGGATGCCATAGTGCAGTTCAGAAATAAAGGACATACATTCATTCAGTAAATAATACCAGTTCAGTAAACAGTTCAGTTCAGTATTCAAAGATAATCATTTGAACATATCTTTACACAATTGTTACTCACAGAGTTCTGGGCTACAGTGAACTAGAGCGTCTCCTCGGAAAGCCAACCCTACACAGTTTACAGATTGAACACACTAAGCTACGCAGTTGGGAAAGATAATAACTTAATCCCTAATTTGCCTCGATGTGTTTTACATCTATATCCTCATTAAGATGCCTTAAATATGCCCTAGGAATGCCTAGGATGGAAAGAAGATGCAAAGATGTACTTTCAAACACTTAACAAAATTTTCAGAAAACAGGGGTCTCGCTCGAGTGTGGCTTTCTACGCTCGAGCGAACATGCAGATAAAGGAGCTCCGCTCGAGCGTGAATTCCATCGCTCGAGCGGACTGTGTGCTACAGTAAAAATGCTGGATGCTCCAAATTTACGCTCGATGGACGCTCGACCCTTGCTCGAGCGTGAGACACAAGTCCTCGCTCGAGCGTGAGTTTCCTCGCTCGAGCGGACTATGAACTCATGCAAAGTACTGGATGCACCCATTTCACGCTCGAGCGTAACTTTTCTCGCTCGAGCGGAAGGCACGATCACAGAGTGTACGCTCGAGCGTGGACTTCCTCGCTCGAGCATAGGCCCAAAATCTGGAAATTCCATATTTGAGTCCCAAGCTCAAAATCAAGTTTAAATGCAAAATTTTCGATCCTCTTGGGCTGAAAACTTGGAAAACACTTGTAAACACTTAAAACAATATGATTCAAAGCTCAATTTGAGAAATCAAAGCCCAAGGGTGTTTAATTCAAAGCTCAATTTCAAACTTATTTTCCATGGACAATACTCAAACATAACATGCAAGACTTTAAATCAATTCAAGGCTTCAAAACATGCTCTATTGAGCTCATTCTTTTCAAAACAAGTTGAGAACATGAACTCAAGCTTAATTATGAACATGCATGTGACAATTTGCCGTGAAATCAACTCAAAATTCAACAATGCAACCATGCATGCATGAATTCTAACATGATCCAACATGTATGAATTAAAACATGACTTAGCTCTATAATTTGACATGGACCAAGCATGAATCAACATAGACTCAACAATAAGAGGTTAAATTTCCTTACCTAGGCCTTGAATACAAGCTATAGAAACTCAATTGTGCAAAAACCCCTTCAATTCTACCAAGTTCCAAGCAAAATCCACAAGACCAAGTCAAGTCTCTCACACTCCCTCTAATTCTCTCCTCTATGGTCGGCTATAGCAATGAAATGAGGCTGAGGAAATGTTTTTGTTGAGTGTAAATAGGCTCAATGTGTTTTGTAGATGGTGGGCCACTACGTGGCATTCTAGTAATTAAGTCTAACTTTACAATTCGTCAATAATTAATCTAATTTAATCATATCAAATCAGTTTTCGGATAATTACACCATAAAATCACATAAATTATGACGATCATGAAATACCAATCGGTTTCCGGTTCGGCCGCTGATAAGGCCTTCAATTAGCAGTTCAAACATAAAGACATGAACAGATAATCAAACAAGCAACAGATAGGTATACAACTAAACAAATATATTCAATCAATTTAGTTCCAGATTTCGGTCAGTCAGTTCAGTATTTCAATCAGTTCCATCACTTGTCATAATCAGTTTCAGTTTAACGGTAATCAGTGGTTATTCGGTAAACAGTAACGAGGGTTGTTACAACAGCAAACCAGGGTATATTGATTGGAAAATGCCTTCATGATTGGTTCTCTCAGTGACATGGAAAACCAGGGTATTTGCCAATATAGTTTCCGTCATCTTTGGAGAATTGAAATTGCTGCTAATTAATTGTATCTGATGTTTCACGAGGTAAACAGTAATTTAATGTTCCATTAACTGGCCAAGTTTCAATTTTTCAGATGATGCAAGCGAGAGCAATATCCATGGCCATGATGTTCTGAGGGTAAGTGAATTGTTTGCTAAACTGTGCACTATTCTGAAAATTGCCCCTGTAACTCACGAGGATGAAAATGGCCATTTGCCTTCTGTACTTGAAGACTATACAAACATTTTCAATCCTTGCTCCACAAGTTCCCAAGACCACACTATTAATGAGGATGTCTCGGTTTGGACAGACAACAGAAGAAAAGTTGACAGTAAGGATTTGGTTTTCTTGTGGGGATTTAGAGGTGGGATGTCTGCCAGAACACTCAAGAAACTTCTCCATGATTCCCGTGATGTGTTCTCTGAAGAATTTGATGTTCGACTGCTGGATAAGAGTTACTTAGATGTATTTGAGGTGTTAGACTGATATGCATTTGTGTTTATAGCATATTATTCTACTTCAATTGTGTCAAACATTGTTATAGAAATAACCTTATTTTTCATCCTCTAAATTGTGTAGGTGAGGATGAAGAAGGAGAAGGCATTGTCTTGCAATCACGGTATCCGTGGGAAGGAAGTGACCGAGATTATGATTACGAGGAGGTATGTTTTATGTTTTATGTTTACTGCTATGAGAGACAATTTTTATGTTTTTCCAAAAATTCTGCTCAATATGTTTTTCCAATAATATATATGGATGTGAGCATGAATTTAGATGTTATGAGAGACAATTTTTATCATTAGATGAATATTCAATTAAGTGAATTTTTGAATGATATTTGAATGATACACCATGCAACAGATTTGGATGATATAGATATATAGAAAAGAAATTCTGCACAGACTTTAACCAATTCTGCAAAGAAATTCAGACAAATCTATAGTATTTACATTCAGACAAATTCTGCACAGACCAATATTTGGATTTTGTATTTGGGTAATTGAAAACATGACTTCAGTATTCTCTCATTTTTATCTTAATTGAAAACATGACTTTAGTATTCTCTCATTGGTTCGGGTAATTGTTCTTCTTCTTGAATTTTTTTTTTCCTCTCTCAGCTTTTGCTTTCATCAGAGCTTCTGTGGATCACTTTGACCACTCTCACCGTTGTTCACTTCGGCTGTGACATCACTTTGGCTGCTCGGCTATTCACTTCGGCTGCTCGACATCCTGCTCGGCTGCTCGGTTAGTTTATTCACTTCGGCTGTTTTTTTTCTGCTCGGCTGCTCAATGCTTTGGTAACGTTTGGCTGCTCGACATCACTCTTTTTCCTCTCTCAACTTTTGTTATTTCTTTTGTTATTGCTTTGCTTTGATATTGAGCCAACTGCTGCTCTCGGGTGAATTTTTTTCTTTTGTTATTGAGCCAACTGCTTTGTTTTGTTAAAGAAAATAGTTGCTTTGTTAAAGAAAATATTGCTGCTCTGTTAACAAAGTGACTATACCATGGTTGCTATGGTTTAGACTATATCATGGCTGCTTTGTTAAAGAAAATAGTTGCTTTGTTAAAGAAAAAATAGTTGATATTAAGCCAACTGCTTTGTTTTTTATCTCTTTGTTGCTTTGTTAAAAAACTGTTTTTTTCTTTTGTTAAAGAGTAGTTGCAAAGGCTATGTTTTTTATCACCAAAATCAATTGGCTCTGTTTTTTATCACCAAAATCACCAAAAATTCTACTCAATGTTTTTATTACTATTTTTTATCACCAAAATACCAAAAATTCTGCTCAAAAATTCTGCTCAATGTTTTTTTATTCTGTAATTAAAAATTCTATTTTTTATTACTGTCAACTGTTTAAATTAGTGATGAGAGACAAAAATTCTGCTCAATGTGTTTACTGTTATGAGAGACAATTTTTATGTTTTTACAAAAATTCTGCTCAATATGTTTTTCCAATAATATATATGGATGTGAGCATGAATTTAGATGTTATGAGAGACAATTTTTATCATTAGATAAATATTCAATTAAGTGAATTTTTATCATTTCATGCTCACATTCAATTTTTATCATTTCATGAATATTTATCATTAATTGAATAGTTGGTCCAGATGATGATATGTGAGCATGCATATATATTATGAGAGACAAAAATGCTGCTCAATGTGTTTACTGTCAAGATATTTGTCTAGGTATATAATTTATTTGGTGTCTGACATACACCAAAACAATACATAATCTTTATTTGGCTCAAACTCAACATCACACTAGCCACTCCTGAACTAGATGAATCTTTCACTATCTCAAATGTTGCTTGAGGAAACCTGCCATCTTCGCCTACCAGGGTCAATTATAGTCCCTCTTTTGCCTTCTCTTTGTGGCAGCAACCTCCATGATATAGTCACTTCGGCTGTTCTGTTTTTTATCACCAAAATCAATTATTGCTTTGCTATGTTTTTTACCAATTTTTGTCTCTCCTCCTTTCTCTTAGTGTGTTGGGCCCATGCTATAGATTTTTTGAATTCCTGCTGTCAGATATTAACTGCATTTTCAGTGTGTTGCCTTTGTGCTTATGGTTATTTACTTCCAATATTCAGCCATTAATTTGGTTTTTTCACAGTCATAGCAACTCCCTTTTTTCAGAGTCATGTTAATAATTTTTAAGTGGGTGTGAAGTCCATGTCCATGCAATTAAACTGCTATTCTGTCAATTAAGACAATGAAAAGAAAAAAAATAAAACATTGTTGAATGCCTCCTTTATCATTTTGATGCGACAGGAAGATGTGCATAGGGGAGGAAAAAAAAACACCATACATTACATGTGCAAGCAAGCATGTATGTTACAACAACATTCAAATGCATACCATGTCATAAGCCATACCTCTGCAATAATATCTTTTTCCCATATTGATGCTAAGGGAATTAAAAGAAACAATATAAAATAGTAGATAGATATTTTGTTACTATGGCCAAGTTTGGGGCTGAGTAACATCACCCATGAAAAGAACAATATTTGAGTGCCACTGAAACAAATTGTTTATGTTAGTTGTTGATTTTTATATCCCCCCTCCCCCCCCCCCCCCAATTAGATGTTTCACTTTGTTAGGTGTCATTTGGTTTTATTAGTTGATACTCCTAATACGAATACAATTTGTTGTTACTTTGTATCTTGATATAGTGACTTATTGATGCTTCATATCACTACTACTAATTAATTATTGAAGTGATTAATAAAGCAGGTACATTTCAGGTAATCTAGATGTTTGATAGGTTGGATTTGCATCTTTAGGTATATTTCAATTCGATTTTCACAGTTCTTATGCTTTGAATTTGTTCTCAAATAGAGGTCTTCACTTGAATTTTGATTTTGATCGTGAATTGTATAGGGAAATGATGAATCTAATGATCCGCTTTCTAGGTTGGGTTTTGTATTTCTTACTAATGATTTCTTAGTGGTGGTTACCAAAATAAAATATCACTTGGCTGTTTTGTTTTTGATTAAATAAACAATGGTTGTTTGCCTATGCCATTTTCTGTTCTGATAAGATTGCTAATTGTTTCAGTCTTTTTCCCGGTTCAGAATTGTTGTGTTGATTTCTGCCTCTCCCCTTCATAATTGTTGGCTTGATATTCAAACAGGTTATTTTAGACCAAAAATGACTTAGATAGAATATCACTTGGCTGGTTCTGTTTTTGATTAAATAGACAACGGTTGTTTGCCTATGCCATTTTCTGTTATGATAATCTAGATGTTTGATAGATTGGGGTAAATAGTATAATGATTTCTTAATGGTGGTTACCAAAATATAATATCACTTGGCTGGTTCTGTTTTTGATTAAATAGAATGACCATTTTACAGTGTTGCAATGATTCCTATTGTAATTTTTTTTTTTTAGTTACATTTTTTTCGATTAAAGGCATATAATGATTTTTTAATGGTGGTTACCAAAGTATAATATCACTTGACTGGTTCTGTTTTTTATTAAATAGACAATGGTTGTTTGTTTATTCCATTTTCTGTTATGATAATCTAGATGTTTGATAGATTGGGGTAAATAGTATAATGATTTCTTAATGGTGGTTACCAAAATCTAATATCACTTGGCTGTTTCTGTTTTTGATTAAACAGAATGATCATTTTAGTGAACATTATAAATCTTATATGTTTGTTTCTTAATTTGCATCAAGGCTGGGAGGAGTTGTTATTTTATTTGAGTTTTGAGTTTTACTTATGGTCATGTATTGCTTAACAAATATTCAAAATGTATTTAAGGTTGGAAGCAAAATGAATCTGAATGGGTGTAAGTGAAGATTGAAGAAGGTGCTGTAGGGTGGTTACATATACAAAATTGATGGGACTAAACTGATATAATAAATGGCTTTGGGCTTTTGGACAAAATAAATGGGGTTTTTTAGGCTGTGTTGATTTGTAAATGATGGGGGAATTAAGTTAGTTAGAGTTTGTTGTTAAATTACCAAGCGAAGAGTTTGCTTTTTGAATTTTATTTAATTAAATTCTTTCTTAAATTTTCCCTCTAACCTTATGTGATCAATTAAAGGAAATTCCAAAAAGAAAAAATTGAAAAAAAATAAAACCCAAAGAAAATATTGATTGATTTGTGTAAATTAATGTTTTTATCAGTCATTAATTTTTATATGTGTTGACAATGTGTTGTGTTTGTTCATAGTGTTTGTATTGGGTAACCAATTATTATTTTGTAACAATGTTTGTGTTTAGTTTGAATTGGGTGGTCTATAAAAAAAACCTTTCATTAGTGTGACAATACATATACATGTGTTTGTTTTGAATTGGGTAGTCTCTTTTAATTATTATATTGGCTTTTTTTTTCTGTATTTTACTGGTGGATGAAGACTATAAGCGAATGGCAATATTGACTCCCTTTTTACAGGTCTACATCTTTTTTAAGCTTAATTTTTTCTTATCTCTTTAATGATTTTGTATTTATTGTTGTGTAAACTAAACGTGCACTTCTTTGATTGATGAGTGTTGGAAGAGTGGCAATCTCGAGAGCAGAATTTACACTATTTTTGGTTTCATCGTTAACAAACTTTGAAAATGATTGACGTTGTATAAAGTTAAAGATTATTTACAGGTTGATGCTGTGTAAACTTATATAGAGTTGGTTTGGTTATTTAGAGGTAGACATTTGGAGGTGTTTGTTATTTAGATTTTGATCAAGAATACCATTTTTGTATTGGCATGGTGTGCTCCAAAGGGAGAACACCATTTTGTTGTTCCTCTTATTTGAAGTTGTGTTTATAATAAAGGGGATCCTCTTGATAAAATGTATGTTATCTATTCATTTTTTGTATGTCATGGAAAAACAGAACTTTAGGTATACTTGATTCTCAATGTTCCTAGCTTAAGAGAGAATGATAAATGAAAATTATTCAAACAGAACATTATTTACACCGTGCCTTTAGGCACGGGCATACACTAGTATATTAATAAAGAGGCAAGGCACTCTAAAATTACCATTTTATCCTTCCTTTTTTTTTTTTTTTTTTTTGCCCTTTTCTTTTTAAAGTTTAGCTCTTATGTTATGTGTTACCATTATGTAGTGTTATTTTGATGGAAAATTCTGTAGTATACATCTTTTTAAAGGTGTGTATCGTATGAAATCTTATATTTTTTAGGTGTTAATATTTTAGTGAGAAGTATTGATGATTTTATTATACTATGTTGGTGATTTATTAAATTCTACACTTAAACAGAATTTTCAAATGGCCTCATTTGAGAACAAGCTATTTTAATAATTTTTTGACTTCTTACGAAAATATGCGCAGAAAAATAAAGAGAGTGGTGTGACAACTTATAGTGACTTTTTGACTTTTTGGCTAAAATATGTAGTTGTCAAACGAAACCAAGTCCTACTCATAATTTAGATAAATTATATTTGGACCCCAAAAATCAAAGAGTGTTTCGTACACCTTGAACAAAGATTATTGAAGAAACTTTGATAGATTATTAATGAAGTTTTGGTGAATAGTGGAAGAAGCTTGGATGATTCTTGAGGAAGATTTGATAAGAAACCTTGTAGCTGCCGCTCGGGTCTGTAAATCTGTAAGTATATCTGCGTAATCGTCGATTACCTACAGTGCAAAGATACTATGTTAATGACTATGTTTATCATAATGAAAAACAGTTTTGCAGAAAATAAAACCTTCACAAACCACCATGTCAACCACCGCAACACTACTTACGTTGCCTTTGATACCCAAATTTTGAACCAAAGCTTGTACATCTGTGAAGCGGACTTGCACATCGCTCCCCACTCCACCCCATATTACAGCTCTACACAAAACATAATAACTCTTAACAATTCATAACTTTAAAAATTCACATTCAATAAAATTTTTTTGCCCCAACATAAATTAATACGCACCCGTCACCATTTACTCTGTACACTTCCTCCAAACGTTTTTGTTCCTCTGCGCTGAGCATTTTCCACACAGGAAACTTGTGGTTCATTCTAAAACCAGCCCACGTTTTCTCTATTTCACCTCCATCGTCAATATTAACCACGTCACCAGATACAACCACAACACCTGGACTAACATACTTCTGCTGTTTTGTACGGACAACAACACGGGGGTATTCGTAATCCACTAACTTCCATTCCCGTCTCGGTTTTTCCTTCACACGCCTCACCAATGAATTTACTTTTGGGCTCCCAACTGTACCAAATCGAAAATCCGTACAACTTTCATCCACACCAACTGCACTACCTGTGTAGTCTGCCATGATGGGTTTGTCGGGCATAGGTATGTCATTTCCTGATACTGAACGGTCCTCCTTAGATGCACAATCTGCAATGGCAATCTTGCTTTGGTGTAAATTGATGTTTGTTGGTGGGGAATGCATTTGACTGCCGTCAAGGCCATCTGCGTTTGACTCACAATTTGTGCCGACGTAACGGTCACCAACTGTCCGGCAGCTGGCACTATCGTTCATCACTGACTGGCTGACTATGTGCGCCTCATTGTCGTCAATCTGATCTTCCAACCTTACTATTCTCACTTGCAAATCAGTAACGAGCCCTGTTAACCGTTCTATTTCAGCGTCCTTCGCACGAAGAACACTGTCAAACCCCATAAACACATTGGTACATTGCTCACCAACCATCCGTTCCATTGTACTCACCCTCCCTTCTAACTCCTTCACACGTTCTGCCTTCTTAACATACTCATTTTCCAGTTCCTTTATTTTGGCCAATGCTCTTATCAGTGCCTGCTCCACGTTTTCTGTTTTCTCCCTGTTAGTCTTCACGACAGGTGTGCTGGATATCTCAATCAGGTCCGGGAACAAGTCTGGCCCCTGTTCACCCGTTGCAATAATGTCCCCTAAAGTCGTCTCAGAATGTCGTGCAGACTCAGTATTCTTGCATGCATCTTCCAATTTCGACTCTGTCTCGATCTGTCCATCAGTAGGAGAACACGATTTCCACCCTTCAAGACTTGCACTTGCAGCAGCCAACTTCGTACCATTTACCACATTACCGTCCCACACCGATTCCGGGACCACTTTCAGAATATGGTTAAGTCCAACGTTCAGGTCACCACTTCGTTGCCCCTCCATGTCACTTACATTGGCGTTCAGTTGATAATGCTCAAGTATTGATCCGGATAATTTATCACAATTCACCTGCAAGCCATTAAATGTTATACAACCACAAATTGTGCAGACATTAATGGACACCACTTTAAATGCAGGTTAGTGCATACCTCGAAAATACCTTCAGACATTAAATCCAGCAACCTAATCCTGCTGATTAGGTTGCCAATATTCCAGTTACAAAATCGTGGAAACAATTTAGGCCGCTCGGGCTCGATTAGGTTTGTGTGCTCACAAACCAGAAACTGCAATTCAAACATCAGCATCAAACAACAGATTTAATCAATAATGACAAACCCCATTACGTATTACTTACCAGCAATGCGACAACGCAACCAGTCACTTTTGCTGGTTTGTTGTAGAAATCATTCAACGAACCAATCATCGTATTACGAATTGCCGCTGTCCAGTCATAGAGCCTTAGTGTCTCTAGTGTGTCGATGGCTCGGACGTAAGCCCACCCAATAGCCTCCCCGGTAGTTGCAAAGAACAGCTTCGCACAGATGTACAAGCATAACAGTTTGGCAACGTCTTCCTCATCCCGTGTGCTGCTCCCTTGCAGTGCTTCGACCATAAGCTCCTTGATGACTTTGCAAGATATCCGTCCAATGTTCGGACGACGTCGTTGGATGAAATCAGAGGGAGGTTTCGCCCCGTACGTCAAGTCCAATTTATCTCTGCCACATTGTATCCCAAATATTAGTCTGACATCGCTGTTACGCAGTGGTATACCCTTCCCCCCAATGTAAAACTTTTCATCTGCTGGGTTGTACGTCTGAATAATGCGGCATACTGTCCCGTCACATTTTTTAAAAGTTTTCTCCGACAAATGGTTTGTCCGTATTGCGTCAATCAATAGCCAAAACGGGGTTTTTTGTAAGTGACGTATGTGAGCTTCACCCAGCACGACTTCAGAGACAGTTTTAATCACCCCAGCCATGTTTGACCGATACATTAGCTTTGACGGGTCAACCACTGCCCTTCTCTGTTCACTTTTCACACCAAGCGACCGTGCCTTCTTATTCTTCAATGACAGTTTAGTTTGCCTCCTCACTGCTAATCTAGTTAATGATGATTTCCTCTTGGATGAATCGGTCTTTTTCCCACCAGCGCTACGTTGCGCTGGTTGTCGCCGCGAATTTCCTGCAACAACCACAAAATGTTATCACCATAAACACTACAATTGAAACACACTACAATTGAAACACACATTAATAAATGACAACAAACATCTTTCCAATCAAGTGCCCAATTACAGCAGACAATTACAAATTCAATTTACAAAAGCAAAGGTCAGATATATAATGGAACAAGATCTACACTTCTAAACCATGGTGTATTCCTCAAGGTAATTGTTAAGGTCATTGAACAATCCAATGTAAACGTACTTCAATGTAGATATTAACAACACTGAGTGCATTTCACTCATTGTTTTCTTGTTGAAGGGAGCACCCAAGAACACTGTACCATTGTGCGAATGCGTTGGTGTATAATTTGTTAATGTCACACATAGTTCAACACTATACGACCATGTCAATCAAATATGACAACAAACATCGCACCAATCAAATGCACAATTACAGCAACACGTTAACCATGTGGCACATCAAATACGGCCAGCCTACCACGTCCCCTACTATATCCTCCTCATGTTAACAATCATGACTCCTGAGATTGGATTCAGAAAATCGAAGGTCAGACATATAACAGAACAAGATCAAGACTCCTCAACCATGGTGTATTCGTCAATGTAAATATGGTGTGTTGTTCAATGTAAATCTTAACATCGCAGGAAAGTCCAATGTAAACATACTGTAATGTAAAATATTAACACCAATGAGTGTTTTTCATTCAGTTTCTTTCATGTCGCAGGGTACACCAAAAATGACTGCACCAAAGTGTAAATTCAACAGTCTAAACTTCAGTACTGTCACACATGTACTACACTACAGAACCATGTCGAACAAACAAACATCTGACACCAAAAACTACAGCGTAGAAGTTGAAATAATTCTTATTTATTACATAAAATCTTTCGGACCTTCATGAAAATTTCTTAGCGTATAATGGTAAAACATGGAGTACTAGTCAATGTAAAATATTTACACCACTTAGTGGATTTCGTGCATTGGTTCGATGTTATACCTTGAACATGAAATCCAATGCGTCAACGTCAAAAGTTACAAACACCAAACACGACAACATGCGTGGCCACTACACAACGCTGCCAACAAATGTAACCCCAAACAAAAACCCAAACAACACTGGCAAAGAGACACCCAAACATCAAAACACACCAAACAAACATACATGAAACGACCGTATACAACATCGGCAAATCGTTTAACAACTTCATAAACTAAACAGCAACACAGCGTCACATAAAAAATTCACATCCACATAACAAACAAACATTGCCGTAAAAGCGAACATTAAACCCCATTAATGTACAAACCCTACCCACCCGAACCAAACCCTAAAACAACGATTCCCAAATTCCATTGCGAAATCATACAACCATTACTAACCTCGCTATGGCGTCATCATATGTTGTGCAACAAGATTCCCAAATCAAAATCCACGATTTCTGAACGAAACCCAAATCGTCAATCGCACAATGTAGAGTTTCTGCTTTGAAAACGCTGGAAACACCACGCCTACAGTTAATTATAACCTCGATCATCAATGTCTATCGAAATCAACATTCAAATATGGAATCTTTCCATCCTTGATAATGTGGGATTCGATCACGAAGGAGGGAAAAACGCAATAAGTCTATAGTGCGCTTCGTCCAAATGTGTAATTTCCCCTGTCGTTGAATTCCACATTTACCCCTCGTTTGGCTTACACCCTCTTCTTAAAAACAACGTTATCGGTAATTTCATTTTCAATGTAAAATATTTTTTTACTTTTATTTTTTAAAAATTTTTTATTTTTTGAACAAATATTTTAAATATTTTATTTTTTAAAAAAATTTAGAATTTGTGATAAAAGTGATGTCCATCTAAATGGACTTAAATGAATACCCATGTCCAACTCATATAAACCCAATTATAATTGAATTAACAATGAGCAACCCATTTGAGTTTATTTAGCCCCGTTTGGTTTTTTTCATTGGGCTGAATAATCACATATGAACAAAAAAAAGTCGAAAAATCAAAAAATTAAAAAGTCAAAAAGTCAACAAAAAAATTTGTCATTCACAATTCAAGAAGCCAAAAAAGCCAAACAAGAAAACCAAACAATCAAAAAAGTCTCAGACTAAAAAAATAAAAAAAGTCAAAAAGTCAACTAAAAAAGTCATTGCCAAATGAACCCTTATTGATTTGAGCAGGCTAATATGGTTTTAAATGGATATAATTAGACGGGTTCATGAGTTTGGGTTGGATTTGCCATCTCTAAGTTCTTATGGGAGAATTTATTTTTGCCTATTTTTAAAAGATGGTTAAAAGTTGACTTTTTGATTTTTTTTTTATTACTTTTTTTGAAAAAAACGTATAAAAAATGTGAGAGATAATGTGACCTAAAATGAGTTAAAAGTTAAAAGATGTGTTTTAACCATCTTCCCAAAATATTGTTAGAGATGGAATGATTTAGTGAGAAATGATAAAATATATAAAATAGAAAGAAAAAAAAAAAAAAACACTTATGCCTTGTTTGTTAATTATATATTTTAATCAAAAAGTTAAAGAGTTATTATAAGTTGTCACACCGCTCTCTCCTTTTTTTGCATATCTTTTCGTAAAAAATAAAAAAAATTACTAAAATAATATATTTCCAAACGAGGTCTAAATATTTTGTTTTAGAAGGGGAATAACACTTAATGTTGTTGATTTATAAATTAAGTGATAAATTGAAGGAAAAAAACTCTCTTATTTTGTTTATTTGTAAAGTAGTTATACAAACAAATTTTTCATATACAATGGCATGACCCTTTGCAAAATAAAAAGAGGCATCAAACTATGTCAAACATGGTAAGATTGGTACCATTGGTTAGATATTCAAGTTCTAAATACTTTTTCAGATGACTTAAGGCTAAAAATCTTTGTAATATGGAGAAATAAATATTCTAAGAAAATCAGACAAAACTTGTCGTGTTTTAGTAAATTGCAATTTTTCTTCCGATACTTATCGATTTTTAGTGAAATCATTGGAAAATAAAAGATAACTCGTGTATCTAACTATCCCAAGTGTTTGTACCCAAAAATTCATTTTGTAGAGAAACAGTATAGGTTGAAAATCACTGTTGCTGCTATGTTACAGACAACACTTATAAAAAAATTATTTCAATAGCAAAATGGTATCTGATGATTTTATAAGTGATACCGATGGGCACCCAGGAGGACCCAACCCACCGATCAGGGCCGAGTCCACATTCCAGCGATAAAAGTCCAATAAAATCAATATTAGGTCAGGACTACTAACATTCAAACACTTGCCAAACAGGGGCCTAGACACATAAGCAGACAAAGATCTTACAAAATTATTGCACCACACATCAACCATTAATGAGGCTCTCACAGCATTAAATGCGACAATCCCTTTACGTCGGAATATACAGACTCACCATGAACAATGCAAGCTAGAACATAGACTTTCGGCCAACACGACAGGCTGGAATGGATAAGAAAATGATGAGCAAAGGATATAAGGAAGTTTTCAAGACACATCAAAGGTTAAGTCCTTTATTTCTCTTCTTCTCTCTCTCTATACACAGTCAACCTCTCTTATTACTCGATTGTCGGAGGGTCCGCTGAGGGATTACCTCCCTCATTAGACCTTTTTGCAGGGACGTTCTACAAACTTCAGGGCCAGCAGACCTGTTGGAAGCTTGGACCAGTCTGCAAAAAGGTCCAATGCGGGAGGTAATCCCCCGGCGGACCCTCCGAAAATCGAGTTAGAATAAGAGAGGTTGACTGTGTAAAGAGAGAGAGAAGATGAGGAATGAAGAACTTAATCTTTGATGTGTCTCGGAAGCTTCCTTATATCTTTTGCTCATTATTTTCTTATCCATTTCAGCCTGTCGTATTGGCCGAAAGTCTATGTTCTAGCTTGCATTGTTCATGGTGAGTCTGTATATTCTGACGTGAAGGGGTTATTGTATTTAATGCTATGAGAGCCTCAATAATGACTGATGTGCAGTGCAATAACTTTGCAGGATCTTTGTCTGCTTACGTGTCTAGGCCCCTGTTTGGCAAGTGTTTGAATGTTATTTGTAACAACCTAAAAATTTAAGTTATCTCTTAAATTTTATATTAATTATAAATGAGAAAAACTCTAAATATTTAATTAATATCATAATTAATTATGATAATAATAGTGGTAGTAATAATAAAATTAAATAATTGATTTTATGATTAGGAGTTATTATTTTATTAATTAGAATTAATCTAATTGTTGTGGATAAGTAAAAGAAAAGAAAAAAGGAAAAAATATATATAAAAGGATAATATTGAATTTGACAAAGGTAACACGTGTCGGTGATCGGGGCTTTCTGTGGCTTGTTGCCCACGGTTACCTCCCCTATAAATGGGGAGGATTGGCTCATGGTATAGGGAATAACAAAATAAAAGAGAGAAAGGGAATTAGAAAGTAAGGAAAGCTGGCGACGACGGAAAGAAATAGTGATGTATTAATTTTAAGGTGAGTTATATTATACCTTGAGTTACCATAATACATTTTACGTATGTTTTGACTTACTATATTTATTTTATACAAGTTATGTTTTATAAATTATATTAATATTTCAATTACGTGGATTATTTTTTAAACCATATTTGCTTAAAATGGATATGTTTATTTAACTTTTAAAGAATATTTGACTATAACCTTATAAACAATTATGTTTTGTAAGTACCACCACGGGAGTCCCACGCCTTGGGGGACTTAAATAACCATCGGCTCTGTTTGGCCACTTTATGGCCCTCTGTTGTCATGGATCTATTGACATCTGTTCTGTGCGGAGCAAAATGTTGTGCGGAGATAAGTGCTACACTATTGTGAGAGCCACCTCTATAATCCGCACGAGCCACCTATTGAATCCGTACCTCTGTTCTAACTGTTACTCCTGTGATCTCTGTTCTGCTCTGTTCGGTACAGTAGTTATGGTTATTTATTTACATAATCTCAATTTTGCTACTTAAATGATTATTTGTTCAGACGAAGTTATCTTAAATATTTTAGTTACATAACTATCCATGGTTATTTTGTGTCTCTTATACTCTTGGCATAATATTTCTCACTATGCCATGTGCTTATAGCTGTTTACCAATTTTCAAGAAACAATATAATTAAGAAATAGTTTTTGGAAAGTCTTAGATGCGGGGCTGCGAAATAGACACACACAACACTTTTATGATATTTTTATATGTAAATATCGGTCTTTTTGGTCAATAAATTTTGTAATAAAAATAGAAGCTCTGATGATTATTTTGGTACCCTCACTTGAATATTATTTCCGCTCGCGTTTATTAATTTGTTTAAGAATTGCCGGAGGTAATTTCAGTTACTGGCCATCACGATACTTAACCCTTGGGTACGGGGAGTGGGTTGTGATATTATTGATCCTGGCCTAATATTGATTTTATTGGGGTTTGATCGCTGGAATGTGGACTGGGCTTGATCCGTGGCCATTGGTATCAATAAGAATTCAAACATGTAACATACACATCAAGGGAACTCCAATAATTTCAGATGTTGAAAATAAATTTTATAAAATTTATTTGAGACTTTCGAGTTGGGTAAAAATGCTGACAATGCCGGAAAATAACCAATTCAAGCTAAGTAATCTTTTCATTACATGACATATCCTCATATCATGCTCTTATCAATTTGCAACCAAATAAAATACATAATAAGCATAATGTTTCAACCATATGTATATATCTAAGGAAAGTTACCTCAAAAAGTTAAAAATTTGCCAAGTGTTGAGAACTCTATTTTCCCTCCCTTCCTTCTTCCGTCTTCATTCTCTCCATTTTTCTGTATTTTCTCCTCTTATTTGTAGACAAAATGATTAGATATTGTGTGTGTCAATTTTCGACCACACTGCCAAACTAGTTGTCACGACCCAAACCCGCCCCTATGGGTTTAGCACCGTAACCGGCCAGTAATCCGAGATTACCGAAGGCCTGCTTAACAGTAAGACAGTATAACAGAGTACAGGGACATGGCGGAAGCCAATACAGTAAATAAACAATGTCTAATGAGCTGTGACAGTCTGTATGCCAAAAAGATTTTTCATACATTCACATATATATACGGTACAGAGCAGTGTGCAAAACATTTACAAACATTCAGGACAGGGATCAAGTCCCTATTAACCAGTACAGTGCGATCTATACAGTCTATACAGTAAACAGAATAGTGCAGGAGGGGGAAAACTAAAACACCCCATAGCCTAAGCTTGGCAGGCTCGGAACCTCGCAGTGAGGCACATTGGTTGGCTTGACAAAACTGGAGCTTACCCCGACGTCTCTAGCATTGGTCCGGTGCCTGTACACCTACATATATATATGAGCAGTGAGCTAAAGCCCAGTGAATAACATAATGCGTAAAGAGGTTTAGAATGAATGTCCTTATAGTACAGTAATGATAACAGTTCATTAAATCAGTATTTCAGTCTTTCAGTCGATCAGTCATATGTGGTACATCCATTAGCATAACAGTAACAGTAGGTCTTGAAAGACCGAATAGTAATGATGGCCATCAATCAGTAAACAGTAGTGGTTCCAACGAGGGAACCGACAGAGATCTCTGTAAGAGTAACAGTAAACAGTAGGTGCTAAGGATGCCATAGTACAGTTCAGAAATAAAGGACATACATTCATTCAGTAAATAATACCAGTTCAGTAAACAGTTCAGTTCAGTATTCAAAAGATAATCATTTGAACATATCTTTACACAATTGTTACTCACAGAGTTCTGGGCTACAGTGAACTAGAGCGTCTCCTCGGAAAGCCAACCCTACACAGTTTACAGATTGAACACACACTAAGCTACACAGTTGGGAAAGATAATAACTTAATCCCTAATTTGCCTCGGTGTGTTCTACATCCATATCCTCTTTAAGATGCCTTAAATATGCCCTAGGAATGCCTAGGATGGAAAGAGGACGCAAAGATGCACTTAGAAAACATTTTCAGAATTTTCAGGAAAACAGAGTCCCGCTCGAGCGCAGGTTTCCCCGCTCGAGCGGACATGCAACAAAGGTCCCCGCTCGAGCGTCAACTTCCCCGCTCGAGCGGACCAAAAAGTACTAGATAGGTGAAATTCACGCTCGACGCACGCTCGAGCGCATCACCCAGTCCTCCGCTCGAGCGGACTGATGCACAGTGCAAGATGCTGGGAGCTCGATTTTCCCGCTCGAGCGGTACTTCCCCCGCTCGAGCGGACGACCAAAATCTGGAAATTCCAGATTTGAGTCCCAAGCTCAAAATCAAGTCTAGATGCATAAAATTCGATCCTCTTGGACCAATTTTCTGGAAAACATAAGTAAACTCATAGAATGACATGATTTGAAGCTCAATTTGTAAAATCAAAGCCCAAGGGTAGTTCAATTAAACCAATTTCAAATCAATTTCCATGAAAAAACTTCAAACATGACATGCATGAATTCAAAGCTTCAATTTGATGATCTAGTGAGCCAATTGTTCCAAAAACAAGTTGAAAACATGGACCATTGCAAAATTATGAACATGCATGTGAGAAATGATAAATTTACAACCTCAAAACTTGTCTATATGCACATTCATGCAACAATTGAGCTCTAATTCAACACTTTTGAACCAATTCATGCCTTAACTCTTTAAACTACCATGATCCATGCTAGAAGGAACTTAAACACAACAATGAGAAGGTGAATTCTTTACCTAAGTCTTGAATTACAAGGTGAGGAAGCTTAATTGCAACCTATGCTCCAATTTCTTCAATTCTACTAAGTTTCCAAGCCAATTAGAGATGAAAACACATTTCCTCCTCACTCTCTCTCTCTCTAGTTTGGTTGGCTCAACAAGAGGGTTGATGAAATGTTGTATAATGCAAGACCAAGTCTTGGACAAGGCATGGTGTAGTGGTCCACTAGATGGCATGATTGTAAATAAAGCAACTATCGCAATTTAACTCATTTTAATCTAATTTAATCATACCAATCATGTTTCAGATAAATATACCATAAAATCACGTAAATTATGGTGATCACAAAACACTAATCGATTTCGGGTTCGGCCGCCGATAAGGCCTTCAATTAACAGTTTAAACATAAAAATACAAACAGATAATTAAACACTCAAACAGATAAACATGCAATTAGCCAGATACAATTGATCGATTCAATTTCAGATCTCGGTCAGTCAGTCCAGTCAGTCAGTCCAGTATTTTAATCAGTTCTATTACTTTTCGTATTCGATCTCAGTTTAGCAGTAATCGGTAATCAATCAGTCATTAATCGGTAAATAGTATGAGGGTTGTTACACTAGTACTCAGTTGTAGAACACCGGCAGAATAGGTTTCATCACCTCAGGATGCCGAGGTAATAGAACCTAGGAGGCAGTTGTGGGGACATAATTTTTGAATGACAACACGTGGCCGAGGTGTCACCGAAGTGCCAGCCAAGGTGCCACATGTCCTGGTCATGACACCGAGATGATCTCGGCTAGGCTGAGGTTATCTGCGAAGAAACCGGAATCCGAGATAAGCGGATAAGGGACAAGAGTCCTAGAATGAGAGAGGACTTCAGTTTGGGTAAAGATAAAACTCTTAGAGAGTTTATCCCAATCCTACTGGGAGTCAAAGATTAGCAGTAATCCTAAGTCCATTAGGGCTAGACTTCTATTGGGACTAGGATTGTGTTGGCTATAAAAGGGAGGCATCCCCATGGGTCTAAGGTTTGTCTTTTATGCTTTGTCTAGTGAGTTAAACACTATTTGTTATCTGTGAGAGATAAGATTACTGACTTGATCGTCGGAGTGCCCCCGGATGGACGAACCACTGCGGGATTCTTATATTTCTGTAACAGGTTGTTCGGGCTTAATCTATTCTGCCGGTGCTCTCCAGCTGAGTTCCCCCTTTTAGTTGTATGATTAGATAGGGATATCGTCCCCAACCTTCTCTTTCTGTCCGTCGTTGGTCATCTATTCTCTTTTCGTTCCCACAGACGGCGCCAAATTGTGTGTGTTGATTTCCGACCACACAACCAAAAGGGGGAACTCAGTTGGAGAGCACCGGCATAATAGATTAAGCCCGAACAACCTACAACAGAAAGATAAGAATCCTGCGGTGGTTCGTCCACCCAGGGGCACTCCGACGATCAAGTCAGTAAAATATCTCTCAAAGATAACAAATAGTGCTTAACTCACTAGACAGAGCATAAAAGACATACCTTAGATCCATGGGGTGCCTCCCTTTTATAGTCAATACAATCCTAGTCCCAATAGAAGCCTAACTCTAATGGACTTAGGATTATTGTTAATCTTGGACTCCCAGTAGGATTAGGATAAACTCTCTAAGAGTCTTATCTTT
Source organism: Camellia japonica (assembly GCA_030407325.1). NCBI lineage: Eukaryota > Viridiplantae > Streptophyta > Magnoliopsida > Ericales > Theaceae > Camellia > Camellia japonica. The sequence goes on from JAPPVO010000016.1 coordinate 184,151,155, forward strand.
ACCCAAACTGAAGTCTTCTCCTATTCTAGGACTCTTGTCCCTTATCCGTTTATCCCGGATTCCGGTATCTTCGCAGATAACCTCGGCCTAGTCGAGATCATCTCGGTGTCATGACCAAGACACGTGGCACCTCGGCTGGCACTTTGGTGACACCTCGGTCACGTGTTGTCATTCAAAAATTATGTCCCCACAATTGCCCCCTAGGTTCTATTACCTCGGCATCCTGAGGTAATGGAACCTATATCATTCATTCCTTTAATCATGACCCCGGTTTAACTTCAACTTGTAAATTTTTCATAAATTTCAACAAGTGTTAAACATGTCCTCGGTTTAACTTCAACTTGTAAATTTTTCTTAAAATTTCAACAAGTGTTAAACATGACCTCGGTTTAACTTCAACTTTTAAATTTTTAAAATTTCAACAAGTTTTAAACATGACATCGGTTTAATTTCAACTTGTAAATTTTTCAAATTTCAACAAGTGTTAAACATGTCATCGGTTTAACTTCAACTTGTAAAATTTTAAAATATCAACAAGTGTTAAACATGACCTCGGTTTATCTTCAACTTGCAAATTTTTCAAATTTCAACAAGTGTTAAACATGTCCTCAGTTTAACTTCAACTTGTAAATTTTTCAAATTTCAACAAGTGTTAAACATGACCTCAGTTTAACTTCAACTTGTAAATTTTTCTTAAAATTTCAACAAATGTTAAACATGACCTCGGTTTAATTTCAACTTGTAAAATTTTAAAATTTCAACAAGTGTTAAACCAACCTTAGCTTGTAAATTCCAACTCCCAAACATCATTCTCCAGCCCTCTTTGATTCTCCATGCCTGACCTCCCATGAAGGCCGGTGAGAATGCCCCTTTGCCCTGTTATGTTGAGGGACTGCAAGAACTGTGTTCTGCCCCCCTTTCTGGGCATCTTTCTTGGTCACTGGAATCGGCGTATCTTGTAACGGGAATGGTGGCTTCATGACGTTGTTCTGCACCATGAAATTGCCAACCGTTTGCAAGTCCGCCAATTTGTTCGCCATTCCCTTCACCTTGTCGTCCCTCCGCAGGCATCTATCTTTCCATACCTGGAGGTCGTCCTCATTATAATACCCGCTTCGGTCCGATTTCTTTGGAACGTCGCCCTCCTGGCCGACGTCCTTTTCTACGTGATTCTTATCACGAGTCTCTTCGTTGCAGTTGTTTTCTTCGACGTCAAGATCAATATGTTTCCCACTCCCGGTAGGGATATCGTCCCTAACCTTCTCTTTCTGTCCGTCGTTGGTCATCTATTCTCTTTTCGTTCCCACAGACGGCGCCAAATTGTGTGTGTTGATTTCCGACCACACAACCAAAATGGGAAACTCAGCTGGAGAGCACCGGCAGAATAGATTAAGCCCGAACAACTTGCAACAGAAAGAAGAGATTCCAGCGGTGGCTTGTCCACCCGAGAGTACTCCGACAATCAAGTCAGTTATCAATATCTCTCAAAGATAACAAATAGTGCTTAACTTACTAGACAGAACATAAAAGAATACCTTAGACCCATGAGGGTGCCTCTCTTTTATAGCCAACACAATCCTAGTCCCAATAGAAGCCTAGCTCTAATGGATTTAGGATTACTGTTAATCTTGGACTCCTAGTAGGATTAGGATAAACTCTCTAAGAGTCTTATCTTTACCCAAACTGAAGTCTTCTCCCATTCTAGGACTCTGGTCCCTTATCCGCTTATCCCGGATTCTGGTATCTTCGTAGATAACATCGGCCTAGCCGAGATCATCTCGGTGTCATGACCAAGACACGTGGCACCTCGGCTGGCACTTTGGTGACACCTCGGTCACGTGTTGTCATTCAAAAATTATGTCCCCACAGATACCAAAAAATTAAAAAATCCACCCTTAAATCAAAGAATTTTGGAAGGCTTTCTCATACATATATATATATATATATATATTTTCTTTTCCTTTCCTTCCAGAAAGACTTGGGTGCCGCTTCTTTTAGGGTGGCTGGCCACCACCTCCTCCATATGTCAATATATAAGAGAATTCTATTATACACATCTCATACTATATGTCCTATTAATTATATCATTTTCTTTTTTAGTTCTGATCAAATTTCTTCTTAATTATGACATTATTGTGAGATTTTTGTTATGACTTTTTTTGTGTTTGATTATGACTTCCTTTTTTATTTTTTATAATTATGGTTCAGAAAATATGAAATTATATTATTTTCTTCTGTAATTATAAGGTACATATGATACACACAATTTGAGGGGTTTGTACCATAATATCTTCCCATAACACACACACACACACACAAACACACATAAGAAGATAGTACAAGAGAATATAGTTTAAAAATGGAAATATGCACTTATATAATAAGTTTAAAACTTTAGGGTTGTAAATGAAATAAATATAAGGGACCAAATTTTAAATTATGAAATAATACACAAATATTTATTTATAAAATAAATACTAAAAAAAAATTCGGGGCCTTGTTGGACTAAATCGCAAAGAACGACGAAAAATTGGGCGAGTTTATCATTAACCAAAAGTTAGGGTTTTAAAGTAATAAAATAATACCCTAAGGTTTTAAAAATAATTATTAGGGATTTAAAAGTGATAATTAAAATATCGGAATTGATAAGGGTTTCAAATCTACTTAAAAAGTTAAGGTCTCTACAATGTGGGCCCTTTTTTTTTTTTTTTTTTTTTGACGTAATATTTATCATATTTATAATTACTCTTTTACCAAATGACAATAAACAAACTTATTAATTCTAAAATTATCACAATATCAAAATTGTCTATCAAAATACCAAAGAAAACCTTAATCATGTTGTTCTCTCATATACTTTTTCTGATTACTTTTTTATCTTACCCAAGTGAGAAGAAACCCACAATAATTTATTTTATGTTTTACCCTTGTTATACCAAACAGACTACTAATGTGTGAAATATTTTAACAAGAAAATTTAATTTATAAACAAAAAATTTATATAAAGACTCAATCAAAATGGTGTGACAAGGTAAATGGTAAACAGTAAGTTGATTAAGTAAAATTTGGTTTGGTTTTGAGTTTTATGATTTTATTTTTTGAATTAAAAAAAAGGTAATTACAAAAAAAAAATAAACAATCATAGGTTTGATATTGGTAACAAAATAAATTTGAGTTTATTTTTTTCAATTTAAATTCTATTTTTTTTATATATTTTTTTAATTTAAATCATCTGTTTTCTTTCACTAAATAAAACTAACAGAAAAAGGAATTTTAGTTAAACTCAATAAAATGGTATTTTAGACATATATATTAAGTTTAATAGTTAAAATATTTTTTCTATCAATTTACTTAATGAAAATAGACAATTGATTAAATAAAAAATTATGATTTAAATTAAAAAAATTAACAATTTAGAATTTATTTTACTACAAGGGTCAAAACCCAGATTTTTTTTTGTAATTATAAAAAAATAAATTTAACAAAAGTTAAAATATAAATATATATTTTTGGAATTTTCAAAAATCATTTCAACTTTCAAAAGGGAAAAACTTAAAAAAAAAAAAAAGAAAGAAAAAAAAAAAAAGAAAGAGTTTTTATTTTTTTGAAGCACAAAAAAATTGCATTTAAAAAAGAAAAAACTAACAATGTTAAATGGAGATGCGGGGGATCGAACCCCGTGCCTCTCGCATGCAAAGCGAGCGCTCTACCATTTGAGCTACATCCCCTGCCGTTATGAATGGGCTAAAATATAATTAATAAATTAACTTTAAAAATGCTGAATAATGAAACTTTGAAAACTAAAATTAAAAAAATAATTTGTGAGATTCATTTATTTATATAACATTAGACAATTTTTTCTATCAAAGTGGTCACGTCTCTCTTGAAAAGCATTGGGTGCTAATAACATCTTTTATGGAAATTTTATGATATATGTACCATATATCCTTTTAGTTATGATTTTTGTATCTTTGATTATGACTTATTATATTGTTAGTTATGATACATTGCGATATTAGTTATGATATTATTTAGTTATCAACAATTATTTAGTTATACTTTATGTGATGTTTGGTTATAATTCAAATTATTTTTTAATTATGACTCGCATAGTATTGAGTTATGTCATTTAATATATAAAGAAAATTAGTTCACATAATATTATGCGGCAAGTAATTGTGTTTTTTTGGACACCAAGTAAATGTGATTAACAATTAGGGATGTAAAAATGATCCGTTAGCCTAAGGTCCGGCCCAACCCAACCCACTCGAGCTAGGGCCTACACCATTCTCTAGCCGGACCGACAGCCAACATCATTTTCAAGTTATGTTAGTGAAATTTTTTTTTAAAAAAATTTGTCCTACTTGGCCTGCCGACCCAAAGGCCTGATTACCCCTTGGGTTGGCTTGAGCTTTAGCTTAGGCCTAGTTTTTTGAAAACTAGCCCGACCTGATTGTTGATGGGAACACTAATGGGCCTGGACCAGGCTGGGCCCAAGGCAAAGCGGGCCGAACTGATTTTACACTACTGTTAACAACCATGTTTGTTAAATGCGTGCTTTAAAAAAAGTGTAATTGTTAACCACGTTTTACTGTAGTTTATAAATAAAATTTATCCATCAACACCTCATTGACCTCCCATGCATAAAGGTTTTATTTTTTTATTCGAGGTTTGTTGAAATTTTTATGCCTGAACAAACATTTATTCAATTTTTCCTGTGCCCAAATGTTGAATACCTTTGGCTTAGTTTGGAAGAGCTAATTTAGCCTAGTTTTTTTTTTTTGGCCGCCTGACTAAATTAGTTTTGTTTAGGAAGAATTTTTGATTTTTGATTTATTTATTTGGATGTGATGATTTGAGAAAAAAAATAAAATGATTATGGTTTGAATATAATATTTTATCTTATTGATTTATTTTGTCTTTTTATGCTTATTTAGGCAAAAAAGTTGTTACCAAACGGGAACTTTGAGTTTGTAACATTTTAAATTAATTTAGCACTAAAAGTTTGACTGAATTTTCCAACCAAATTTAATACATTTGTTTTAATATCACACAGATCTATTAAAATAATACGGAACCACTTTTAAATAACTTTTTATCAATTACAGACTAATTAAATATTAAATAAATAACTATTGCCACAACTAAGGAATTCATAAAATGTTATAAATACCCTTTTAGATAATGAGAAATTGATAATGTTTTAAAAAAAATCAAGAGGATGATTAGTCGAGTTGGAATAGTAACAGATGTTTAAAGTTAGGAAAATGATTTGTCCTCCTAAAAAAGCCTCCCTTAATCCCCCTAATGTCTTTCTTTTCTTTTTTTTTTCTTTTTTTTTTTTTTTTTTGCCTTGGTTTGAAATTTAGGGGAATTAGGAGGCCAAAATTAGGGGATGTAGCACAGCCCTTAAAGTTATTGTGAAAAAATGATGGAAGGTGGGATGTGGTGTGGGGGGAAGACATGGCATGGTAGGATATGTGTGTGTCTAAAGAAGTAGTTTGGAGCTGTAGGAAATAAACTGTTAAAAATTAAAAATAAAAGTTGTAGGAATAAAATTGGTATTATTTCAGACAAAAATGCCTAAGACCCCCAGTGGGGGTCACTGGGGGTCGTGTGTGTTGGCCCCTCATTGGCCCAAAAAAAAAAATTTGTTTTTTTTTTTTTCGAATTTCAACGAATGGTGTGCTGTCACGTCACTAGGGGTCGACCCCCAGTGGGGATCTGTAGTAGCGCTGTATTTGAGATATTGAAAGAAAAAAAAATTAAAATTAAAATTGTCAAAAAATTAAGGTATTCAAACAAATAATTGAGTTGCATTTAGGGCATCCTTGAACATAATTTTTGGTTGGAGTTTTTTTTTCATATTTATATTTTAATATGGGAGAATTTCAGAGACTTGTAAGGCTTATCAGGAGTCTCACTTTAATGATTCGTACCGTTTATTTTGTAGGATGTTCAATGAATTCATGAAAAAAAAATAGTTTAATCCAATAATAGTAATATTTTTATTTTATCATATTGTCTAAAAAAAAATAAATGATAAATATATTTTTAAAATAATTTACTTTTTTAGAGACATAATAAGTTAAGATTAATTACCATATCCATTTTTTTTTTTTTTTTTTGTAAAGATGATATATATTTAAGGGGTTAATTACAATGACATCTCTTGAAGTTTACTTCTAATATAGATTCTTCCTTCACATTTTGAAAATTACACTGACCCTGTGTTTGTCTTTTAACCTAGGGAACAGAAAAAATGTAATAACCATAATATCCTCAATTAAAAATATGAATCTTAGTTTGGCATCTTCAAAAAAAGACAAAAAGTTATTAAAAAAGTTAAAAAGTTATCACTATTCACTAAAAAAAAATACAACTCACTCTGACGTGAGTTGCCTTTACCAGACTTTGGTGAGAACAAATTACACAAACGGAGGCAAGCTTAAGGACGGTGCTGTTGGCCCTGTGGGAGTCCATCACGGGTCCCGTTTTGATAATCTGAACCATTTAATATATAAAACTCATCGAGTATTATATGCCTGTAAAAAAATCACGTCAATCGGATAGTGCTAACTACATGATCAAATCAATTTTGTATAAAAAAATGGATGGTGTTATAGTTAACGGTTGACAAAAAACTAATCCGATCAAATAGCTATCGATATCCGATCAACGTAATTTTTTATAAACATATAGTACTCGACGAGTTCTACACAGTCAACGGTTTCGATTACCAAAATGAGACCTTTGGTGGGCCCTCATGGGCTGAACATCACCGTCCAATTCAATGCCCGAAAAGGAGGCAAGCATATCCTATATGCTAGTCTGCCCATTACTCTAACCCAGCGTATTGCCTATTCTTCTCTCCCTTTTCCTATATACTAAATTATACAATTTTTTAATACACATTTTTTTCGTAAAAAATCAAAAAATTATCCCAAACAACCATATTTTTTCTCTCAATTTTTAGTCCAAAAAGTCAAAAAGTACACTTATTTAAGACATCCCAAACAACCCGTAGCATCATATTATTGTTTTGTATCATACCCCAAATCCGGGCATGACCAGCCGTGGCCCACAAAGACTCAGCCCAAGGCACACGTAAGCCTAAACATGAATCCAAAATCATGAAGAATAAATGTGATGATAACCCATAAATAAATAAATCAAAACTCAATCCAGTGACAAGTCACAAGTATAAATGGTTAAACCAGCCATAACCAACTTTCAAAAATATATCCTAAATGGAGCACAAATAGCCCACAAAATAAAAAGAAATATGCACAAACTTGACATAACAGTCTAAAACAAAATAAATGAAGTCCTAGAGGTCCATGCAATTGAATCCCCACTACGCCATGAGTTCACTCTAAATCCTTCTAACACCTGGAAATGGTAAACAACTAAGTCAGTTGATAGCTCAGTGAGTAGCAACATGGAAAACAGGGTTCGATTCCAAAATAAGATATATATGACAGAAACTAGATTGGCATACAGTTTGATAAGAATAATCTGTTTCAAAAAGAAGGCTCCACAGTTCAATAGTTAAAATACTCATGTCTCTCAAGAACATGATAAATGACATTTTCCACTTAAAACATATTACAACATGAACACCAATAATTTTTTGGGTACCAAGAAATAACAAGTAACATGCCACACAGTTCTCAAGGCTATAAGCCCCGTCGGATCCAATACCAAACTAAGAGTCATCCTCAGGGTGGCAACCCGGACCTTTTCTCTAAGACGATCCGATTAAAGGTCACCTAGTTTAACCTAGGTCTTTTCCTTACAATTGTTGAGCACTAGAGTCATCATGACCCAACCTGGATCTGTTCCCTAGTGGCCAAAGTCACCACACACAGTGGAATAATTTCCCTAAACTAAAATATACAGATGGTCCCAATAATTAATACACATCAGTTTTGCAAAACACGGTAGTTCACCATTATAAACATGAGACCAAAACAAATAGTTTACAGTATGTCAAGTTCACACATGTTTCAGAAATAATTTGATTCCATTGATAATATAATAATTTATCAAAAGAGTTTAGTCCTGAAACAACAATTAAATTTTCCAACAGTTCAGGGTAGGGGAACATTTATAAAAATATGTAGCATGAAACTACTCACCTAAAAACGAAATAATATAATCTTCGAATAGAGTATGAAAGTCCAACTAGTGCCCTGAACCAAGTACGAAGACTACACGTCACTACTAATTTAAAAATACTAAAGAGAATAATAAACTAAGTACCACACACTAAAGTGTACTAACACAGCTCAACCTAACTCACCGTTACCCTTAAATATTACCTAAGCTCATGTTCTTCAAAGTCTAAAATCACCAAAGACATGGGTTCAAATCGAAACTTAATTAAAAGTAACTTTAAGATAAAACAGAATTTTAAACAAACTTTTCCAATCTATTCGCTAACTTTGAAATTTACAAAACCCACTCTACGCTGTTCGAAAAATTCCAAAACCCTCCAGATATCAACTAATATGTCATAAGTTTCAAACCCAATTAGTTGCACTTGATTTGCTTATCAAAATAATTATCTACAATTAATTATGCCCAAACAGGTTGTTTTCTGCAGCACTTTAAAGAAATTAATGGTTCTCTTAGTATACATGAGCGATCAATGCAAGGAAAAAAATGTACGAAACTAGACTCGTAACCGGTTCTAATTACACTAATTTGATAATTTTCAGATCTATACCCAAAGAGAACGATGCTTCCGAACTTACTGTTTTAAATCAGTTTTCTGGACAGATTTGAATGCATCAATTTATATAGATTTTGACTCCCAAAAATTATGAGAAAATTCAGATATGAAATTCGATATGTAATTAATCTACTATAAAAATTTCAGTTTAAAATTCATTCGTTTGATATGGTTTCTCGATTTTTAAAGTTTGTAATATTGTGCAGAATTTTTGGACTAAGAATTACACCATTCTTTATACATGAATTTAACTCCTCAGATTTCTTAACAGTGTATATATATACACAAATTACATACACCTACAACCTTCCTATCAATGAATTAAATCATAAAATAGAATAAGGATAAAGAACAAATATAAAATAAAGAAGAAAGTTAGAACCCTACAACACACCCAAAAGTTCTTTGATTGCAACTTCTTCTTATTTTTTTTCCATCTCTCAAACCCTCTCTCATGGCTGCTGTGTTGTTGCCCTATGTGGTGAACAAATAATAGAGTAGGATTTGTGTTTATTCTATTTTATACTACTGGTGGGCACACACATAGGTCAAATAAATAGATAAATATATAAAACATATATATAAGTTATATACAACTCAAATGGTAAGAGTCTTATATATTAACCTTGTGATCTAGAGTTCAAGTCACACCCTCCTCTCTCTTATATATAATAATTAATTTGCCCTTTAGGATTCACCATCAAAATATTTTTAAAATTAATTAAACGATCATTTAATAATAATTAATTTGCCCTTTAGGATTCACCATCAAACTATTTAAGATTGTGAAATTATTATTATTTAATTATTTACTTGATTTGTATATTCGGGTTCTCACATTTTGTGTGTCATGATCCTAATAAGATTCCCAAACAACTATATTTTGAGATTGTGAAATTATTATTATTTAATTATTTACTTGATTTGTATATTCGGGTTCTCACATTTTGTGTGTCATGATCCTAATAAGATTCCTAAACAACTATATTTTTTTTCTCAATTTTTAATCTAAAAAGTCAAAAAGTATCAAACAAACTATCCGTATCTCTCTCACTCACCCACCCACCCACAATCTACCCAACTTGTACACTCCAACGCAATCTCTTCATCTCCACCTTTACACAATACACAACATTCTCTCCCATTACCTTTCCCTTTCCATGATTCACCTCTAACTGCTATCACCAAAGTGGGTTTCAAAATCAAAGTTGAACCTAAGCTCGACACAAATCAATCGCACATTATAAATGAGAAAGAGTTCACAAATCTAGTGATTGCATAAACGCTTCACCTGAATGAAAACTCCGGTGAATCACTCCATAGTCGAAACCACTCGTGTTCATGGAGTGTCAATTTAGATAAAGAAAAAACAAATGGAGGAAGTGAGAGAAAACACCAAATTGTGGAGCTAAAGATCTCAGGCGTTATTTACCCAAAATAATAAAAAATAAAAATAAAAAAAGTCATAGGCGTTGGTGGTGGTCAGTAAAAGAAAAATAAAGAGATAATAGAGATGTATTTCTGTGTGTAATTTGGGTAGGGAGAGAGAAAATATGGAGATAGGTAGTTAAATGTTGTTCGTCGAAACAAGGGAGAAAACAAAGGTTGCAGTGGCTGAAACCTAATTGAAATTAAAGGATGACAAGTGCATGTGCTAGTGTAAAACAATAAATAGGATTATCATCTTTTCTTCATAAATCTAATTACAAATTCAATTTTGCAAACCTGTTACATCTCACTTGCAACATTTTGCATCTCAATCAATAACCCCATTGAATTGAATGGTAATTCATATCAAAAGTTATGTTCAGCAACTTAATTCCTTTCTTCTTCACAGTTCATTTAAGCAATTCATCAAACACCTGAAGTATGAGATTCTTCTCCTACTACTGCCTCTTATACTCTTCTATGCCATCCCTACTCCACCCTACCCCACACCACCACACCACCACCTGCTCTCCCCCGCCACTACCAAATCAAGCATGAACCACCACCGAATTAACTACTACCACATTCAACAGACCCAAAAAAAAAAAAAAATCCAGAGGAAGAAAGAGACCACCAACACCTTCAATGTTGCACACTCAACCTCCTCGCTACCACAAAAACCATGTTGGAAATGGTTGGAAAAATTCTGGGTAAAACAGAATTTTTTCCTAACTTTGGTCTAATTTTTAGGTGGGACCCGTGCGTTGATTTTCGCGGGTCAAAGTGGTAACGCGTTCTATGCCGCGTTGTGATTCACGTGGTATATTTGGTTGCTCAAAACCATTATCGGGTGAATGGGTAATTGAAGCCAAAGTGTGCTCCATGGAAATGGAGTTTTTGGTGGAAATTTCTTAAGGTTTGGAAATTGGCTTGTCTCACATTGGTTTGCTGGGAAGTTTTGAATGGGTTTATATAGCTTGGAATTATAACTTGGGGAGGGCTCCAAGGGGAACCCCAAGTTTGTAGAATGGAGAGGTTATGGGCAAAATGGGCTAGACCCATTGGATCCAAAAATCACCACGCGCGCGCGCCGCCGTCCGTCCGGGCTGGGCTTGGGCACAGGTGCGTGGTGTGTGGTTGGGTTGGGCTTGTTCGGCCTAATACTAATCTTTTTGGGCCATAAACATTTGGATTTAATTTTATTTTTTAAAATAAAATCTGTCCAACTGTCCAGAATTCAAATTAATTCTGGAATTAATCTGTTCTGATTTTTCTCTACAACCAAACAGGTCCCTTCCGTTTTTATTTGTTTGAATTTTGAACCCAACAGATTTAAATCTGTTTAATTCAAAACCAAACAGGTTTCATACCTGTTCAAAACAAGTTAGCACCTGTTTAATTCAAAATCAATAGCCACCACTACATCTATAAATAGGCAGCCCTCATTTGATGTTTTACATTCAGAAAATTCGTACTTCTCCTCTGCAAATTTATTCTCTTCATATTACTGCATTTATTTCATTATTTTTCTATGAGAAAGAGTGTATACACTAAGTGTGTTTGTTGAACAAATAAATTGTAGTGCTGCATTTATTTGTTGTTGATCATTTCATCCTAGGAGATAGACGTCCATATTTTGATAGCAGCGTGGAGAGGACGAATCTGTCTTAAGGAGACAGTGTCGATCACTGGACTTGATTAGAATAATATTCAAGATATTAATCAATTTGATTTTTGTAATCAAACTTTCTCTCTCCTTTCCTTTTTTTCTTTTATATTCTGTTTGTCGTTTAGTACCTAAACAGAATTAATTAATTTAATTACAGTGAAGATTGTCCAACAATCTTAAGACAGAATTTATTTTGGTATCTTCATTGTATTTAATTTTCTGTGATTTCATAAAGACGTATTCTGGTTGGAAAAACAAATAGTGGTTTATGTTATTTGACAGATAGTAGTAATATACTGTCTATTTTCTTTGACAATTAGTAGTAATATACTGGTGTCATTAACAATTGCAGAATATTAATTTGTGTTATAGAAAATTATTGTGGTATTTTATTTTTCTAGTTTTAGTAATAAGGAAAATAAAATTATTTTGTGTTATAATTTATTTTCTGGTTTTAGTAACTAGAAAATTAATTTGTGTTTTAATTTTTTCTAATTTTTGTAATCAGAGATTATGGCTACTGCAACTGGAAGTGGTACTCCAATTGTTACACCAACACCAGTCCCTATCCAGAACCATGTTCAAGTACCAATCAATCATGGAAAAACCAGAAAAATTTAACGGTAAGAGATGGCAGCAGAAGATGCTGTTTTATTTTACAACTCTAAATTTGGCTCGGTTTCTCCATGAAGAAGCTCCAGCATTTAAAGAGGGTGAAAGTGATCGGTAAGTAGTTGCCGCTGTAGATTCTTGGAAACATTCAGATTTCCTGTGCAGAAACTACATCCTCAATGGCCTTGACAACATGCTGTATAATGTGTACAGTCCTTTGAAGTCAGCAAAAGAATTGTGGGATTCTTTGGAGAAGAAGTACAAGACAGAGGATGCCGGCACGAAGAAATTTGTTGTCGGTAAATTTCTGGACTTCATTATGGTAGACTCCCAAACGGTAATTTCTCAAGTTCAAAGTTTCCAATTAATTTTACATGATATTCATTCTGAGGGTATGTCTCTGAGCGAGTCTTTCCAAGTCACTGCTTTAGTGGAAAAGTTACCACCGGCTTGGAAAGATTTCAAAAATTATTTAAAACATAAACGGAAAGAGATGACCATGGATGAACTTATTGTAAGACTGAGAATTGAGGAAGATAACCGTAAGGCTGAAAAAAGGAATGGGAAAAAACCTATTGAGTCCAAGGCTAATGTGGTTGAACAAGTTCACAAGGAGGAAGTTTACTGGAGATGGTCCTAAACAAGGCGACAACAATGGCAACAAGAAGTTCAAAGGAAAATGCTATAACTGTGGCAAGACTGAATACCGAGCTTCTAACTACCGCCGCCCTAAGAAGGATCATGGAAGTACAAGCAAGAAGACCACCAATCAAGCCAATGTAACTGAATTAGATTACATCTCTGACGGAGTGAATGACATCAACCTCTCTGCTGTGGTGTCTGAGGCTAATTTGGTTGGAAATCCCAAGGAATGGTGGGTTGACACTGGGGCAACTCGTTATATTTGTGCAGACAAAAAGATGTTCACTACCTACAATGAGGCTGCAAATGGTGAACAACTTTTCATGGAAAATTCTTCTACTTCTACTGTGGCTGGACAAGGAAAGGTGATCTTGAAGATGATATCAGGGAAAGAACTGACCCTCAACAACGTACTGCATGTACCTGACATCCGGAAGAATTTGGTTTCTGGCTCTTTGTTAAGTAAAAATGGTTTTAGGCTTGTATTTGAGTCTGATAAATTTGTATTATCAAAGAGTGGTATGTATATTGGTAAGGGATACATGAATGATGGTCTCTTTAAATTAAATGTAATGACAGTTGTATCAAAAGTTGCTATGAATAAGAATAACACATCTTTGTTTATATTCTTGAGTCGAATTTATGGCATGGTAGATTAGGACATGTGAATTTTGATGCTTTGCGTAGATTAATTGGTTTAAATTATATACCAAAGTTTGAAATTAATCCTAATCATAAATGTGAAATTTGTGTAGAAGTGAAACTAACTAAGGCTCCATTTAAATCGGTTAAAAGGAAAACCGAACCTCTAGAATTAATTCATACAGATGTATGTGATCTTAAATTTGTTCAAACTAGAGGAGGCAAAAAGTATTTCATAACATTTATCGATGATTACACAAGATATTGCTATGCTTATTTACTTAGAAGTAAAGATGAAGCCTTAGAAATGTTTAAACTCTACAAAATAGAAATTAAAAATCAACTTGGTAAAACCATTAAAATGGTTAGAAGTGATAGGAGTGGTGAATGTGATGCACCATTAAATGAATTTTGTGCACAACATGGCATTATTCACCAAACTACAGCACCCTATTCTCCTTAGCAAAATGGAATTGCTGAAAGAAAGAATAGAACCCTAAAAGAAATGATGAATGCCATGTTACTAAGTTCAGGCTTACCACAAATCTTGTGGGGGGAAGCAATATTGTCTGCTAATTATGTTCCTAACAGAATACCCCACAAGAAAACCAATAGCACTCCTTATGAGTTGTGGAAAGATCGACCACCTTCCTACAACTACTTAAAAGTGTGGGGGTGTTTGGCAAAAGTTGAAGTTCCTGTTCCTAAAAAGACCAAGATTTGACGAAAAACAGTAGATTGTGTGTTTATTGGTTATGCTCAGAATAGTAGTGCATATCGGTTTCTGACTTATAAATCAAAAATACCTGATATAAATGTGAACACTATTATAAAGTCAAGGAATGCTGTGTTTTTTAAACATGTCTTTCCTTACAAGAAAGGACAGGAATTAAGTTCACAGAAAAGAACTTATGATTGTACACAAAGTCAAGAGACTAATGACAATCAAACACAAGAGGCTAGTAATGGTCTCGACTAACAGGATTTAACTGATGATGAACCAAGACGAAGTAAGAGAGCGAGAACATCAAAATCCTTTGGTCCAGATTTTCTGACATATCTGTTAAAAAATGAACCTCAAAGCTTTAAGGAAGCAATGACAGGTCCTGAAGCACCTTTTTGGGAAGAGGCTGTTAATAATGAAATTGAATCCATTATGCAAAATCATACTTGGGAATTGGTGGATCTTCCACCTGGTTCTAAACCTCTTGGATATAAGTGGATATTCAAGGGAAAAATAAAGGCAGATGGTTCAATAGACAAGTATAAAGCAAGACTTGTAGTAAAAGGTTACAGACAAAAGGAAGGTCTGGACTATTTTGACACATATTCCCCTGTGACAAGAATAACATCCATTCGCATGCTTATTTCTATAGCAGCGTTATTTAATTTAAAAATACATCAAATGGATGTTAAGACAGCTTTCTTAAACGGTGATCTAAATGAAGAGATCTATATGGAGTAACCCGAAGGGTTTGTAGTGTCGGGGCAAGAAAAGAAAGTTTGTCGGCTTGTAAAGTCTCTTTATAGATTAAAACAAGCACCTAAGCAATGGCATGAAAAGTTTGATCATGCAATGCTTACTAATGGGTTTAAGATAAACGAATGTGACAAATGTGTATATGTTAAAAACACTGACCAAGGATATGTCATAGTTTGTCTTTATGTAGATGACATGCTTATCATTGGAAGCAGTCAAAACATGATCAAATCAACTAAGCAAATGCTTAACAAAAGATTTGATATGAAAGATATAGGGGTCGCAGATGTTATATTAGGAATGAAAAATACTAAAACATCTGACGGATATGCATTATCTCAATCACATTATATTGAGAAATTTCTTGGTAAATTTATCAAGGATGATATGAATTTAGCTAGAACACCTGTAGACGTCAATCTTTATTTATCAAAAAATAAAGGTGATGCGGTGTCTCAGTTAAAATACTCCCAAATCATTGGAAGCCTAATGTACCTAATGAATTGTACTCGTCCTGACATAGCTTATACAGTCAGTAAATTGAGTAGGTACACTAGTAATCCCAGAGAAGACCATTGGAAAGCGATCATTCGGGTTCTTAGATATCTAAGATATACTCGTGATCATGGTTTGAACTTTACTCGATATCTAGGAGAACTTGAAGGTTATTGTGATGCCAATTGAATATCGGACACTAAAGATTCAAAATCCTCTAGTGGATATGTTTTTACTCTCGGAGGCGCTACTGTTTCTTGGAAGTCCATGAAACAAACATGCATCGCATATTCCACAATGAAATCTAAGTTTATTGCTTTAGACAAAGCAGGAGAAGAAACAGAATGGTTTCGTCACTTCTTAGAAGACATTCCAATGTGGCCAAAACCTGTGCCAGCTATTTGTATTCATTGTGATAGTCAATCTGCAATAGGCAGGGCACAGAATCATATGTATAACGGTAAGTCACGACATATTCGTCGTCGACATAATACCGTGAGGAAATTGTTGTCAAATGGAATAATCTCAATAGATTATATAAAATCTAAAGAGAATATTGCGGATCCATTAACAAAAGGTTTGACAAAAGAGCTAGTGTATAGTTCATCGAAGGGGATGGGATTAAAGCCTATGACATAAGAGTCATCATAATGGTAACCCTATTTATATGACTGGAGATCCCAAGAACTAAGTTCAAAGGGACAACTAAGTTATGTGTGGCTCGCCAGAAATCACCAAGGGATTAAAATTCCCTACCCATTCCTATGGTGAGAGTAATATCTGCAACATGTGTTGTCTGCAGGGGTATAAGGATAAGTTTAACTTTTAATGATTACTTATATCTTGATTTAGGCATGAAAATCAAGATGAGTATAGGGAGATACTCACAATAAGAATCACTTATATAAGTGTCGAACTGGGGCCGGTTCTATGAGAATGAAGAGGCTAAATTCTCTAAAAAAACTCATGAAAACCAAGAGCGTTCAAGGCCAAAATGAACACAACAGTGAGAACCACAATGTGTTACAAGATATTTTGTGTGAAATCTATTGTCTTGGCTTACACAAACGACTGAACAATTCAAGGCATCGCGTCCATTGGTTAGCTAGTAAGTCCGATAGGTTATCACTAGGGAAGGTTCAAGGTTGAAAGCTACCTATCCTGATGCAAGATATTTTGGACTTATACTCTTTCGATAAAGTCTGCATATTGTTGCATTTCTGTTGTCATCAAATTCCATTCATGTGGGGGATTGTTGGAAATGGTTGGAAAAATTCTAGGTAAAACAAAATTTTTTCCTAACTTTGGTCTAATTTTTAGGTGGGACTCGTGCGTCGATTTTTGCAAGTCAAAGTGGTAACGCGTTCTATGCCGCATTGTGATTCATGTGGTATATTTGGTTGCTCAAAACCATTATCGGGTGAATGGGAAATTGAAGCCAAAGTGTGCTCCATGAAAATGGAGTTTTTGGTGGAAATTTCTTAAGGTTTGAAAATTGGCTTGTCCCACATTGGTTTGGTGGGAAGTTTTGAATGAGTTTATATAGCTTGGGATTATAACTTGGGAAGGGCCCCAAGGAGCACCCCAAGTTTGTAGAAGGGAGAGGTTATGGGCAAAATAGGCTAGACCCATTGGATCCAAAAATCACCACATGCGCGCGCGCCGCTGCCGTTCGTCTGTCCGGGCGGGCTGGGCTAGACCTAGGCACAGGTGCGTGGTGTGTGGTTGGGTTAGGCTTGTTCGGCCCAATACTAATCTTTTTGGGCTAGAAACATTTGGATTTAATTTTATTTTTTGAAATAAAATCTGTCCAACTGTCCAGAATTCAAATTAATTCCAAAATTAATCTGTTCCGGTTTTTCTCTACACCCAAACAAGTCCCTTCCATTTTTATCTGTTTGAATTTTGAACCCAACAGATTTGAATCTATTTAATTCAAAACCAAACAGGTTTCATATCTATTCAAAACAAGTTAGCACCTGTTTAATTCAAAATCAATAGCCACCACTACATCTATAAATAGGCAGCCCTCATTTGATGTTTTACATTCAGAAAATTCGTACTTCTCCTCTACAAATTTATTCTCTTCATATTGCTACATTTATTTCATTATTTTTCTGTGAGAAAGAGTGTATACACTAAGTGTGTTCATTGAACAAATAAATTGTAGTGCTGTATTTATTTGTTGTTGATCATTTCATCCTAGGAGATAGGCGTCCATATTCTGATAGCACCGTGGAGAGGACGAATCTGTCTTAAGGAGACAGTGCCGAACACTGGACTTGATTAGAATAATATTCAAGATATTAATCAATTTGATTGTTGTAATCAAACTTTCTCTCTCATTTCCTATTTTTCTTTTATATTTTGTTTGTCGTTTAGTACCTAAACAGAATTAATTAATTTAATTACAGTGAAGATTGTCCAACAAACCACACTATACAAAAGCTTTTGAGATTTATTGTCATTGGGTTTTCTAGTTCCAGCACCTCTTCTACCATGGAGCAATACCCCACTGCTACAACATCACGACGAACGACAATGGAAGAAGCGATTTGCGCATCGAGATCCTCTTTTATTTCTTCCTTTCGTTTCCAGTTTTTAGCTCTGAATTAGGTTTACAAATGGGTGAACGGTGGGCTATTTGATTGGGTTTGGGTTGAATGATAAAAGGCCTATTTTGGGAAGATGATAAAAAGTGATTTTTTGGCTTTTAACTAAGTTTTTTGGCTTTTTTAGACAAATGATTTGGGAAGTTGGTAAAAAGTTACTTTTGGCTTTTTTGATTAATATTTGTTTATGATGTCAAATCACAATAAAATGACCAAACTATCCCCATTAATTTAAAATATTTACAATTTCACTCATGTAACACATTTTGACTCATGAGAGGTAGAATTGTAATTTCACCAGTAGCTAAAAACCAACTTCCCAAATGAAAAAAAATGCAAAAAAGCCAACTTTTGGGTTTTGCTACAAACCAAAAAAAATGGCTAAAAGCCAACTTCCCAAAATTGGCGTTTTGACCATTTTTAGTGCTGATGTCATCCAAAACTATTACTTCACCTAACGGAGCTTAACAGAATGGACAAAAGTGTAATACGATTTGAAACCTCAAGGAGAGTAGTGTAATTTCCCAAACTTCAGAGAGAAATTTGTATTAAAATTAAACCTCAGGGAGTGTCGATATAATTTACCCATATTTAGGAGTGGTTTGGGATGATCTAAATAAGTGTACTTTTTGATTTTTTATAAAATATGGATTGGGTTTGAAATGATGTAATGGAGAGGTGATGTGACTTAAATAGGATAGTGACTTTTTGACTTTTTTAGGTTATGACAAACAAGGCCTTAAGATACTATCTAGGGGTGAGCAGTGGATATACCAATCCGCCCAAACCGACCGAACCAAACCGATCCGCTGCATTTTGGACGAATGTGTGATGACGAACGGACGGTTGCAGATTGATTTTTTCCAATCTACCTAGTTTTGGACGGATGGCGGATTTGAGATTCCTTTGGCCGCAACCGAACCACCAAACCGCGAGCACCTCTAGTATTTTATAAGATTTTGTGTTTTCAATTTATTTTGATATTTTATTTGTGTTTTTAATTAAAAAAGAGTTAAATATTTTGTTGAAAAAGAGTTTTCAACTTGAATATATTTTTTAAATTGAAAAAAATAAATGTATTATTTATCTATATTTTTTGATTTTTAAATCTAACTCTAAAAATAATAAATAAAAATGATGATATATGCTGGATGGATTTTGTTTTCAAAAACAAATATAGATGAGGCATACAATCTCTACTACTGCTATGTTCATTGTTTTGTTGGTTTGAATTGTTTTTATATTTTAAGAACCACGGATTGTAATACTTTATGTGGATGAGGAATACTGTGATTGTAATATGTAGATGAGACATGTAGTGATTATAATATTCTAAAGTTTCGAACTTTCTTTCTTTGGATGAAACATGCAGTGATTGTAATACTTTTTTAAGTTATTGACTGTAATACTTTTTATTTTTTATTTTTTTTGAAGAAGTGCACACGTTGAATTATGTTGAAAATTTATAAAATTTTAAATCACCAAACCGATTCGTATCCATCTGCCAATCCACCAATCGGCTCAATCCACATCCGCCGTATTGGCGGACGGATGTGGATTGATTTTTTTCAATCCGCCAATCTGACGGACGGATGACGGATTGGAGGTTCCGTGACCGCAACCGACCCGCGCCCACCCCTAATACTATCAAATGAATAGTTGGAAATAATATAAAAGAAAATAGGCAGTTTCTCAAATTATAGGAAAATGCTATGGTTTGTATATGCATCCTACTCTAAAACATGTAATTTTATCATAAAATTTTGTAACAGTAATTACAAAATGAGTAATCTCGTTATAAATTAGCGTAATAAAAAAATATCGTAACAAAGTCACAAAATTTTGTAACATCAATCACAAAATTATAGACATTTTGGCTTGTTTTGAGAAGTAGATTAAAAATTGGTTTTTTTTTTGCTTTTTTTGACTTTAAAAAAAAATGCGTAAAAAAATAGAGAGATGATATGATCTAAATAAAACCAAAAAAATGACTTTTAGCCGAGTTGCCAAAACAAGCCTTGTTACACCAATTTGTAACAAAGTTACATATTTTGTGATTGATATTATCAAATTTTATGTTAAAATTATATATTTTTGTGGTAGGATGCATCTCTAATATTCTGTTTGGATGGAGAAGTTTGGTGAAAAAATAAAAGAATTGTGAGAATGGAAAACCTTTTAACGTGTTTAGATGGTTAATTAGGTGAGAAATTGTGAGAGATAGTGAGAAAAAAACTTCTACCAAAATTATGTTTTGTTTATTACCAAAAGTGATGAGATTTAGTGAGAAAAGAAATGGATTTAATGAAAATTTTATAAAATACCAAAATTATCAAATAGCAGAAGAATGTGGAAAAATAACTTAGTCATGTAAAAGATTATTTTGGTAAAACTAAATAAAACATTTTTTTTTTGGGTAAATTACAAATACACCCCTTGAGATTTGTTTGAAACACGAATTGCTTCATGTGATTTGGAAAATTACAAATACCTCCCTGTCCGAATTTTTTATTTAATAGAATTAATTGAAAAAGTGAAATTTCTAACTGTTCACCTATATAATAATAAAATCATCTGAATTATTAATTGAAATAAAATTTTAACATTATTAAAAACTGTTAATTAACTTGATGATTTATTAATAAAAGGACCTATTTGTTGAAATTAGAAACCTCCTTAGAGGGCATAATGTAATTTCTAGAATCACATGGAGTAATTTGTAATTTAAGTAAACCTCAGAGAGTGTGTTTGTAATTTACTTTTTTTTATATATATAAATATTTTCTCTTATTTATTCTATCAAAATAAGATAGATGAGACATATTCTCTTATCTTTTCTTTTTCTTTTTCTTTTTCTTTTTCTTTTTCTTTTTTCAAAACATAATAGTGAGAAACTATAATCATTTCAAAAAAAATTTCATCAATTACAATCATTTATTTTAGGGTAAATTATAATTTAACCACTTGTCGTTTACCTAAAAAACACGAAGCCTCTTTATAATTTCATTTGTAACACTTAAACCCCTTATACTTCATACCAAAGTGTAATTTTCGATGGAACTGTTTGTTTAAATAGAATGTGTGTTGCACGACTATGAATGGTGAGTGGAGTAGTTTTTTTCACCCAAAAACATATGACAAATGACCAAAACACCCTTATTGCCATATATATACACAGAATGGTGTAGTGCAACAAAGCATGGGTTACACCCTTAGACCATCACATAGGTTCTCTCTTCCTCATTATATAAATATGCAACACCATCATCTTCCATGCAAAACCACCACCATTACCTTTTATTTCTCCTCTTATCTCACTATCATCACCTTCCATGCAAAATCACAACCAACCAACATCATCACCATCATATTCCATGCAAAACTACAACCAACTTCTTATTCTATGTAAAACCACCACTCAAAATCACCACCACAACTTCTCTGTCTAAAAATTATCCACAACCAACTTCTTATTCCATGTAAAACCACCAATCAAAATCACCACCATAACTTCTCTCTCTAAAAATTATCCAAACTCACTTTTCTTCTTATAATTCAAATTAGTAACAAACCCTGCCCATGAAATCAAACAATTAATATGTATAAACATTTAGATTTTTGAAATAGCATTGATGGGATTCATACCAACCAAACCCACTTTTTCTTCTTGTTTCCGACATTTCTTCGACCCATCTTTCGGACTCCATAATTTTCTCGATTCTTAACAATTTTATCCTGTTCTTTCACCAATCTCCTCACCTTGCTTTACATTTCATCTTATGCTACCTGGTTTTCTCACTTCTTCCTAAAATGGGTGGTTTTGACATACTGAAAGTTGTTTGAAAAGTAACTTCACACATTTCAAAGAAACATCTCCCAATCTATTTCTTTCTTTTTCATCATCCACCCTATTCTGTTGCTTCATCTATAGCACTTTGTAAATGGTAGTTCTTGGTTTTGATGGAGCTGAGCAATGGTGGTGATGATGGTGGTCACAGTGAAAGAGAAGATATATATATATATATATATAGAGAGAGAGAGAGAGATAAGAAGTAATACAAGATCATTTTTCCTTATACGTGATAACTGTTGAAATATGTATTATATATATATAGAGAGAGAGATATAAGAAGTAATACAAGATCATTTTTCCTTATACATGATAACTGTTGAAATATGTATTATATATATATATATATCAGTTAATATGAACCAACTAGGCCTAGCCTAATTGGCCACTATGCCTTCCTTAGGGCTTAGTCCCAAGGAGGTCATGGGTTCGATTCCCCTTTTGGGGTTGAATTAAGGGTATGCAAGCACTTAAGCGCTTTGCCAAGGGTGGGGAGATTTTCTCCCATAGATGCTAATCTAACAACTAACATTTGCCGATCAAAAAAATATATCAGTTAATATGTATGTATATATATCAAATATGTATAATTGAAACTACCCATCAATTCTTTCGTATGTATTATATATATCATATATGTATAATTTAAATTCTAGAGAGGGAGAGATGAGTATTTGTTTGGGTCTAAATTCTAGGGAGAGAGATATGTATTTGATGATGGTATAAGAGGTGTGTGGTTTGCCATAAGATGAAAAAGAAGAAGAAGAAGAAGAGGAATACAAAAAATTTAAAGAAAAATCAGAGAATATTCTGGTCTGTAATGGTATCAAGAAGAAAATTAAATAAATAAATAAGGGTAATTTAGACTTTTTATTATTTCTGTTACGTCTGTTCAAAATTGCACTTTGGTATAAATTATAAGGGGTTTAAGTGTTATAAATAAAACTATACAAAAGGTTCCGTATTTTTTGAATAAATCACAAGCGGTTAAGTTATAATTTACCCTTTATTTTATCAGTAAAGATTTAGAGCTCTAAATCCACCATTAGTGAGGTAGAAAATGAAAAAAAATAAAAATAAACAAAAATAAAAAATAAAAAAAACAAGGCACAGCACATACTATGGCAGTGGGTGGGACCCACTGTCACATCATTAGTGGTAGCTCTAATTAGTGGTCTCAAGCATTATTGTTATTTTATTTTCTCACCTCACGACAGGTGTGTCCAAATATAATGCAAAAACGCAATGTTCACCTCTGGAGTGTTTAGGAACTGGGGTTGGAAGGCTTTCTTAACTAAAATAGCTAAAAGTATTAGCATCATGCTTTTGAGATTATGTTAGCAAGCCAACGTTTTAAATCAATCCTTCAGATAGTTATTACAAAATAAATTTTATCATTACTACATTATCTCGCTTTATTAAGGTACTATTTATATGTTATATAATATTTTATTATTTATTTTTTAAGAGTGACAGAATATTTTGTTGAATGACCAACTACTGATTTTTATTTTTATTTTTTTTGAAAAATATGAAATAGAAGATTTTATCATTTATTATTAGTCATCTTGCCGAACATCGTGCCAGACCATTGGCTACAGCACCATTATTTTATTTTTTTAGGAGTATGGCAACTTCTCTCAACTTCTCTCAGAAGCAACTTTGGGCAAATTATTTGCATGATCCAGGAGATCATAAAAATAAAAATTTTATAAAATTAAAAAGTTGTTTGGGATGAACCATATAAGTGTACTTTTTGAATTTTTAAGTAAAAAAGTAGAGGAAAAAAATATGATTATTTGGGATAACTTTTAAACTTTTTACAAAAAAAAATATGTAATAAAATATTGTAGATGCAAAATATACTAACCTGTAATACTGTGCCAGGGCATTCATTTCAAATTTATTTATTTATTTTAATGGGAATTGGTGGTTTGCATTGTGCCGTGGTATGGACTTGGGAAATATAGATGGGGCTTTTCCCCAACTAAGCCCCTACACTAATTTATTTCCCAACCTAAGTCTAGTTTGGCCGAATTTTCCAAACTAAGCTGAAACGTGTTTATAAAACACGCTTTCGACATTTTTGTGGTCTAGACAGACAAAATAAATAAAATTATGAAAGCGTGTTTAGAAAACGCGCTTTCAATTAAGGTCGCGCAGTTACAAATCGCGCATTTATTAATTATCGCGTCAATTAATAAAACGCAATTCAAAAACGCACAACATGAAAACGTGTTTTGAAAACACGCTTTCAATAAATAAAATTTTAAAAAAATAATTTTACACCCACATCACACAATCTCACACTCACACTCACACTCTTTTCTCTCTCTCTTTGACAGACTTACACCCACATCACTCCACTCTCTCTCCTTTACACACATCCACACACACTTATGATAAATAAATAAAAATAAAATAATTAATTTTATTCATTATATTTATTTTAATAAAATATATATAATTTTTAATATATATAAATTTTATTTTACAAAATTGAGACCAATATTAAATATATATATATATATAAATATATAATAATTTATAATAACAAATAATAATCAACTATATAAAATCATCACTTTTTTACTTTAATTCTTAAAATTTATTTTTTTATTTTAAGGTTTAGGATTTAGGGTTTAATTCTTAATTTTTTTTTTATTTATTTTAGGGTTTAGGGATAAAATTTATTTTTTTTATTTTAGGGTTTAGGGTTTAATTCTTAAAATTTATTTATTTTTATTTTAGGGTTTAGGATTTAGGGTTTAGAATTTATAGTTTAATTCTTAAAATTTATTTTTTTATTTTAGAGTTTAGGGTTTAATTCTTAAAAAAAAATTAATATTAGGGTTTAGGGTTTAATTCTTAAAATTTATTTATTTTTATTTTATGATTTAGGATTTAAGGTTTAGGGCAAAGTGTAATTTATGATGCCAAAAAACATAGTAAGAACATAAAAAATAAAACATAAAAATAAAAAGAAGAAGAAGAAGAAGATAAAATTGTGTCGTTTTAAGGATACAAAAAAACACAATAGGAGAGTATGATAAGGAGTCCGGCCGGATTCCATATGTGTAATCTCTCATATGGGAGATAAGGAGTCCGGCTAGATTCCATGTCTGACGGATGAAAAAAAAAAACAAATGTCGGATTGAATGCTTTTAATGGATTACAATCCGCACAGTAAATAGTCTCCCCTTATCTTCCAATCAAACACACCCTGAGTAGAGAGTATGATATAGTGTGTACATATATAAAAAAAAAAATACTAACTAAAGCACAAAATAGATTTTTGATTATAATTTGACTCAAAATTTGCTATGGACGGATGTAGATGCTTTGATAAAGACAAAATAGATTAAAATAGTTAATAAGACAAAATATTACATTTAACTCATTACGATTTTATTTTTTCTCTTTCAACTATTAAATCAACTAAAAAAAAATCAACTATCATCCAAAACATAATTTCCTTTAAGGGATTTTTATTGATAAATCCATTTTAGAGTTGTTATAACCCATTAGGTCCACAAAGGAATATTATAACCTAATTAGTCCCATAAACTTTTCTTTTTATTCCATTAGGTCCATTTTTCTAATTTACTATGTTTACTTGGACTATTTTGCCCTCATATATATATATGTACAGTGTTAATACATATTACGTGTCTGTTTCCATGCTGATTCAGTTTGGCAGTTTCTATTTTATGCTTTCCATCATCATTCCATTTCGGAGGGATACGTTTCTATTTTGCATGCTTGTTCCAAGGCTTGGATGTGCTAGGGTTTCATTCTTGCTGTTGCAGTCTGGTTCTGTGATTTTCGAGTGAAGACGACGAAGAGGAAGGTGTTCGGTTGTCACATTTGCTGGACTGTAACTAGTTCAAATCAGTTTTTTTCCAGTTTGTGGACGATTGTAGGATTACGTGATTAAGGTTAGTATCAATTTGGTTATGAATACATGTTCATTCGTATGATGGATCAGATGCTCTGTTTTTGGATTGATATGGATTGGATGCTCTGTTTTTTCAATTATATGCATTTTACGTGGTCCTGTTGAGGGGAGTTCATTGAGATTATGTGAAGAATGTTTAGTTCTCATTTTACTTTGATGTATCCATAATGAGGCTCTGTCTGGATGATATAATTCAGAGTATATGTATCAATGTGAATGTTTATGTTTTGTTAATGTGGAATATGTGAAGAATGTGGATGTTCTCATTTTAAATTGATGTTTGCTTAATGAGGCTGTGTGTGTGTGATATAATTCAGAGTATATGTGTCAATGTAAATGTTGACATCTTGTTAATATTGTGTGAAGATTGTTGATGGTCTCATTTTACTTTGATGTTTGCTTTATGAGGCTCTGCGTGGGTGATATAATTCGAAGAATATGTATATGTATCAATGTGAATGTTCACATCTCTTAATGTGAATTATGGATTTAGCACTTGAACTGTACACATAGTCATCTATTTTCTGCACAATGTGAATGTTCATATCGATTTTGATTACTGTTCGTTGTTGTGGTTTTGTGTTTTTACAGGAGATGGATACCTTTATGATGTTGGTGTGTACATATGGTTACAGTACAACTGTAATAAATGTTGCCCGCGCATTGTGTTATTCTCGTTTGGTGGAGTGTTTGTGTGAAAAGTGGGATGAGTTGTCTGCTGGTTCTATTTCATTGTTTTGTAAACTACCTGGGATTAATAGGTGTGATTGGACAATGAGAAAGAATTTCAGAACATGTTACTGCTTGCTAAATCAATGGGGGTACAACATGTAGAAGTTGTGGTTGAGTTGAAAAGTGATATTGGGCAGTCAAGTAGGTTGGGATCGCTACGTGTGGGGGTTGAGGAAGAAATTGATGCACTACGGAGATTTTGCCACCATAAGGAAAAGGTGTTGCTGTCAGCCCCGTGGGCAAATGGTATTACGCATGTGGGACAACGGTTTGTTGGAGGTGCACAAGAATTTCGTGAGGTTTTATGTAAGTATGCCATCCAATGTGGGTTTCAGTTTACGTACGTCAAGAACGAGACAACAAGAGTTACTGCTTGTGTGCGCTGCGGGAGGAAGAGGCTGCTTGTGGGCTATACATTGTAGAGCAGAACGAGCAAATGGTTTTTTCTACATCAAGAGGTTTAGTGATGTGCATAGTTGTGGTACGGATGTCCGAACATCGAAGAATCCGTGAGTTAGTTCAGATTTGGTGTCGAGTACCATATCTGAAATTGTGAGGGACAAGCCGTTGACTCGGTCGTGTGATGTGGTGACTATTTTGAAGTGGGATTATGGGCTAGATGTGAGTTACCATGTCGTATGGTTGGGTGTGGAGAAAGCAAAGGCTGGTATTCATGGAGATCACTCATTATCGTTTGACCAGCTGCGGTGGTATTCGGATTCTGTGATGCGATACAATCCGGGGAGTTATGTCAATATTAACTATGATGCGAGTAGTCAACAGCTTTGTCGTTTCTTTGTGTCATTCGCTGCGTGTATTTCTGGGTTCAATTCTTGTCGGCCTTTATTATTCTTGGATGAAACATTCCTCAAAGGAAAGTACAAAGGTCAGCTACTTGTGGCAACGGCGAAAGCGGAAACAATGGTTAGTATTTTTTTTTAGCTGTCTATTCATGTCAATATTCACATTGAGTAGCATAGTCTGGACAAATGAGTGATTGACAAATTATAAGTAATGTGAACATTGATATTAGTATGCACTGATGTGAATGTTCACATCTGTGTCTGCTAATGACAGTAATGTGAACATTCACATTATTATACACTGATGTGAATGTTGACATCAGTGTATGGTAATGTCAGGCGATCCATTAATGAACAGTACTGTGAATGTTCACATTATCAATGAACATTCACAATCAACAATGAATTATTAATGGCCGTTAATGTGAATGTTCACATCATTGATGTTTACGAACTCGAATCCAAAAATAACAATAGTAATAGGGCAATGTAGATATAAACATGCACATGACCGGTTTCGTTTATATTGTTTTCTATTCACTTTGGAATATTGTGAACAGTTGTGTATTGGTGTTGTGTTGTAGGTCTGTTTCCTGTTGCATTTGCGATTGTTGATTCAGAGACCACGGCCAATTGGTCGTGGTTCTTGCATGAACTTGGGAAGGTTGTTGATGGTAAGCGCCAGATTACTTTTATTTCGGATCGTAATCTTGGTCTGTTAGAAGCTATGCCAAAGGTGTTCCCATCGGCTCATCACGGTTATTGCTTACAACACTTGAAGAGCAATTTAAGAGACCGGATGAAAGGAATTGATAATGGATTCAGGGATCACCTAGTAAGTAGTTTGGGTGACTGTGCTTACGAGCCAACTGTGGTAGGGTTCCATGAAAAGCTTGCAAAATTAAAAGAGGAGGGTAAACAACGAGCACATAATTTTTTCAAGGACTTGGCACCTGAGCACTGGGCAAATTCATACTTCAGGTAATAATAGTTTCTAAAGTGTTCCATTTGTCAAGTTTAGAATGGTAGCGATGTGAATTTTTAGTTTAGAATGGTAACAATCTTTCAATTGTGTTTCATGTTCAAGGTAAATGATGTGAATGTTCACATCTGCTAATGATGACTGATGTGACTGATGTGAATGTTCACATCTGTTAATTTGTCAAACAGTCATGCAATGTATTACAGATTTGAATGTTGACATCTGTCATATTTTGTTATTGTTAACATTCGCATCTGTCTATCATTTAAGTTTATGTTAATGTTCACATCTGTCTATCAGTTAAGTTGATGTTAATGTTCACTGCGAATGATGGTAATGTTAATGTTCACATCTGTCAACGTGAATGTTCAGACCTGCTAAATTCCGTATTGTAAAATGTTTGTGATATTGTGCAGGGGCATGCGTTATGGGGAGATGACATCCAATGCGGCGGAGTCATTTAATAACTGGATTAAAGAAGCACGTAATCTTCCTATCACTCAAATGGTGGACACAATTCGTACTCAGTTGATGCGGCAAATGTCTGCACGGCGTGACCAAGCAAACAAATGGAATGAGCTTATTTGTCCTACATTCGAAACAAGGCTGATGGATTCGTTCAATGACAGCAGGTCTTGGCAAGTTAGCAAAGCCAATGAGGATGTGTTTGAAGTTCATTCGATACCATCGGTTACAGTTGATGTTGGGAGGCGTACATGTTCTTGCTTCAAATGGCAAATCAACGGATTCCCATGTGACCATGCTGTTATTGCCATTCAGAAGAGCCGCTACAATCTCAATGATTGTGTGGAACATTACTTTCATGTACAGACATATCGTGCAGCCTATTCGGGTGCCATATTCCCTATACCATCGTGGAGAAGCCGCCTTTTGATCCCGTGGACTTCACTATATACCCGCCAACTGTGAAAAGACCACCCGGAAGGCCGAAAAAAATAGGATCCCATCAAGGGGTGAGAAACTGAAGCAAATAAGGTGCGGGAGATGTGATAAGTTGGGGAGCCATAATCGCAAATCATGCAATGAGCCGATATAGGATGTACATTGTTCATTTCGACATTGTGTTATACATTGGATTCTTATATTTATTTTTGAAATAAGATTGTATTGTGTTGACAAGCAAAATAATGGTTTGGCAAACTTAGTATTTCATTTGTGCTTTTTCTTTTTGTTTTTGGGTACGAAACTGATATTTTGTTAAACTTGTAATGATGATACATGATGTGGACATTCACACTTACGTAAAAGAATCATATTATGTGAAAACTTGCCCATGGGTTCAACTTTCTTACCTTATTGTTGTCAATGTTGACATGAATATTAACTGTGATGTGAACTTTCACATGCATAGAGATTGACATGGTGTGAACATTCACAACTGTTATGAATGAAAAGAAATGTGAATATTCACACCTGTGTATGTTATCTGTAATGATGTCATGCAAACAATGTGTACATTCCTGCACAAAGTATGTGTATTACCGAAAAATCGGGTTCCAAAAATCGCATCAATTATGCTCATCAGAACACGGCATTATGAATATCATAAATGAATATGAACATTCATATTATTATAGTAACTGTCAACATTCACATCTGCAGAACATTAGTGTACATGAATATCATAAGTGAATGTTCACATTGGCTGAGAAGCATAACATTCACAACTGTTATGAACAAGAACAAACGTGAATATTCACACATGTGTATGTGATCCGTAATAATGTCATACAGACATTCCTGCAGAAAATATGTGTACTATATAACAATCAGGTTCAAACCATCACATAAATTATGCTCATCACAACACAGCAGTATGGATATCATAAGTGAATGTGAACATTCACATTAGTGATGCAACTGTGAACATTGACATCTCTTAAACATTAGTGCATATGAATATCATAAGTCAATGTTCACATTTGGCAGAGAAGACCACCATTCACAACTGTTATGAATAAGAACAAATGGGAATATTCACACGTGTATGTAATCTGTGATGATGTCATGCAGACCAAGTGTATACTCCTGCACAAAATATGTGTATTATAGAACAATCGAGTTTAAACAATCGCATAAATTGTACTCATAACAACACAGCATTATGGATATCATAAGTGAATGTGAACATTCACATCTGTAAAACAAAACAACACCAAAGGTAGTTCAAAATTTGCAGGTGGCTTTTTCCCATAAATAGATGTTGTATCACTGTTTTACAATCAGTTGTTGTGTCAAAATGTCAAAGCATTCCATATTAACATTCATATCGAGTGTTGGTTAATTTGTAGGTGGACACCCCCCACCTATAGGTTTTAATAAAGCTCTGATTTCTTATGATTCAAAAAACTATGTACTAACAAATCTCGTAGTCCACACCATTCTGAACTAGTGAGGCTGCCCACAATTTCTTCATGGTATATGTGCGCCCGCATGATGTAACATATTGCAGGTCCACAGTCCACTCTGTAAATGCGAAGTGGTTTTGATTAGCAGTTGACATGTATGTTTGCATAATGGTTATGGAGGATTTGTAAAAAATGTAGTGAGGCTTACGAATCGTTGCCTTACTGAGGACAAACATCAACAGATATGATTAGTTGTGATGGATTTTGGCCTGCTAACTTGGTGCATAGCGGTGATGACTCGCCAATAGCGCACACAACATGCTCGATGTACTTCCTCTGTGCAGGGAATTTCAAATTAGGCACCAACAAACATATGTGTGTGTACAGTCATTTAATGCATGAGAACAAGTCATGTGTGTTCCAGTGGTATTCATGATGCAATGGCACTGTTGTAACATTCACAGTAGTACATTATGAGTGAATGTGAACATTCACATCAGTGGTTCAGATGTGAACATTCACATCTGTGAAACATAAGTGCCTATGGACATTCACATCAGTGGTACAGATGTGAATGTTCACAAGTCATATTTGTGTTCAAAAATAGCCACTTGCAACTTCCTCTGCTTAGTCGATATGCGGGTCATGTATGCCTGTCCTTGGGCGCAATGAATTGTAATGCCTCCACAAATTGTCTTTAGCATCATACACAACTATCGTCCAGTGGTATTCATGAAGCAATAGGAATAGTAGGTATCTCTCTCCTTGGTAGTTTTTGACATGTGCATCAATGTGTTTACTCCTTTTGCGAGGATGGTACTCTCGTATCACTTTCTGTACACATTGGACAAATAATTAATGCACTGTGAAGTTTCACATTCACATTACAAATACTGGAATGATAGATTTTACCAAACACATGCTCGTGAAGATGAATGACGCTTCATCCGAAGTTGGGTTGACCACCTCTTGTTGTTCATGTAATAGTTCGGCATATGCATCTATGAGCTGCACAAACATAGGGTCATATTATATTATTTGTGCTGGGTGAATAATGTGTGTTTGTGGCTGTGGGTGTGTGTGTGTCTCTGTGCGTATATGCTTGAAGCGTGAATCATCTTCGTAATGGCATACATTGCTGTGTATCGATTCCTCCTTGATAAGGTTGACAATGTCATCAAAATACACATGTGTAGCCTTTGAATCTCCTTTCCACACCAGCAGCCTGTGCATTATGAACAAACCAATGTGAATATTTACATTGCACAGATCTGAACAAACCAAATAAATAAGCACAGTGATGAATATTGACAATTATATAATGTGAATGTTAACATTAGGTGTTTGTACAGTCACTTACTCATCGCCTCCACTCTTTTGTAAAGCTTGGACCTTTTGCTTGTCTTGTTTGGACATCTTGCTCCAGACTTTGAACTTGTTGGTCAAGGTTAATTTTTTTGGCTGCTTCGCTGGTGGGTGTTTCTCCACATCTTCAATGTTTTCGACTGTATGGGGCTGCTTTTGGCCAGGTAAGTCTGGGTACTGGAAGTCAGGCAAGCGATGTTCTTTTCGATCTTTTTCCTTTATACGCTTCACCCTAGAAGGTGGGCTGATATTGTGTTGCATTGGGCTAGGGGGTTGCTTCTGTGCCACAGCCTGTGTGACAATGTGGACTGACTGGTCATCGTAAAGGTCTTGAAGAATTGTTTTTTCGCATTCTAAATCGATGACCAGCTGCGTTAAGCGTTTTATTTCTTCATCCTTCTGCTCCATGCACTTTTTTATTTCGGTATTCATGTTGGGTGGGCTGGACTGGTTGAACAATTTATGTTCAAGATCAGCTATGACTCTTGCCCTTAACTCCCATGAAAATTAAAGGTGTTTGTACTTTGCTTCCCATTGCCTTATGACACCCCAAGCCTTCCGATTTTCTTTGATAAGCACATCAATGAAATTAGGTTGGTTTGTGTTTGGTATGACAATAACTCTGTCATCATGTGGGCTGGTATATGGAATGTGAATGTCCTCATCACTGTCCTTTAGCTCCACCCCATCCCCAGAACAGTGGGAGTTGCTGCCATTGTGTTGTTCTTCCTTTATGTCAGATAGGTTGGGAGATGTTGTGGCTGGTTCACAAATTTCGGGCTCCACCTTCAATGTTTTACGCTTGAACTTCTGTAATTCTGTTGGGATTGCAAAGAGTTCACCGGCATTAACCTGAAAATGAAAAAAAAATGTTACTTAACGTATATATTTGGGTGGTGTTATAATGTGAATGTTTTGATCAGTAGTTGAAGGCCCTACCTCATTAAAACCCAAATCAGCCAAAGAGGTGGTTTTCATCTTCTTTTGTAAAGCAGTCAGATCCCACTTCACACAGCGAGGAAAAGCATTGGGCTTGTGAGGTTGTAGGATGGTTGTGTGCTCACACAACCAATACTTCAATAAAACAACAAACACATATTGTTATTTAGCGTTTGCATAGTAATGTCAACATATGTGAACATTAATAACAGTGGCACTGTTGTGAACATCACAGTAGTACATTATGTGTGAATGTGAACATTCACATCAGTGGTTCAGATGTTAACATTCACATCTGCGAAACATAAGTGCATATGGACATTCACATCAGTGGCACTGTTGTGAACATTCACAGTATTACATGATTAGTGAATGTGAACATTCACATAAGTGGTTCAGATGTGAACATTCATATATGTGAAACATAAGTGCATATGGACATTCACATCTGTGGCACTGTTGTGAACATTTACAGTAGTATATTATGAGTGACTGTGAACATTCGCATCAGTGGTTCAGATGTTAACATTCGCATCTGTGAAACATAAGTGCCTATGGGCATTCACATCAGTGGTACAGATGTGAATGTTCACAGTTGGCTTAGATGAACAACACTGAAGGACATGTGAATGTTATTATTTGACAACGTGGGTACTTACCATCAATAACATGACACAGCCGGTGACTTTTGCTGGCTTCTTGTCATTTTGGGAAATGGACGATGTCAACGTTGTTCTAATTTGCTTGGCCCAATCATATTCTTGCATGCTTTCCAATGGGACCATATGTGCGTAGTAGCCCCATCCTATTGTCTCTCCGCTTGTTGAGAAAAAAAGCTTTTGGCAAGCATACATGCACACTAGTCGCGCGACTTCTTCGTTGTCATCTTTCTTTTTGCCTTTCAATGCCTCGCTCAAAAGGGTGCGTATCCATTTTGAAGTCAGCCGGCTGACATTTTTGCATCTTCTGTTTATAATGCCAGTCTTTGGTTTCGCACCGTATGATATGTCCATCGGCTTGCTGCCACAGTCCACACCAAAAATGAGCTTGATGTCGCTGTCGTGTATGTTCATCTTCTTCTCCCCAATGTAGAAGGCATCTTTTGAAGCTTTGTACATTTGTAGGACATGCACAACAACATCATCATACTTCATGCATTTGTCAAGGTCGATCTTGTTGTTTCGCAATGCATCTAACAAATTCCAAAAAGGGTTTGTTGCAGGCAGGCAAGCTGTGATTGTGTGAACTTGGTGCTTCTCATTAATTTGACCAGTCCAGTCATGTTCGATCTGTAGTTCACATGGCGCATGTCGACATTGCTGCTAGTATTTGTTTGTGGGGTTTCTTCCTTGACATGGTACTCATCTCTCTTTCTCTTTAAGGTTTTCTTTTGTGCAATATCTACAAAATGAAGCATTTAAAAAAAATTAAATCAAGGCTCATGTGGTTAGCATAGTGTAACAGATGTCAACATTCACAGCATTGCCACTGATGTGCATGTTCACAGTTGTGAACATTCACAGCATTACCACTTATGTGCATGTTCACAGTTGTGTGCATGGGTGTGAATGACCAGAGTTTGTGTGTGGATGTGAACATTCACATCTGTACATGGATGTGTATGTTGACTGTGTCAGCACAAACACAATGTACATATTGTGTGAGTGTGTGAAAAACAATGTATTTTAATACAACCATGAACACCATTGAAGAACATGTGGATGTTAACACAGACATATAAAATGGTGGATCAACTTATTGGATCATGATTAACAATCAACAATACCAACAAGGCAAACATTTACAATAGGGGGAAAAAAATCTAAATATCCCTATTCATTGGCCCAACATTTTCAATCCATGTGCATGTTCACAGCATATAACAACACCACCAATAGTATCTGATTATCCAAAAATTTTCAACCAATGTGAATGTTCACATCTTTCAACAACAAGAACAACAACAGAATTGGGCAAACATTTTCAAATCCATGTGAATGTTCACAGCATTAAACAACAACACCATTAATACCTGAT
Organism: Camellia japonica; assembly: GCA_030407325.1. NCBI lineage: Eukaryota > Viridiplantae > Streptophyta > Magnoliopsida > Ericales > Theaceae > Camellia > Camellia japonica. The sequence continues at coordinate 184,186,507 of JAPPVO010000016.1, forward strand.
TACCCAAACATTTTCACTCAATGTGAATGTTCACATCTCTTATCAACAGCAACAAAAACAGAATTGGCCAAAACATTTTCAAACCATGTGAATGTTCGCAGCATTAAACAACAACACCATTAATACCTGATGACCCAAACATTTTCACTCAATGTGAATGTTCACATCTCTTATCAACATCAACCAAAACAGAATTGGCCCAAAGATTTTCAAACCATGTGAATGTTCACAGCATTGAACAAAAACCGAATAACATCTGGAATAATTTGATTCTCCAACCATTTTCAATCAATGTGAATGTTCACATTGATTGGAAAAAACAACTACAACAGAAACATTTTGGAATGTGAACATTCCAATGTAATGGCAACTGTAATGTTTTTCACTGAAAAAATCAATATAATTAGGGATTACTATTGAGGGGTTCAGATGAAATGTTAGGGTATGAACAATATGGACTCGTATATATTGTAAGCATAGAAACAGGGGATATTTGTAAAAGTTCACAATGTTGTTTGTTGATAAAGAGGTTTAGGGTTTAAATACACGAATGATTAGAATGCTTACGTTTTTTGCCCATTTCGACGAAGAAGATGATGAGACCACTGAACGATGCGACGAAGGGACGAAGACAGTCTTCTGGGCGTAGGGACGACGAAGAAGATGATGAGACGATGCTACGATGCAACGAAGACAGTCTTCTCGGCGTAGGGACGACGGAGAAGATGATGAGACGATGCGACGATGGAACGAAGACAGTCTTCTGGGCGTTGAGGCGATGTGGAATATGGAATTGGATTTCTGGACTGTAGAGATACTGTGCGTGATTTCCTGCGCACGAATAGAGAGGGGAAGAGAGACGGTTATTACATTCAAAGAGACAGAGAGGCGCGTGTTTGGTTGAGGGTTTTTTTGGTCTTTTTGTATAAAATAGACCTAATAAAATATTATAAAACACTATAGGTCTTATGGAATAACACTCTTAGATAATGAATTTACTGAAAAAGATCCATTTTTTTAATAAGACTAAAATAGCTATAAAAAAAAAAAAAAAATTAATAAAATGTCTGCCTTGATGCGCCTCCCTTTCTGCTCCTCCACAGCCTTGTAGTTTTTTCAGTTACGAGCGTCGACAAAAAAAGATTATATTCACCACCGCCATTGAACGCCGTCGATCACCGCGACCACCCTGCTCTCGCCGCCACAAGTCATTGCCAGCAGCCACCAAAGTAACGCAACGCAACCCACGTGGCGCAACCCTTTCCCTCGCCTCTTCTAGACTTGAGCTTCGCTGATAATCGTCAATTCCTATCCCGAATAATCACATTCCTATCCCAACCCATCAATCGAAGATCGTATAACAACAACAATAGATAACAACAACGAGTCTCTTGCATGCAATCTGGACTTGCATCGCCAACTGGTAATCACATCGAGTCGACACTTATCACTAGCAATTCGTCCTCACTCTCTAACTTTCTTCCTCCAAATATGCCCATTTAATAAGTCCAAGATGCGATTTCCAGAGAGACCCATTTTGTCCTTTTGCCTCTCTCCTCCTCCTCCTCCACCTCCCCCTCTTCCTCCTGATTTTCATTCCCTTCGCTTTCACTCCTCAATTTTTAGAACTTTTTATCGATCTTCGGGCAAGAGAGGACCGAATTATAAGGTGGGTATGTGTTATTTCCCGGAAATCTTACATGACTGGCATTGTTTTATTAGTTTTGTTGAATGAATTTAGGGTTCTGTTTATTTGTTCATTTTAGTGAAGAAATTGGTTACTATAACCTTAGTTATTGGTTTAGTGTTTTTTTTTTTTTTTGTAGACTGTTTTTTATGTGAGGAATTGGACTTTAGGTGGTTCTAGGAGCAATTTACATGAGAGTTGGAAACACAACGCCCTGGGCTTTGTGTTATTGTCATTGAAGGTAAGTTAAGGTTTTGTTTGTTGGAAAAGTCTTGTTCCCTGTTTTCAGCTTTTGACTTATGCTTCATTCTTTTCCCCCTGATTTTTTATTCTTTAGTCTTCAATATGGTTGACATATATGACTGTTGAGAGGGAGGCAAGTGAGAGAAATTGGTGGGCTTTTGATTTATTCTGTGTGAATTTTGTTGGATTGGAGGGTGAATATCATAAAATGAGGAGTTGGAGATATCACTATCTGCATGTGGCTGGAATAACACTGAAGCGATAATTAAGGTTACAGTTACCCAATTTTGCTTCAAATCCTTGCTAGATGTCATCATCAGAATTATCAGTGCATGGTCAATTCTTTGGATAAATATTAAATGCAGACTCAAGTCACCAAATCTATAAAAATTTGCAGTGACTTGTTTCCATAGACTTTGAATTTATCTACAAGAATGAGTTTATTACCATTATAGAGCTATATCAAAAGAGAAGGAAAGAAAAGAAAAGATAGACAATTGGATGTCAAGAAATCCTAAAAATAATAGTATACTGCCATCTGATCACATTACTTTTTTTTTTTTTGGTGGCTTTGTGAGTGATGTGTCTCTAAATACTATGTAAAGCGCAGTGTTTTTTTATTTTTTATGCAAAGGATAAACTTGTAGGTAGTCAGCGTTCACAACAATGCTAACAAGGAGACGTGTTTCTCTTCTCTGATTAGCTAGTCGAACATTTATTGATTTGACCTGCATCTGGATAAATATCAATGTCAATCCGAACAACTAAAAAAATAATTATGCTTATTCACTCTTAGGATTGCCTTTGATCAGATAATTTCTTTTTCATATAAGAATATCTCTGCAGCTCGTAGTATTTGTTTCCTGATTTTAAATGAAAACTCTCTTTGTTGCAACAATAAATAAGATGGATTTATGCTTAAGGGAATTTATATACTATAATTTAATGGCTAGTAATGGTTACTTCACTATGAATGCGAGCTTTGAGGTGAGCACATCATACACCAGTGCATATTGAAATTGATCAAATGATTGGTTGGTTTCTACTTGTCCCATGCAATTTCTGTTATTTGATTTTGTTAGTCAATTTAGGTTCATGTGATTGCCATTTTATCAATGCATCATGCTGTCATGATATGGGTTTGATGCCATTCTTAATCACTACCAGGTACTCATTGTTTTCCCCACCTTTTTTTGCTAAATTCTTTCAGGAGCTAATCATTTGCAAGCTAGTTATACAATGGATGGGACTGGTGTAGATGGAAAAACACCACAATTTCAGAGTATGACATTCAGTGATGGTGGTCAGGATCCATGTATTTGGTCATCTGGCAGAGGGGGTTGTAAAATTAATATAGGAAAGCAAATATTTTGCAATAGATCTTTAAACATGAAAAGTATTGTTGCAGTTGGTTTTGACATGGATTATACCTTGGCACAATACAAACCTGAAACTTTTGAATCTCTTGCGTATGAAGGCACTGTCGGAAAGCTGGTGTATGATTTGAAATACCCTCCAGAGGTTAGTCTGCATTTTTTTCCATTCTGCAATGCTTAAGTTTGTGTTTGGCCATGGTTTGTCATAGAAAAAATGTATGAATGACATGCTTATGTACATGCTCTCTGTTAGTGATTTTTCACATGAAATTAATCAATTTTTTAATTATATTAAAAAAATGAAATTAAACTAGATTTGCATGTTATTAGTAGAAATATAAGGAAATATTGACAGGGTACTTTCATTTCTTTAATAGATCACACATTATGTTTCTTATTATCTAAAAATTTGATTTTATTTGTCAACTGTTATTTTTTTTCCTGCTCTTATTTAATAAGGGCTGATTTTTTTGTTTTCGTTTAAAAAAAGGTTTAACCTTATGTCTTGATAAGTAATGGTCCTTTGTTATTAATCATGTCTTAATTGTTTGGTGTTCTAACACTTGAAGCAAGAATCAGCAGCTTATTTGATGAAAGTGATTTTTGTGTAGTTGTTGGAGTGGACTTTTGAGTGGAAGTACAAGATCAGAGGTTTGGTTCTTGACAAAAAAAGGGGCAACATATTGAAGGTAGTTTAATTGTCTCATGTACTTGTTTTTAGTGGCAGGAACACACGCACACGCACACGGAGTCTTAATGGACACTACTTGCTGATTCTATTATTTTCATGCAAATTTTGTCAATTGAAACTTGTTACTTTTTTTTTTTTTCCTGTTTATTTATTAGTTTTTTTTCTTGATATCATACAGATGGATCGACACAAGTATGTGAAAGTAGCATACCATGGATTTAGGGAGTTATCAAAAGAAGATAAAGTTGCAACATATGGAAGTACTTTGATACGAGACACATTTGATGAACCTAATTATGCACTGATTGATACCCTTTTTTCACTGGCTGAATCCTATTTGTTTGCTCAACTTGTTGACTTCAAGGATAATAATCCCGGGAAATTTCCAGAGGATGCCGAGTAAGAGAGTACTCGTTTTAGAGTACGCTTTACAAGTAGTACTAAGAGAGTACCCGTTTTAGACTTTCAATTAACTGATGCTTTGATTCACTTGTGAATATTTGCTTTAAGTATTTATGGAAAAGTAATTAATTATAATTCCTTAGTGCATTTAAGGTACACAAATTTACTGTGATGGAAAAGAAGGTGCGAAGGAGGAAGAAGTTGTCACGACCTGCTCCCCGTACCCAAGGGTTAAGTATCGTGATGGCCAGTAATTGAAGTTACCTCCGACCAAATCTTAAACAAATCAATAAACGCGAGCAGAAGTAATATGTAAATGAGGGTATCAAAATAATCATCGGAACTTCTATTTTTATTACAAAATTTATTGACCAAAAAGGCCGATATTTACATATAAAAATATCATAAAAGTACTGTGTGTGTCTATTTCACAACCCGACTTCCCAAAAGCTATTTCTGAATTGCAATGTTTCCTGAAAATTGGTAAACAGCTATAAGCACATGACAGAGTGAGAAATATTATACCAAGAGTATAAGGGACACGAAATAACCATGGATAGTTAATTAGTCCAAAACATTTACATAACTCAGTTTGGTAAATAAATCATTGGTAAACAAATCATTTAAGTGGCAGAAACTGAAATACAAAAATTATATAAATAAATAACCACAACCACAGTACTGAACAGAATAGAACAGAAGTTACAAGAGTGACAGTCAGTGACAGTCAGAACAGAGGTACGGACTCAAGAGGTGGCTCGTACGGACTATAGAGGTGGCTCCCACAATAGTGTAGCACTTATCTCCGCACAGAACAGAGGTCAATGGATCCATGACAAACAGAGGACCACAAAGTGGCCAAACAGAAGCCAATGGTTATTTAAGTCTCCCAAGGCGTGGGACTTACGTGGTGGTACTTACAAAGCATAATTGTTTATAAGGTTATAGTTAAATATTCTTTAAAATATAAACAAACATATAGAGTTCAGAAATTAATCCACTTAACTGAAATATTTATAAAACATCACTTTTATTAATATACTAATAAAACATAACTTTTATAAAACAGATTTTGGTAAGTCAAAACATACGTAAAATATATTATGGTAACTCAAAGTATAATATAACTCACCTTAATTTTAATATCTCACTTTACCTCACTTTTTCTTTCCACTATCAAAGACTCTTTCGACTTCTCTTATTTTTTTCTTCCTTTTCCCTTTCTTTCTCTTTCTTCTTTCTTTCTTCTTTCTTTTCTTTCTTTTCCTTTTCTTTCTTTCTCCAGGTGAATCACCTCCTTATATACTAATCAGGCAACACTTGCTCAACACGTTTTGGAGTGACACGTGGCACCCACATGGCCTTCCTATATCTCAACCATTATTATACTTAAGATTTGAGCTTATTCTTCCAACGGATAAGTTTAAATAGTTAATTAATTATATTTAGACTCAAATCTGAAATTAATTATACATATATATATTTTTCTGATAATATATAATCCTTAATTTAATTACATTTTATCGTATACCAACAGTAAATTAATTATTTATCTTACTATCATGCACATTATTATTATTACTATTTATATTTTGACGTCTAAACTTTTACTAATTATATTGTTTTATAAAATTACACATAATAATATATAATAAATTATATATTTTCCCAACTGTGATTAAATAATATTTGTATAAATTTTACAGAATAATTAAAAATCTAAGTTGTTACAGAAGTTGTTAGCAGCCTGCAAGGGGCACACACAAAAGAAACTTTAAGAATAAGCATAACGAGAAAACTTACAATGAAGCATGTGATGTGAGAACATGTTGCCATAAGTCTAATGGTGTTAGCGTTTGTCTTTTTCACTTAAGAATCTTCTTCACAGCTTCTTCAAGGTGCTAGAGTGACTCCAAAGATCTGCCTTATAATTGTTGGGCCTTTAATTGCCACATTTCCTTAGGCCGTGTGTATTCTATCCTTTTCATTTTCTCTCCAAAATAGTAGATTATTTTTCTATTGTTGATCAAACAAAAAACTCCAATATTTGCAACCAAGAGTTTCATTCTATATTGGATTGGAAACGTTCTCTATGTCTCTAGTTTGTGTACCTTGCTAAATCCCGAGAATGTCTAGCCTTTTTAAAGTCATGGTTTGTTTGGAATAAGCTAGTTCACTATTTGCTTTTAGGCATTACAAATCTAAATCTAAATCTAGATTGTGGTCCGTGCGTTTTTTTCTTCATCTACCACAATGAGGCATTGCACTTTGCTAGGAAGCATAAATACTCCAAAATGGGTGTTGTGTCCGACACATGTCAAACATGCCACGTGGCATGTCAATTTTTTTTAATCATTCTACTTTTTGCAAGACACGTTTGGGACACTTTATGGACACCCGTGTCTTATGTTTGGACATGCCTCAGACCTTTGTGTGTGTGTGTGTGTGTGTTTTTAAGAAAAATAATTTTAGAAAACTAATTTCGGGTTAGAATAAAATATATAGAAATCTATTAAGCATGGTGTACGAGTACTAGGTACTTACCCAATACGGTATGCATACTGGTAAGGCTGCACGCATACTGGGTACGTGAAATTTCTGCTCGGTATGCAAAATACTTTGGGTACGGATCGAGCACAACATGAATACAGGACTGGTACAACATATGTATGTTTCAGGTACATGATAGGTAACGTTTTGAGTACTTTTGTGGGTACTTCATGACATAAATGTAACTCTTTAAACATATAGAGGTACTGAAACAATTACGTTGTGCCTATTTTTAGAAACTTTTAAGGGCAATTCTATATGCATACCACAAAAAATCTTAGTACACACTATTTGTGTCATTCGGATATAGACTTTTGAACAAAAGTAAAATGTTTGGACATAAATTTTTGTACAAAAATGAATTGTTCAGATATACATTTTGTTCAACTGTTTTTGTTCGGAGGTTTATGTCTGAGCATTTAATTTTTTCAAAACTTTATATCCAAAGTGTATTGAGATTTTTTGTAGTGTGTGAATAGAATTAGCTAAACTTTAAACATATATGGTATTTTTGCAATTATTTTTTGCATTTGATTTTTTAATTGTTATATGTCATATACTACTACAAATTATAAAATTATATTTGCATGAATGTACCAGACTGTACCTGTATCCTTTGGACTAGCTAGGAGAGCTAGTCACTTCACTAAACAGACTTGAATTTAGTTATCATGAGTATTAATGGCGAACACACTTAAAGACGGCATTAAAGATGAGGCACGGGTTATTTGGCCCTATTATGTCAAGGCCAATGCTTGTAGATAATGTATACTCTACTACTTGCTTTCTTATTATATATATATATATATATAATCTTTACTATTATGATCTTTTCCTATATTCAGAAGTGTCCACCATATACTTGATGTTGATTAATTATAAAATGTATTATTTTTTAAAATATTTCAAGATGTGGGAGTTGCATTTGCAAGAATGATGGACATTTGTTTCTATAAAAAGGATGCACTACATAGTTTATGTTGGGGATTGTTAAGTAGTGTCATCGAATTGTCTGAAAAGTAAAAAAACTAATTTTTAACTTAGGACATATTAAAGTTTCGGACATGTCCTAGGAAGCACGAACACGCCAAAATGGGTGTTGTGTCCATGTCCTATATGTGACGGACACAAACATGACGCAGACATGTGTCAAACACGCCACGTGGCATGCCAAAAATTTAATTTTTATTTTGTTTGCGGGACACATTGGGAACATTTCACTGGCACATGTGTCCTGTGTCTAGGACACTTTTGTGAGTTCTTTTTTATAATTTTAGAAAATTGATTTGGGGTCAAAGTAAAATATATGAAAACATGAGGGGAAAGTGGGAAAAATATAAAAATACACCCGCATGTACATTGATCTCATAGCTATGTGCCCTAATTTATATTCACATACATAGCAAATAAAAATATATAAAAGATTTATTTTTTTTGTATCATGCCTTGTCCGTATCCTATTTTTTTGAAAATTGTTGTGTCTTGTGTCTGGACATGGTCTACGCCTATGTTTGTGTCTGTGTTTCTTTGGACACGTCTCTATGAGTATTTGTGAAGTGTTACTCTCTAGAAGTGTCCTTGCTACTTTGTCTTTTTTCATTTATGTTTCATGCATGAGAAAGTCATGTAGTTCTATGTAACACAACGTATGTATCTTCATAATATTCCTAAGAATAGGTTACTTCAATAAGAACCTATTTTTGATGGTACACATATTATTTTATGTAGTGGTTATTTATTCCAACACTTCGATTGAATTGGTAATTTTAATATGATTGTAATTTACCTCTATAGTCAAAATTGTAGAGTTGCCATGGTGGAAATAATGTATCTTATATATCATTTAAGATAAGAGATTCTAACAACGTCTTCAAATTTTCGAACATAGATGTTGATTGTCATAAATATGATCCTTAAGCACCATTATTAAGAACTGAATTCCTGCTGTTTGATTTAGTTCCTAGGGTTAGGGCAATCAATTCATATTACATGTCCGTACTCTTTGTAATCCGACTAGCAATCTTAACAATTAACGTTCGTTGAATCACTAATTTGTTAACATGCAACTTATCTAAAAGCTTAATTTGTAAGAGGTGTAGCTGTAACCTTTCAACACACCCGTGCTAGCCCTCAATGAGTGGGCTAAACAAGTGATTGTATAATCAAAGGACCATCCTGTGTTAATACCATGTTAAAGCCATCTCATTTAAAGCTAACCTATAAGAAGGGGTGTAATTATCAACATTATTTTGTGAAAACAATTTTATGAAAGGGTAGTTATTAAACAAAGCAGTAGCATTGATAAATCTTTAGTTTTTCTTTCATTTCTTGCAGGGGGTATTATATTTTTAGGGGTCATGCTTGTGAAGGGTTAGTCACCCCCGGTGGTGAGGACAGATTGGGAAATTCAGGGCTTATATGTAATATTTTCTATGTACTTCTTAGCTGTATCTCAAGTGATACTATTATGTTATGCGGATTGAAATTTTTTGTGTGGAGAATAACAGGTCGGATAAGGAATTTATTTTTTAATAATATACAATGTGATTCAATAAATGCTGTTACTATTTTATTTTATTTTTCAAGTCATATGTTACTCCTGTTTGTTCATATGTTACTCCTTTTTGTTTGCTATGTGAATGTCAAAAAAAATTTGGTTGCAGCTACTCTTTTATGTACAGAGATGTTCGGGCTGCAGTGGACTTGTGCCATCGTGATGGCACTTTAAAGCAGATGGTTGCAGAAGATCCCAAACGGTATGTTGTGGTGATAATTTGTTACTATCTTGGACACGAATTTGAGAAAGTTAATTAAAGGGTGGGTAATAGTTAAATTATTGTGTAACACAAGCCTAACCTACATTAAAATACCTCACAGCCTGAGAGGTTAGGTCAAAAAAGGAACGCATGAACACCTAGCTCATAAACATTCTCTCAAAACCAGGGTGGATGGGTTAAACAAATGGTGGTCACCATTTCCCCCAATTTGTTTGAAAGACTTGTTTCTAATAGTATTTTGTTAGGCTTGGAGATACATTGATTTAGTTGATCATCCTCGTCACCTGTCTGGAAAATTTGTGAATCAAGTCTATCATAATATTATAGTCATTAACTGTTAGGCGTTTTGAAGTAGTTATTTCCCCATTTGACATGTGTGCCTTTTGTGTGTTAGGTATATTAATGAGGATACCTTAATAGTTCCCATGATCAAAATGCTCCGAGATTCTGGTCGTTCCACATTTCTGGTGGTGACAAATAGGTTGGCGCTTTTCTTAAGTTCTTTTCAATGTGAAGGTTTTAGGACGGACAGCTTTATATTTTTAGATTATGCTGTTAGTAATAGTTCCCTCTGAGAAGATTTATGAGTCTCTACCTCCACAGTGCTCAGGAAAAGAATCAAGTACTTTATGTCCCCTGCGTATATTTTCTGACAGAGGGAATTAGTTATTTCTGCATATTGTGTTATCATGGCCCTATCCCTGTTGAAAAAATTTCCATTGTGATTTCTTGTGTTTGATGCTGTCTTGTTAATATGTGGAATTAAGATTTATGATCCTCGCTCTTTGAAGAGGTATTTGTACTTTTTCTAGAATCAATTATTCACTAAATTATATATACCATTTCAGTTAGCAATTTTTTTTTCACCATCAAATTTGAGATCAATTTATTTGGCGGTGATTAGATAATCATTATCTAAAATTTGAGGAATAATATTTTCCATTTATATTATCGATTTGAGTGAACCTCATATGCTATGAAGAACATTTCAAATGTCTTCTATTATGTTGACAACAAAATTCCCCTTTCTGTCATGCAACAATTCTATTCTCAAATCCTTTTTCTAAAATAATTCATATAATTAATTATAACTTTTTTATTATCCCAATAGGATTATGTTTTTTATATTGATTTTTTTCATGAGATCTTTCCATCCCTCCCTCCCTCCCTCCTCTAGAATACATATTTTTGTATTAACTTGAGGGCTTAGTTTTCTGAAAGTCGGCTATTTTTATAGCGAGCTGACATAATTTAAAATCTCACTTAAATCTGTTGCAGTCTATGGGACTACACAAACATCGTAATGTTGAAGTTGTTGCAGTTGCAGTTGCAGTTGTCATTTCATTTTCTTTATTTAATTCATCTATACTTTACCTTTGATTTGGTGTCTTTAGCTCTATGGATCTCAATTTGACACGTGCATTTAGTGTTTTTTTCTTCTACACAAAGTTTTAAATGAATTATTAAATTATTAGTATTATTATTTTTTCACTTCAGAGTAGGGAATGCTCCATCATACATATTGTAGTCTACACTAGCAGTTAATATATTTTCATATAGAAAAAAGGTCCGATCTCATTGCACAATATTTTCATATTTGCTTGGTCACCTTGTCTGCTAGCTGGGACTGATGGCTTGCATGCATAGTTGCCTCATTGGTCTGCATGCCACCCCATGAATGTCGTTGAGTCATCATGACAATGCCATGTGGCTTCATCATGGCGATTCCACGTGGGTCTTCGATTCATTTGCCTGCAGATGATCTTGTGAGCTTCTATTGTTGACTGGAAAACACACCAATTTTTAAAAACTGGTTCATGCTTTTGAACTCTGTCAACAATTTCAAATTGCAACTTCGTAGCATTTTATAGAGTTTGATGTTAATTAATGAACATGCTTACCATATTTTCATAATTATTATGCATTGTTTGGATTTATAATCTAAAAAAAGCAATAATGTTTTTACAGTGCAAAACCAAGTTTTTTCCATGATAATCGTGCCAATCATTTTGAGGTTGAACCCGAGTCTGGGATGCTACTTAATACTGATAATGGCACTCCTATGCCTCAGGTTGATGTACATATCCTATGATCTGTAGAATTTACAACATCCTTGTCAGTTATTGTTTTGTGTTCTTACGAATTTCATCTTTAATGGCCTAGGTGGGAGGTACTTCAATGCTACCATTAAAGAGCCTGAATAAGAATTGTAGAGTGTTCCAGGTAATACTTGAAGCTATATCTTTCATTTACAAAATCTATCTTGTATAAGATGCAGAGATTGTATTGTGTGCTTTTGGTTCCGGGGCTGTCTTCTATGATTGTTGAGTTCCATTGGGTACTCAAATAATTAAATATGCTACTCATATTTTTGTGAACTTGTGTTTTCAGGGGAGCACTGTTGGTCATCTGCATAAACTGCTGGGTATTGGGTCAAGTTCACAGGTTTGTTTATTTGAATTTTTGATGGTTAGATTATTTTTCTAATGGTTTCTAGACATTATCAAGAATATATCTTCTTGAATGATATGTTTCCTTGTTAAGTTATTTGCATATAAGCAAGAACTAACGTCTGTCCTTGTTGAATTTTCTGGTATGCAGTAAATTGTTTCGAGTTTTTTGAAGTTTATTTTAATCAAGTAGTTCATTTTACAATTTATACAGGAATCTATTAGTCATTTATTCGTTATTGAATCCAATATAGCAATCAACATGATGCTTTTTTGTCCAATAAGTTTTCATACTACCATTATGTTCTAATAAGGTGTACATTTGGTAGGTTCTTTATGTTGGGGATCACATATATGGAGACATTTTACGCAGCCAAAAGGTTCTAGGTATGCTTTCTCTATTTCTTTTTCCTAGGCATAATATTAATAGCTAGCTTATGAACTTTTTGTTCTTGCCTCATTTGATTAAATTGTTATTACATTCTTTTAAATTTGGATGAGAGTTACACAAGGCTTATCAACTCTCTATTTGGTTCTACAATAGCTTCCTGTAATATGCCAACCAACCAACCAACCAACTAAACCAAGCCTTAAGTCCCATCAAATGGGTCGGCTAATATCTTCCTGTAAATATCTAGTTCTAAAAAATGTGGCACAGAAACTTTTGAACTAAGAACAGACCTGACACTACAATTGTGCTTTCCAGATATTGAAAAGTGCTTTGAAGCTCTTTTTTGTTTGACTGAAAACATAGGGGATATCTTTCTCGAGACTACAAAAGTAAATTTTAGGCATAACAGAGATTTCTTCTGAATGTAACTGAATACAATTATACTTTCTTTCAATTATCTTCGTTATTATTCCATCCAAACAAGGGACCTCAGTTATTATTATTATTTTTGGCCCCACATTTTCCAGTAACTCTTATGTTGATGCCACATAAGAGATATAATGGTAATTATATTTGAAATGTTGGAAACATATGAAAGTAGCTCAGAGTAAGCATGCTGTGAACTTTTGGATTATTGTTGTTAGGGTTAGAAGTTGCATTGATACAAATAAAATATATTCAAGCTTAGCTGAGCTAAGTTTTATTTTGTGGTGGTTGGTGCCCTTTCCCTACTTACTCTGTCTTCACTGATTATGTAGGACCTGTACTATAAAATTTAGTTGTTAGCATAACTTTATAAAGTATACACCATGTTGTAATTCAAAATCCTTATAATCCAGGATGGAGAACAATGCTAGTTGTTCCAGAGCTGGAGAAGGAGGTTGAACTCCTCTGGGAATTGAAGGATACCCATAAGGTATTGATGGAACTATAGTTTCTTCCTTACTTTTTTTTGTCTCTCTCTCTCCCCTTTTCTTTTTTCTTTTTTTTTCAACTAATAGGTTCGAATCGTAACTTTGATGCCTTCAAGCACTAATGGAAGTTAAGTAGCATAGACATGGTGACCTAGCCTTTAATGCAAAGTGGCTGCACCTCCACTACAAAAAAAGTTGCTTACGGTGGCGCTTTTATCAAGACGCTTTTAAAAACGTTGTGATACATTTTAATGGCAGACACGCTTTTCAAAGAGTGATATCACCTAAATTAATAGGATGCCCTTTTGATTGTCTCAACGAGACAAGTCTGTTTAACTTCACAGAGATCTATTCAAACATTTCCAAATGGCTCTCTCTCTCTCTCTAAAGTGGTTCTCTCTCAATAGCCCTAATTAAGGAGCTGTGGATGCAACCAGCAATGAAGACTTCTTGGAGTTTATAGATCTACAGAGAGATTGATGCTTCTAATCTCAACGATTTCTTGTTCAATCTGGATCTCGATTTCGATTTGTGCACTAGGGCTGAGGATTTAATATTTTCCTTCGAGATTTTTCGATTTCCCTTAATATTTACCGATCTAGGTCTTCGTTTTTCATGGATTCAGGTATCCAATCGCTCGTGATTTGGAGTTGCTAAGTTCACTTGAGATACAGAGCTTTCATGGTAGCAATCTTGTATTTGATTTACTAGTTTTCATATATGTTCAAATTTATTATTGAAAATTATTGTATTTACATTTGATTAGGGTTTTGATTTTCATTAGAGGGCTTGTTATTCATCGAGTCTGATCTAGACTTGCTGTGAGTGAACTCAAGATTCAGAGGTTTTCATCACTACACAGTAACGATCTGGATCTGTGTTCCATTTAAATAAACTCTTGCTTAGGTTTCAATTTTCATCTCTAAATATGTTTGTCTGTTACAGGCCTTGGATATTTCACGAGATTCAATACTGCAGAATGTAGATGAGCAGACAGTTCATAGTCTCAATGGATGCAGAGTGACTGATCAAATTTTGCGTTTGGTCCCAAATATTCAGGTTGTGATTGAATATTTTTGTTCATAAATTTGGCTTTTTGTATGTGTTGCTGATTGTGTTTATTTTTGTCATGGTCAGAGCTTTCGTACTACACTGAGATGTATGAGACTCTGGGCAAAGCGACGTGGGGTTTATTCAAATGTGAGGATGCTCTTTCATTCTTAATGTTTCTTTGTTCTTGCTGCTGTGTCTCATTTCTGACTACATATGCTGTGTGATTCTCTGTCACAATCAGGTTTCGGGGTTTCTTGGTGGTATCAATTGGGCGTTACTTGTTGCTCGTATATGCCAACTTTACCCAAATGCACTACCTAATATGTTGGTCTCAAGGTTCTTCAAGGTCTATAACCTTTGGCGGTGGCCAAATCATGTCATGTTATGTCCTATTCAGGATGGTTCTCTGGGACTTCCTGTTTGGGATCCCAGGAGAAATTTCAGGGATAGGCAGCACCTGATGCCAATCATAACTCCTGCATATCCCTACATGAACTCTAGTTACAATGTGTCGACAAGCACATTGTGTGTGATGATGGAAGAGTTTCAACGAGGCAATGAGATTTGTGAGGTACCTTTGTGAATTTAAAGTTTTATATGTTGATTTTGGAGATTGTCACAGTTTGATGATTTGTATCAATTTGGTTTATTAAGATTTATTTTGCTAGAATGATCCTGCAGTTTTAGCTATACTCCTTCAATATTTAATTACTATGACTTACTATAATTTAACTGTTGCTCTTTGGCTTCAAATATGGTTGTGCCACTTCCCTACTTGGTAGCCATATCATCTTTTTTCATCCTTACCATTGGGACAATTGCTTTTGTCCATTTCTTATGAGTCGTGGATCTGTTGACTGTTTCCATTTTTTAGGCAATATGTTTATGTTTGATTACTTCTCCATGATTGCTGTAGAAACCTCTTGTTAAACTCAGCGTTTAAGCTTATAGATGCTTCGTTTGTTGCTTTTCTTCAAATGTTTCTCGCCTTGAAGCTTCTATGATTATATATTCCCTTAGGTTGGTTTTTTTAAGAGCTTGGGGGCTAGTGTCGTCTCTGTTAACGTGTTGCTTGGGCAATATTTATCTGTTAACTAGTGTCTGGGCAAGGTTCATATTGGTCTCATAAGTCTGTTTCTTATGATTTGGTTCATTTGAATATAAAGATGTTATGACAATCTAGTTTATTTTGCTTTCAAAATTTTGCTTTTCTTGTATCTTGATGTATCATACTGAATTATATTAGCTTTTTGATATAAATATTTACGAGAAACTTAATAGCATAGTTTTGATGTGTATTGACTAGATATATGCATAGGTGAATAATCGTTGTCTCTCCTTTGTAGCACTATGAACCGATGTGACAACGTTACACATGGTGTATCATGTACATTGATGAATAAATTTCATTAAATATTATTATAATTAGTGATGTGTAAAATATGTGGTGCATCTGCCATCACTGGGGTTTCTCCAGCCGACGGAAAAAAAAGCATGAAGAAATCCAGGCTATATGGCCTAATTTGTGTAATTTTCTGGCTAATATGCCTAATAGGCTTATATTCGTTACACCCGGAGCCTAATGCATTAGTCTTTTTTAGAAAGTACTGAAGGATGATGAGAATTGCGAATTTGGCACCTGGTTGATCTACTTTTTTGTGTTGTATTTGTCATTTGTGATTGTGACTTAGATTTATTTTGTCTTTTGCTCCTTTTTATTTTTTGAACACTATTATAACATTTAATATTTACTATTCATCTTTGACTATATAACACTGTTTCATTTATTGTTTTGTCAGTTACTTTATGACTTAATTCCACAATGCTATTACTTATTCTAGCTGGCACTTACATATATTGAAGATACACAATTCATATTACACAATTCATGGGTGTATACATGGGTGTATACATATCAAAGTGATGAATATAGAAAATAATTTTAATAGTGAAATGTACAGTTCATATATTATGCACCAACACTAAGATTTCAAAATATTAGTTCTTCTTCTTTGTAGTTCATTGAACATTATTCTGATTTTTATTTCTGATCTCTTTGACTCTTTTAAGTGTTCCTCAATAATTTAGAGACATTGGTACAAACACCACCAGAATTTATGACAGCTGGTTGGGAGCAGATCTAAAGCATTGAAATGCTACCAAAATGTGGATGGGCAGCCCATAGTAATGCAGACAAGTAATTACACAGTGATCATGTTTAATAATTAGGATTTGGTTGATTATGTAATCTGTCAATAATAATGTAATAGTTAGATAAATAAATGATAGGACACTGTGTGTGATAAATAAAGAAAGAGGGTGATGGTGATTGTAGTTGCAGACTAGACTAGACTATATACACAAGAACTTATGTGTGCATATCTATCTTATCTGTAGATATGTGATGATGGTACTGGACATCTATAATATAGATATGCATTGGTAAAAATGTTGTGAAAATCACATGTTTTGTTTTGTTTTGTTTTTTTTTTTTCCAATATCCAAGGTGGTTTGTTAGATTCCTTTCGTGTATTCACATTTCTTCCTCATAAATGAAAAGGTAAAGTTTTCTCCATAACATACATGGTTTAGCAGTCTTTTTTTATCATTAATGATGATTCTAGATGGTATGCTCTGTTTTTCTTTTTTTCTTTTCTAAATTTTTTTTTTTTGAATGTAATTTTGGTATGCTAATGATGACCCCATTAGCAATGTGCAGAATGAACAGTGGGAGATTAAGCCAATGGTTACAAATACTAGTTTGTGTAGTGATCTTGCTGAAAACAGAAGGATTCAATGTTGGAATAACTTATGTTGAGAATGCTGTTGCAAAAGGAGTAGGTGAATTTTTTTGTTTTGCAATAAAATAATTAAATTGACTTATTTTGTTTTATTTCTTTCTTTCCTTTTTTAACAATATTCATCGTACTGTTCTTCTTCAATTTTGATATTGCGCGTAGTTTGTTTGGATGGGAGTCCACCGGCATACCATCATGATAAGGGATTTGGAGCGGGAATTAACAGTTGGTTGATTCATATTGAGGTTGGTCCTTTTACAGTATATATAATCAATTTCATGGTTACAGTATATACTATAGAATTGTCTTTTGGGTCGTGCTATACTTGGTGGTACAATGCCAAAATTTGGCACACCATTGTCGTGTCTTTTTTTTTTCAATTGGTGGTATAAGGCTAAATTAGCTTTGACACATATTCAAGTTGCTAGGAGGTCTAAATCAAGAGATAACAAATAGCTAACATTTTTGTTATCAAGATTGGAGATGATGTGATCCAGTATTCAAGTTTTACCTGAATTGATTGCTTCTGTAAAGAAGGCGGCATTAGAAGATGTTAATGGTTGTTTAGGTTAATAAATAATGCTGTTGAGTACTTTCCATGTGTATGCTTTCTAATGTTTCCTGAAATTTTAAACTTATTTTTAATTGTTGTGTGTTGAAACAGACAATGGCATGGATCGAAATTTCATGGCTACTCACCCGCTGTGGTGACTGGTAAACCTATTCTAAGTAAACATAGATTGGTTTGTAATTGGCATTACTTTTTGATTTTTTTCTTCTCATGGTTGTTGATGCTTTTGCTCTATGTTATATTAATGGCTGTTTGATGAAACCAAACTTTCAAAGTTACACATATTGTGAATACAATGTATAAATAAAAAAGTTTTCATTATACATGCACTTGGAAATTTCATAATTTCTTATCTTTCTAGCCTTCTTGACATGGTATGCAAGAGTATGTAGATTTTCCAACCATTCAACTTTATTGAAGTTGTGTTAATGGAATTGGATGATTCAGGTATATAATCATTATTTTGGTGAAGATGATGATGACTTGATGAAGCTGAAGAGAGAGCTGTGGATGAAGTTATTTTCAGAGAATTTGGACAGCACATTGAATATTATTATTATTTTGTATTGTCATATTGTGTTTTAAGGAGTTTAATTAATTTATTTATTTTATGGAAAATTGAAAAATAAATGCTCATTCACATTATGGTATATATTTTGAGAATGGTGATGAATGATATAAGTTTGGTTTGAACAGAAGTCAAAAGATCATTAATTATGATTTATTTTTTATTTTTTTTTCAAAAAAAATGAGAGAAATGGTGGCGTTTTTCTTAAAAACGTTGCGAAATGTCGTCATGATTACGTCAGAGATAACTCCTCTAACGTGCACAGTTAATGGCTGTACAGAATTAGCGGCGTTTTAGAAAACGTCGTTTAAAGTCTTTAGTGGCGTTTTTCAAACGTCACAAAGATACAACGACGGCCACATCATCGACGAATTTTATAAACGTCGTTTTATCTTTTTGCGGCGTTTTCTAGCCTATTGCGGCGTTTTAAGAACGCCGCTAATTCCTGATTTTCTTGCAGTGCTCATATTTGAACCCACAACCTCAAGGTTATTAGGCTGGATTTTAACCACTCAACCAGTGTCCCCCTGGTTATCTTTGTAAATGATATTAAAAAAAACATGATTGATTTATTGTGATCAAGTTTACAACTATACTAAACTAGGCACTTTCAAATTGCATTGTCATTCATATGGACATGCCTGATGCTCTTTGCTGCAAGTGCTGATTAAAAGTATGATCACAGACATGCTTTATTTTCATTTTGCTCCCCATTCTGAAATTTATGAGGTGATTTCATGCAGCAACTTCAACTATCGAGGAATGAGCGTGATCTTGTTGAAGACAAAATACATCATCTGAAATGGTCTCTCAAGTAAGTAGTTTTCCTTTATGCCACTATATGCGAGTGAAACCTTTTCAGATGTTTGGCAAAATTTTAACATAGAAAAAATCCCCGCCCCAATGATGTGCACCCATGAGGTGGAAAGTGTGGCAGTTTCCTGTTGGTGGGTTTGAATCCATTCTGTCATAATTCAATCGTAGTGCTGTTACGGTGAGCAGAATGTTGACTGTTTGGTTATTGCTTCTGAAAGATTATGATGTTCTTATGTGTGACTTTGGTCTTTTGCTTATTTCTTTCTTTCATTCTTTAAATGGTATTATCTTGATTTATTCTCTTTGTTTAGGTTTGAAGGTCTTAATGATGATGAGGAGAAGAAACTATCATGCAAACTTGACAAATTGGAGGTTGGTTCATGTTTCTTTGATGCTTTTGCAATTTATAAAAAGATGCTCTTGTTGAACGAGGGTGTTTAAATGTTTCATATAGATGGAATCATTTTGTTCCATGCCCTATAACCCACAGGCACAAGAGTTGGTTTTATGCATGACAACTGAAATGAAGTATTTGGGAAATGTTTAGACATCAACAATGATGGAAATGTGTCATTATTTCCCCTTTCTTTGTTGAGTTTTGAGTTTTAGGGATGAACTATATATAATATGAGTGATGTAGCATGGCCACTTGAGAATTTTTGTTGAATGTGTGATTGGGCAAATAGATATGTTGATTTTATTTCATAAAACGTTTTGAGAATATAGTTGCCCTCATCATTTTTTTTACACGTCAGTAGATGTAGCTTGTTGCATCTTATTCAGCTGTAACCAGTTAATGCTACCTCATTTGAACAATCTTGCTTTATGACTAACTTTTTGGTAATCATTCAAATCATGGTGTGTTAAATGTCATTGCCATCTTAAAATTATTGCAACTATTTTGAACAATGATGAAAAGATTAATTCAAAATTTATTAACATATTTTTTCTTGATGGTTTCATTTTAGTCTCAAAGAGAGCAAGTTCTTCTTAGTCACCAACGGGCTCAGCTACAATTTCACTGAAAGGTATGTACTTGATACGGAAACAAGCGGTGTTGCTCTTGTAGTTTATTTCATTATTGGGAGGTTTTCTTCTATTGAATGAATAGTTGGTTTTCTTGTTAGCACAAATTTTATGACATGCTTCTGGTTTTTTTCATAATTGTTTCAGTTCCATAAGGTCTGGGAACAACTCATGAAGACTGGCTATCAGAATTCCCGCTTTACACATCAGGTTAATTTAAATATCTGCCAATATAATGATTTAAAAGTTTGTATAGCATATTGAACATCGGATTGTGCCTAAATTGTTATTTACGATTATGTAGGTGGAGAGATTTGCATGCCTCTATACTAGTCAAGCGACCAACCTGAGCCTGTATTCCCCCAACAAACACTATAGACCAAGCGAAGACTTCATGCCCCATGAATTTGACATCCTTGGAATGTGAAAAAGGTCTTCAATCCAATAAGATGAGAACGTGGCAATTTGAGGAGGCATCATTGATTACTTGGCTTTTGGGAGAACATGGAAGCAGAGCATTCTCAGAAATTTCCTTTTTTGCTGTTTCTCTTTTGGGTCTGTTCCTTAATGTGCTGTTTTATGGTTTTATAGATGTTTTTTTTTTTCGAAACATTTTGCTTTGAATGTTGTTAATAACTTGCTACTTAATACCTTTCTTTCAAATGTTAGTAACTTGCTCTTTGTGAATATTACATGTGTAAGGCATGGTGGGATAGCAAATCCTAATAGAAGTAACACAACTTGTATATATTACTATTAGAATGTAATTACACTTTCTCACAACGGGTATCTTTGAAGTTTGCATATCTATCTTGGCATCCTTACCTCAGGGGACCTTCTAAATACTTGTACAAAGTGGTGTACAGAGGTTGGTATTGGGTGTATTTAGAACCTTTTCATTTTAAGCTATATTCATGTTCGTATTTGTTCAATATTGTCCTTCAGAGTTAGTTGTTCTATAGAAAAATTCTTGAAATTTTGTTATTCATTAATTGCACAATATGCCTAAAATGTTTTATACTTGTTTGGGGAGTAGTTATTTTAGTCAAAAAATTAAAAAGTTATTATAAATTGTCACATTACTCTTACTATTTTTATTAGGGGTGTACACGGTCCGGATTGGTTCGGTTCTGAGAAAATTCAAGAACCGAACCGATCCTAACGGTTCTGTAATTTTGAGAACCAGACCAAACCGTTACACTTGTAAAACCGGACCAGAACCAAACCGAAAAAACGGTTCGGTTTTGGTTTGGTTTACGGTTACAAAAATTTCTATTTACAAGAATAAATTGTTAATATTTTCAAAATAATTACTCAAACTAATTACATTTAACTCATGATAAAAACTAATAATATTAAGGCATTACTTAATATTACATATGTATATCATCCTAATATCATTAAAATTATAAAAAATCAATTAATAAAAATAAAACTTGATACTATATATATATATATATATCTTTTAAAATTCGGTTCGGTTCGGTTCAAACCGCGGTTTTTTTATAAAATCCATTAACCGAACTATTTTTACGGTTCTCATATTTCTTAATCCGAAACCGAACCAATTCTTAATAGAACCAAACCAAACCATATGATTCGGTCTAGTTCGGTCCGGATTACCGGTTTGAACGAATTTTTGAACAGCCCTAATTTTTATGCAAATCTTTTCATAAAAAGTTAAAAAATTACTAAAAAACCAAATAGTTATCACTTTCTTTTTCTGTACTTGTAAAAATCATATGAATATCATTTCTCTTATTATTTTTATTATTTATCAAACTGATTCAACAGTGCAACAAATAAGTAGAAGC
Organism: Camellia japonica; assembly: GCA_030407325.1. NCBI lineage: Eukaryota > Viridiplantae > Streptophyta > Magnoliopsida > Ericales > Theaceae > Camellia > Camellia japonica. The sequence continues at coordinate 184,208,634 of JAPPVO010000016.1, forward strand.
ATAATATTATTTTTCCCAGGAAGTCTAGTTTTACTTTTTAAGATTCACTTTTTAAAAAATTAAAATTTTTTATTTTTCATATTTTTTGTTTTCACTAAATTTTTTTAATATTTTAAGTAAATTTTTTAATTTTTAAATACACCTAACATGTCTATACTTAAAAAACATAATATTTATTAAAAAAAATCTTTAAAAATTCACTAAATATCAAAAATATAAAAAATATATATATATATATATATATGAAAATTCAGTACATTTTTATATTCTTATGTATTTGTTAAATTTTTAAATTTATTTATTTAAATATTTTACTTTTTAGATATATCTAAGTAAAGTGCATATAAAAAGGTAAAAAAAAATTGCTTAAAATTTTAAAACTATTCACTAAAAACAAAAAAAAAATACGAAAAAAAAAAACTCAATTTTAAAAAAATTAAAACTAAACACAATAATTGGAATTCCAGCAAAGGTTTTACCACTTGAGTGGAAAAGCACCCAAGGGAGTACTGCATAAATATAACAAAATTCAGTGTTCACAAAATCAATCATCCAATCTTAAAGCTACATCCAAATGGAAATGAACATTTGAATTCTATTAATAGAATTCCAAATCTAGACAGCTTCACTCAAATTGCTTTACCTGTTTCTAATAAATCAGGAAACAACGATTACAGCACAAGAAGAAAGCCTAGCCTTCTACAATTTACAATTCCCGTGGACCTCTGAGAAGGTCTCAAAACAATCAATAACAACAAACAAGCCAAAACCCATAAATCTGGCTTCAAAAACACCTCTCTCTCTCTCTCTCTCTCTCTCTCTCTCTCTCATACACGAACCATTTTTCTTCGATCAAATTCAATTGGGTCCAACAATGTCAACCCCGCCAAGTCTTCCTTTAACGAGAGTCATTTGCAACTGATGAATTCTTGGTATGAATGGGATGAAAGTAGGAGGAGAAGTAGCTTTGTGTTTCATGAAGGCAATCAACTCCGCAATCAATCACAATGTTATTCACACTCTTGGCTAGTTCTCGTCTTGCCTTTCTAAGTCTTGCATATCAACCGGTTCGGGGAAAATCTCACTGGATAATCTTTTGTGTGAGGAGGAAAGTTCATTTGCACCGCTTCCATGTGAGCCTACTCTGCTCGTCTGTTTTAAGCCACTTACACCCTCTCGGTTTGTTTGGCTGCCTGGAATGTTGGCACTCTCCGATGAGCTGTTATGCCAGCTACCAAAGAAAGTAGCACTCCAAGACCTCGTTGACGAAGTCGTTCTTAACCTTGCAGAGCTGGAATTTTCTTCCCTCACCACTTTCAAAGGGCTTTCTAGTGCCCTGAGGATATGTCTCATTAGGGGGCGTCGTGAAGGCTTGGGATTAAGGCATGACTTGGCCACTACTGCCATGGCCCACACTTCGTCGAGTAGATCTTCATCAACAATCAGAGATTGGTCAACAATCTTAGCCACCATTTCCTTATCATGTGAACTGATGAATGGTAGATTTTGCTCCAACCACTCCTTTGTATTGGTATCATCTGATGAGCTGATACCAAGCTTACCCGTTACAAGCTCAAGTAAGACCTTTCCAAAACAGTATACATCGTACGCACAAGTCGCAGATGATGAGTCTGTTCATTTCCAAAACAATGAATGAATAAGCAAAAATTATAGAAAAGAAAACTTAGTCAGCGATTTCAAGCTATACACCCACTTGCTGACCCAAACGAAAAGTTTCAAGAACTAATTGCACTTACCAGAAGGGCCTTGTTCGGATGTCCTGCAAATCATCAAGAGAAAAGTGTATTATAATTCTGAACCAAATTGATCAACACGAAGAGAAAAACAGTTTCATCATCAGCAAAAGAATATTACAATTAGGTGGTTGATCTAACAAATTCAGTAAAAATCACAATTTAAATGTACTAATAAAATGGGTAAAATTCAAATTCAGTAAAAATCACAATTCTCTCTGGTCATTGACAATGAAATGGGTAAAATTTTTCCTTCACTTTTTTTCTTTTTTCCGTTTGCAGGAAGGGTGATGGAAATTATTCATTTATTTAAATTGAAGCTGCAATTGGTGGAAAACTTTTCCCTTCTTTTTCTTTTATATCGGTTGGGTGGGGGTAAGGAGGAAACATAATCGTAAATATGGCTATTCTGGTTCCTTAATGGTGTTTTGTACCAGTTCTCAGCATTCTTTTTCTGCATAATGGAGTTCTGTACTACAAAAAACACTCAGTGGATTCTTTTATTTAGAAAACTTCTTCAATCTTCACATTTAATAGGTCTCTCTAATTCTGTAAGTGTGAGTGTGGACACATTTTGTTTTCTTTCAGGAGAATATTTGATGCCGATGCTGTAGGTTTTCTTTTGAACTTCTATAATCATAAGTTCATAATCATATCTAGTGAATCCAATATAATCTCACTCATGAAAAGTTTTATGCCAATATCACAACACACCAATGGCTTGACAACTCAAGTCCCATAGCTAAATGAAGTTAAACATGAAGGTATGAGAGGTGATCACACCATAATATGGTGGACCCTCTCACACCAAATCAAATCCTTATATGGTGATTCAATCTTCCCCCAGGAAGAAGTTACTGGAAGTAGGAAGTTTAAGATTTGAATGAAGAATCACAATGGTTTAGAAACATGGTGATCATTGAGTTTGAATTTCTAATAAATTGTAACCATTGCTTAACAGCCACCATATATACTATAAATATATGGACAGAAAATGGGTTCTTTTCACTTGAATTTTCTCTCTGTTTTTCCTCTTCCAGATTGTATTCTTCTGCATGATTAAACGCCCTCACGGGAACTTCAATCCATTGCCATTGTAAAGATTATCTTTCAAAACAGAACCCAAAGCAAATAATATGCATGCACTATGGTTCCAATCAAGAACTGATAAATACTTACTGTGGCATCCGCAGCAACCTCGTGATCACATTCTGGTGATTATCTCCTCCTTGAGCACATACCTCACTCAAGCTTCCAAGCCGCACTTCATATTTGTCATCAAGAAGGATACTGCTTGCTTGAATATCTCTTTAACCACAAAAAAATGGAAAACATAAACTTCACAAACTTGGAAGCATATGATAACTATTATGTAAAAACTAAGACATTCTGAATGTTCAGGTGTACCCCTGTTAGTTTCATTTAAAAGGAAATTGAAGGTCCAATCAAAGAGCCCTCTACTACTAGAGTCTCTAGTAAGCAACAACTCTTTATATGAGGTGTAAGGCAGGACCTTCTCATTTTGCTTTTGATAAGGCCATTTTTTTTTACAGTTATGTATTTTGTACACCAACATTACTATATGTGCCACACATGTGCAGCCGTTGTGTAACTTTGGCTTTGGCCTCATTAATGGAACACACTAAACCTCCAATTATTTCTATGTAACAGAATTAACGTTAATAAATTTGATTTTGTTCTCTGCCTGTGCGAAGTAAGGTGCTTCATTCTAATGGGCTATTCCGAGGCCAAAAGTTGAGCATCACAAGACGGATTCCTTCTGCGCCACAAATCATTCCATAGTTCCATCATGTAGATTTCATTACAAGTATTAAGTATATGACTACCCAGGCATCATAAAGCATTTGAGCATTAAATATTTTATTCACCACAAATCCCTCCTTCCAATGACAACATTATTTTCTAACATTCTTCACTTCTAGGTCTAGCAATATATGGGAAAATTGTCGTTTCAATAAAACTCTATCTGCAATATTTAAAGTAAAGTTGCCATCACAGCTGTCTCCCACCTGACTATTCCCACCATTGATGACTTAAAACATTGCCATCTTGCATAAATGCATCACACGTGACCTGTCTGGTTAATCAGGAATGAAGGAGGAGCATGTCAATGGTTGGGAAATCAAGTCAAGAGTTGACTCATAATTACACATTTCATACATGCTACCAACCCTTTGAACTTGATTATTTATTTATGTTAGTTAATCAACTAGTTACTGCAGTAAAGGAAACAACTAATTACAAAGTGACATTAATATGTCACAAAACAGCACTAAAAAGTAATTCGAATCTACTTGCTCCATGAGCTATATATGAAGGTAAAATCTCAACCAATAGGGGCTAGGTCAATTGACCAAAACCCTTGCACTTCCTAGGAGGTCAAGAGTTCAAGTCTTTCTAAAAAAAAAAAAAAAAAAGCCTCAAATCCAAACAACTCTGAAACACCATAGATAATAACTATGAAACAAAAAACGACCCAGACTTAGATAAATGCATTCTATCAGAATCAAATGAATTAAAATAGCTGAAAATCAAGTTTAGTAGTACCTATGAGCAATGGGTGGGTTACACTCATGGTGTAGGTAAGATAAACCTTCTGCAGTTCCTATTGCAATTTTCAGTCTGGTAATCCAATCCAAAGACGGTAGACCGTCATCTTCCAAATTGGTAGATTTGTACAAGGATTTAGACAAATCTCCATGCGGCATATATTTGTAAACCAAGAGTTTATCATTCTCATGCTCCAAGCAGTGCCCCAAGAGTGGGACCAACCTTTGATGCAAAGCCTTGCTGAAAAATTCCAATTCCAACATGTAAGATTCTTTCCTGAAGGAACTCAAATCGACCCTCTTGATAACCACAGGGAACCCACCATCCAATGTTCCGTAGAAAAGGTCCCCAGAGTGGCCATGTTTGAGAAGGTTTGTATCACTAAAATCCGCGGTGGCTTGGAGCAATTGTTCATATGTAAACGATTCACCCAAATCTGACAAATTAACAGAAGCCTTGGGAGGTGGTGTGCTGCCCCCCGGAACAGGCCCCATACTTGCAGTCCTCTGATCTGTATTTCCCTTTTTGCTTAGTTTCAGAACCAGTAGCAGCACCAATACCAAGAGTGCAATGAAACCGAGTCCGCCAAACAGTCCCACCAATATGTACGTCACTCGTTTTTTGCTGATTGATGCAGGTTCTAGAAAGGGAAGTGAGGTTGGACTTGGGGCTATATCATTATCAAAAATTAATCCTCTACTAGCATAAAACGACCTACAATCCTGCAAACTCCTCTGATTCGGCAAACTCTGTAAACAATTTCCATTGACAACAACATTGGTCCCTGTATTACTGGGAGCTGGACCTTGAAAATAATATATCGGACAAGTCAACCACCGCTGCCAGTGGCATTATTAAAAAATGCAGTAAGGTTCGGTAAAAACCTGTGAACTTGTTGCTAGATACGTTAAGAAGGCGCAAAGCGGGCAAAGACGACAGAACATCAGTAAGATAACATCGAAACTGTTCCCACTCAAACTACGTCCTTGAGCTGAGTGAGATTCGAAAATAAACCATTTGGCAACGACCCGGACAACCGTTGTTTCCAAGATCAAGTACGATCAGTTGAGAAAGGCTAGCTAACTCAACAGGAATAGAAGCATCAAAGCTATTGTTTTGCAAATGCAAGAACTTAAGCTAGAAAGAGAACAATTATTAGGAATTGACACCAAATAGGAAATTTGAAGAGAGGTCAAGGGTACTAAGATTGAGAAGAGATGAAAACCCAATGGAATGTTCCTGTGAATGAATTTCGCGAAAGGTCAAGAACTGATAGAGACAATAATTGGCCCAATACAAAGGTATGGCACCAGTTAGAAAGTTATCAGACAAATACAGAGAATTCAATCCACTCAAATTCCCAAGAGAAAAGGAATTGAACCGGCTATTGAACAAGATCTAAGATCGAGCACTTGGAGTGCACTGAGTCTTGACCAAACCAGTCCGGTATAGACCCAGGAAGTGGAAACCCCAGATGAGTAAAACTTAGCTAGAAGAGTAAAATTGGCCAATGAATCGACGGCGAACCGGGGATTTCGACCGCCGGCACGAGTCCGCCTCAAACCGGACACAGTGATTCCGACGATCGGTCGGCGGTCCGGACTCGACCCCTCTCCAGCGAGAACATTGGTCGGTCTTTCTTGGCAATCTTTAGCCCTAATCCCTAACTCGACCGGAGATCTCCAGCAACGCCGAAAACTCCGAGCGGGAACTCAGACGCACCACCTGCTGAGTCAAGACCGAGTTAATGAAAGAGTAACAGAGCTACCTTGAGTTGAACTCGGTGAGCTTCCTGACTACGAATGGTCTATGGAGCTCTTTCATCTTGGGTCATTCTCAATAGCCTTTTGTTCATGTCCATGTACTCCATTACGCCAAAAAAAAAAACTTGTGGGTTTTTGAATTTTTTTTTTTTTTCAATACAAGAATGCAATGTAGGAGTATTTCTTTGTGGGTAGTACTAATCACACCTCAATCAATCACGAGCTTTGATTCTTCTTTTGGTGTGCTCTTTAAATGAACACAGAGAAGAATTCAGGGGAGAGAGAGAGAGAGAGAGAGAGAGAGCTTTAAAGGGCGTTGTGTTAATGACCAAAGCTACTCTCAACGGTGCAATGGTGAGTCGCTTTCACTCTCGCCGGAGCTATTTAATGAGTCTGGCACTGAGTTTAGCGATTCGTACTTCGAGTCAGACTCGCTTTACTTAGTTTTTGGAAAGTGGGTATGAGAGAGAGAAGAGAGAGGAGAGAGAAGCTGAGCTTTGTGAGGAAATGGTGGAGAAGAGGTGATTCCGTCGCCGGCGAAGATAGTTTTGCCGGAAAAGATGATATGTATTTTGGAATTGGCATGTGTGTAATGTCTATTATTATATTGGCCTTACGTATTAAGGCCAAGTTTGGGAAGTTTAGAATAAGTGTACTTTTTGACTTTTTTTGTATTATGTGTAGAAAAAGTAGAGAGGAGATGTTGATTGATGTGACCCAAAAAAGATAAAAATATGAAATAAGTACACTTATATTGGGATGCCAAACATAATGTTTGGCATCTATTAAATAATACAAAAAATTAAAAAGTCACTATCCTATTTAAGTCACATCATTTTATTTAAATCACATCACCTCTTTAATACATTACATCAAATCCAATCCATATAAGTCAATAAATTAAAAAATACACTTTTTTAAAACATCACAAACCAACATTAAGGCCAAGTTTGGCTAAACTAAAAAAGTGCACTTATTTCATCTTTTTATCTTTTTTGAGTCACATCAATCAATATCTCTTCTATTTTTCTACACATAATACAAAAAAAAGTCAAAAAGTGCACTTATTTAGTCTTCCCAAACTTGGCCGAGAATTTTCAAAAAGTTTGATTTTTCTTTTTCTTCTTCTATCTTGTTTGAAATGGAAATGGAATATTATTGGGGCAAGTAGGCCACCAAATGGTTAGAGAAAACAAGAATAATATATATATATAATTCAGAGGTATTTTTTTTTAAATGAATTTTTATTAATAAATTTTATTTAGGAGTATTCCAACATAATAAGTTTATGAAGAAAACTTATAATCTAAGTAGTTCCATGTGTTCATGTGTTTATATTTTTATTTTATGAGATTATTTTTTTTTAATTTACATTATTTGTTAAACTATTATATCTTATATTTATTGTTGATATATAAAATAGACAAAATATACACGTTTCCTTTTTAACTATCATTTTATTTTGACAGTTATCATAATTTACGTTTTTAATTGTGATTTCACTCTCATTGTAGTGTTGTTTTATTGTGCTAGGGTTTCATTGGTATTGGAGGAATATGACGAATTAATATTATATTAGCATTGTTTGTTTATGTTCTATTTTTTACATAATTTTGCAAAGTCAGATATTGATCAAAATGAGAGAGTGAGTAGATAATTTCGTCTCAAGATTAGTATCATTTTGTTTAAGAATACATGTTCATTTATGTTTGTTTATGGTCTATTTTTTTGTTTTTCATTTTCTAGAATAAAGGAACATAAAGGATTGTATCTATTTTCTTTATTTTTATGGTAACATTGTATTATCTTGATTACCTAAGAGTATCTCCAACGGTGAATCAAAATTTTCATCAAATTTGAGTAAAAAAAAATCAATTTTCTCAATCTGATATGACTTGCTTCAACCGTGCATCAAAAAGGAAGTGGTTGATCGGCCAGTCGACCGGTAAGACCAATTTTTTTTTTATAAATTTTTTTTGAACCGTTTGAACCAGTAATTTGAACCATTTGAACTAGTTCGCTGGCCAATTTTTGCATGAGCTGGTCGATCGGTTGGTCAACCTGGTGGTTGACCAGGGGGTCGACCACTTAGTGTAAAAATTTCACAAATTTCTACTTTAACGGCTATACACAGTGAATTGGTGAAAGGAGCAAGCCGTTTTCAGTTTGGTGAAACCTTTGATATTTTCTCAATTTGATACCAATTTGCTGAAACTATTGGAGCTCCAAAAAGTGACTTTTTCACCAAATTTCAAATCTGATGGAAGGTTTGATGAACCGTTGGAGATAGCCTAACAAAATAATAACCTTGAGTGTAAGCAACATATAAAAAGTTAGCACTTTTTGTTGAATTTCTTTGGGTTCGTTTGGGAATAAGGGTTGGGTTAGATTAGGTTGGGTTGGGGGTTACTTTAATCACAAATAGATAAAATAGACTTCTTAGCCCAACAAAATAAAACATCACATTCAATTCATAATCATTTTATTTTTTCTCTTATAAAAGTCAAAAAAATCAAAAAACTAATTTCAAACCAGACTTTTTAGTCCCAGATTAAAATAGTCAAAAAAATTAAAAAGCCAAAAAATCAACTCACATCCCAAACCAACCCTTTGAGCATGTTTGTTTTGAGGGATAAGGGGATGGGATTGGATTATTAGTCCCACCGGACTAATAGTCCATTGTTTATTTGAAAAATTTTGCTCTGGACTATTAGTCCAACAAATATGGGACTATCCTATCCCATGGGGGGGGTGTGGGATAGAAACCATGGAATTGGTATCCCATGGGATTATTTTGTGAAATGTCCATTTTACCCTTCATGCTGTTACTCAGTAAACAATTAAAAAATGGGTAAAATAGTCTTTGAACATTTATAAATTATTTTTTTAGTGTTGTTAATTTAAAACTATATATTAAATAAAAATTTAAATTATAAATTATAAATTATAAATTATAAATTAAATTTAATTAAAAATAATAAATTATAAATTATGGCCTTATAAATTAAATTTTTTAGTGTTGTTAAAAAATTAAATTTACATATTAAATAATTTTTTTTTAGTATTGTTAATTTAAAATTATATATTAAAAAAAAATATAAATTATAAATTAAATTTATTTAAAAATAATAAATTATAAATTATGGCCTTATAAATTAAATTTTTTTAGTGTTGTTGAAAATTTAATTTATATATTTAATAAAATTATTTTTTTATTGTCGTTATTAAAATAATTAAATAAAATATAAAATAAAAATTATAAATTTAATTTAATTGAAAATAATAAATTAAAAAATTGTGGCCTTATAAATTAAATTTTTTTAGTGTTGTTAAATTATAAATTATAGATTATAAGGGTAAAATAGTCTTTTGAACATTTATCCTTATCCGTTCGTCTAACCAAACATTGAATTTACTAAAAATAGTTCAATCCAGACATCTAATCCCATGACTAAACAAACATAGGATACAAATCCAATCCAACCAAATAGTCCCGGGACAATGTATCCCGGAACTAACAGTCCGATAGATTACAATCCCCCCTTATCCAGTCCGTCCAAACAAACACACCCTTTGTGTGTTTACAAAACTTTGCAAACTGCTTTGTAAATTTGGCACATAAATTTAACAAGCTAAAAAAAAAATTAAAATTTGTTTCGATCATCTTTTAAATTGATTTTAAATAAATTTTATTTAAACTAATCACGAGCGCCAAACTCATACTATATCAGAAATAAATACGAATTTCAAAATAAATTACACATTGACCATTTTTATATAATTAGTCCATTTCAAAGTGGTATTTTGAGAAGTTAGTAAAAAGCTGACTTTTGAATTTTTGACTTTTTTGACAAAAAAACGGACTTTTTTTTGCTAAAAAAGTTAAAAAGCAAAAAACTAACTTTTCTCAAAGTGCCCCAAAAGAACTTTTAAAATTTCAAACATGAGTTATGTTATGTTGAGGCTGGGGTTGCCTCCAGTCTACTATTTGTAGTGGAGGGTTCAGTCCGATTCATTGGGTTTACTTTTGAGTCTCTTTTTTATAATCTAAACTATTTATATTATAAGATTTACTGAGTACATTTTTCCTATAAATAATCATATCAATCGGATAATAGATATTATGTATTTAGATCACTTTTTTTTATGAATCATTAATTTTATGACCGTTTATTTTTTTTAAACAAAAGTGATCCGAATATATAGTTTTCGTTATCCGATCGACGTGATTTTTTACAGAAATAATGTACTTAACAAATCCTAAAATGTAAACTGTTCTGATTATAAAAAAATGTGCCTAAAAGTGGGCCTAATGGATTAAACGGGACAAAACTGTCCTAGATCTGGACTGAAGACAGTCGGGTCCCTATGTTTAAATTGTTTAATTTGTTTAATCACTCTATCTTTGTTGCAACATTTAATGTTGTGATATGATTAGAATTAAAGTAATTGTATATTTATTATTTTTTAAAATTAAATAAAACCACACAAAAAAACATAATTTTTAGGTGTAATTATATATCATATTCATGTTATCTAATATACTTCTTTCTTCTCAAAAAAAAAAAAAAAAGTTTCTTTTAGAGAATTTAACTTTTTTTAGTAATATAATTATTACATTTTTAAAATATTAATTTTTTAAAATTACCCTTTATAGTACATTTTTTTAGGAATATCAATTTTCATAATTGTATTTTTTGTGTTATTAATGAACTTAAAAGAAGAGCAAAATATATTATTTTAATTCTTAATTTTTGAAAAAAGACATCATGTTTGTTTCCAGTTTTTTGAAAACACTTTTCAAAAAATTCTACTTTCTTATTTTCTATATTTTTTTAATTTTTACTGATTTTTTTAAATATTTTCGGCATTTTAAATTTTTAGACACACTTAACATAAATATACTTAAAAAGTATAATTTTTGTAAAAAAATATTTAAAAAATTCACTAAATATCAAAAATACAAAAAAAAAAATAATAATTCAGTATATTTTTTTTAATATTTTTGTGTATTTATTAATCTTTTAAAATATTTTTCACAAATATTTTATTTTTTAGATACATCTAAGTAATTTGTATATAAAAAAGTAAAAAAAAATGTTTAAAATTTTAAAAATATTCGCTAAAAACAAAAAAATACGAAAAATAAAAACCTAGTTTTCAAAGAATTAAATTCAAAAAAGTAAAACTAAACACACTGTAAATTTTAAAACAAAACAAATAGTACATAATTTTGGCTAAATATCAACTTCAAAAAAAAAAATAAAAAAATAATTATCCATAGTGAAGAATGTTGTGGAAAAAAAATTGTCAGTCAAACCATTCATAAGAGGGCTTTCATTATTCGTTGTCAATCTCTCTCTCTCTCTCTCTCTCACGTCTACTCTGACCACCCAATTACAAATGGACCCACGTATTATTAGCATTCAAACAGTGGCTTAAACTATTTTTTTTATTACAAATGTTACGTAAAATTCTTAAAAATAAAATTATATATTTTTATAATAATATATATATATTTTTGTAATAAAATTATACATTCTGTTTTCAAAGTATTTTGATAAAAAATGTGTAATATTACATATAAATATATAATTTATTTTAAATTATAAATTATCATAAATTTATTAAAAATTTATGTAATATTTATCACAAAAATATATAATGCAAAACTAAATAATAAAGCATATAATACATAGCTTTTAAAATTAAAGATTAAAAAATGCTATCCATTCCAGTGATGGGCATTCCACATTTCTCAACGCGTATTCGGGTATGCCCCGACACACTCCGCGTTAAGCCGACTTTTCATCTTGAAAAAAAAAAAGTGTTATATAAAATAAATAAATTATTAATGACAGTTATTAATAAAAAATTTAAAATAATTATACAAATTTTATGAAAGTGTATATCATAAAATAAAATATAAATCTGCTATTTTAAGTTTATTAACCAACGTATTTAATGCAATTAAAATCTGACTCAAATTAGTGTCTTAACAAACAATGATGCTACACATATTAATTGACATGCTAATTAGTGTACTAATAAATTCTATAACTTTGTTTCTTAACAAAACACAAATCAACCCCAAAAAAAAAAAAAATGATTGCCCAAGTCAACAAAATTTTTTTTTTAATTGCACAAGTCAACATATCAGAATTTATTTGTTTACAAATATACTTTAATACCTGTTATCATAAACACTATTTTTTTTTTTTGGGTATGCAAAATAAATAAAAAGTAAAAAAGAATTATAGGCAAATATCTTTTTATTCAAGTGATACCTAAAAATGAATAAATAAAATTATAAAACATAAAAGAGCAAACTAGTAATCTAATCCAAAATCCAAGGGAATATGTAGCTATTTTTAATAAGAAAATTTTTGGACTTAATACTTTGATGGTGTTTTGAGAAGATGGTTAAAAATTGACTTTTAAATTTTTTTATTTTTTTGTTTTGTTTTGTTTTTGGTGAGGCCTAAATGGGTTAAAAGCTGAAAAATGACTTTTAACCCACTTCTCAAAATAGACCAAAGTACTTTCACCAAAATCTCATTTTGATAGCTTGACTTTCAATTGTGACAATTAACCTCTCATATATTTAAAGCATATTGCAATATTACATTTTCTTTGCTATGATATCAATAAGGGTGACAGAACTTGTCATGTAAATTATATGCAACATCTCACCTCATTGGCATTCTTACATTTTCACCTTAATCCATGAACTTTCATGAAAGCATCAATTTGGTTCCTTTCCTTTAAATTTCTCATTAAGTGTTAAGTTGATTGTCACAATTTCTTTCTATTCTTTTTTAATTTTCACGACCCTCGTTTAATATTAAAGTGAATGTTAAAATTTTTGTCAACCGTGTGTTTTACCTTGTATTTGAAAAGAAATTTGTGAAAATTAAACAAAATGGAAAGGAAATGTGAAAATAAAAGGTTCATTATCTTTCTCTCTCACACTTTTTTCAATTATATTTTGTTTTCTTTCACAATTTTTTATTTTCAAATCAAACACAGTTTAAAAATAAAAGGTTCCAATTTGAAAATTGCTTATTCTGACTTTTTTTCCTAGTTTTATTTTTTTATTTTTATTATTATTATTATTTTTTGGGAGGGGTCTTTTTTTGTGTGCAATACTTTAGATAACAGCATTTTATTGAATTTTTATGAGAGTTCAAGAAGAAAATTTTGATTTTATCTAAAATATGTTCAAAGAGATAAAAATAACAACAAATTAAAAAAGAAAAAGAAGATAACTTAAAAAACAGTTGTCAAAACTTCCAAACAGATCATAAAATTAACAAAAATGTTAAAAGATTCCAAATAAATTACCATGGCCTTGTCTGGAAGATATTATTTTAATTGGTTATTTGATTTTTTAATTATTTTAATTTAATTAAAAAAAGTTGTATTTAGGATAATAGTTATTTTTTAATTGATTTGATAGTTGTGAGAGAAAAAATAAAATGATTATGGGTTGAATTTGATATTTTATTTTATTGATTATTTTAACCTATTTTGGCTTTGTTTGGAAAATAGGTTAGCTTTTTGATTTTTTGATTATTTTAGCTTGAGCTTAAAAACCTTGTTTAGGTTGGACTTTTTATTTATTTTTACTTTTATGAGAGAAAAAGTGAAATGATTATGATTTGAATGTGACATTTTAACCTCTTTTGGGAAGTGGGTTAAAAGCCACTTTTCAGCTTTTAACATATTTTGGATAACATCATGTCTCATATTTTTTACACATTTTTTCAAAAAAAGCCAAAAAAAAAAAATCAAAAAGTCAATTTTTAACTACTTTTCAAACACCCATTTGTCTTATTGATTTTTTAGTTATTTTATTTTTTGTGACTATTTTAACCTTTTAGCCTCCCCAAATCTTAGATGCCAAAGGAAAATTTTATCTCTATTGGCTATTTTAATCAAATAACTTCTAACCAAACAATATTTAAATATTTTAACTAAATAGTTACATAAATGTAAAATTGATATAAATATCATGTAATGTGAGTTTCACTTATAAAAAAATTAATAATTAAGATTCGTTTGGAATAATTTTTGTAGTTTAACTTTAAAATTTTTTTTTGACTAATTTAACATAACTAAATTAATTTTATTTGGAAAGAATCTTTTATCTTTTTTAATTAAAAAAATTAAATAATTATAATTTAAATATAATGTTTTATTTTATTATTTCATTTTATTTATTTTATTTCTGTATACTTTTTCAATCTCAAACCACTTGCCAAACGGCGGCTTTGTTTAGAGTTGCTAGTTTTGCTCTAGAGTTAAGGCGGCTAATAGGGTAAGGGGCTAAAAAAGAGTGGTATTATGATCGGAGTAAAATTAAGGGGACAAAATTTTTGTCAATAATAATTTAGAATATTAATTTTAGTATTTTAATAGAGTATTAATGATATGATAAGGAGAAAAATAAATAAATTAAAATTAAAATATTATATCATAATAAATGAAAGGGGTTGTTTGGTGTGTCCTACATAAGTGTACTTTTTGTCTTTTTAGACTAAAAAATTGAGGAAGAAAATATGAATGTTTGGGTTAACTTTTTGATTTTTTATGAAAAAATGTGTAATAAAAAATTATAAAAATTAATTTGTAGGAAAAAATTAAGATCAAAAATTGTGTAACCATAATTATTAACTTTTGATAAATAATATTAATTTTTTAACTTTTTAAATAATTTTTAAATTTTTTTATAATATGTCAGACTTGGCCTTACTGTCAACTTATCAAAATTGAGTTTGGAATTTAAAAACTCTAAAATATTTTTCAATTTTTATCATGGGAGGACACACAGGTTTGTTTGTCTTATGGGGGGTGCTACTGATTGATTGATTAGATTGATTTTTTTTAAAAAAAATAAAGAAAAAATATTAATAAAACCCACTCATTGACCAAGTCATCCACCTAACAAATTTAATCATGCGAAAACATCTACCAACCCTATAATTGTAGAAAGGGTTTTGGTTTGAGTATTTTGAATTAAATTTTTTAAAAATTAAATTTTATAATTTTTATATTTTTTTATTTTGAGTGAGTATTTTTTTTATGAAGAGCATGTTTAATGGTGTATGAAATTTTTCATTAAATGTGGGTAAAAGATTTATTTGATATTAAAAGAAGTTTTTAAAATTTCATTAGAACACTGGTTAACTAGATGAATAATTTGGCGGATGTTTACTCGGTTGATCGGCCAATGTAAATGCTTCACAAATTTTTGTCTTGAGGTAGTTATCCGGGAGGTCGACCAAGTGGACGACCGGACATATATCCGGCTGGTGTAAATTTTTCATAAATTTTTGTCTTGAGGTGGTCATCCGAGAGGGACATTTGACAAAACATTCAGGAGTAAAAATCCAACGATTACAAACAGTGATTTGATAAAAGACACATTTATCCTCAATTTGATGAAAGGTTTGATATCTTAAATTTGATGAAAAATTTAATGAACTATTAAAGCATCTCCAACAGTTTACCAAAATTTTCACCAAATCTTAGTAAAAAAAGGACTATTTTTTCAATTTGATACAGACTGCTCCAATGGTTATCATCAAAGCAGGGTCGACCGGTTGGTCGGCCGGTTAGTTTTTTTTTTTTCTTTTTTTTTACCTCTTTGAACCTTTTGACCTGTTTGAACCAAAATATTTGCAAGGAAACTGGTCCACCGGTTGGTCAACCGTTGGTCTCTCCCAACGGTAACGCACAGTGAAATCTGGAGCCTACTCTCATTTTGGTAAAACTTTTGGTGAATTCTCGATTTGATATTGATTTTGTGAAACCATTGGAGCACCAAAAAGCCAAATTTTCATCAAAATTTAAATCTGATACCAAGTTTGATGAAGCATTGGAGATGATCTTAAAGTAGCAAAAAGTAAATTTTTTCATCAAATTTAAATTTAACGAAATATTTAACGAACAATTGGAAATTATCTAATCTGATACTATCATTTATTATTCCATCACTATTCTGTGTTCATACATAATAACAATAATATAAATCAAAATTCAACTTCTTCATGGAGGTCGGCCACGCCAAGTTCCATCAAGTCTCTTTTACTTGAGATATTTCCCTGCAAAAACTTGAGGTTTAAGACATTTTCTTGAGTTATAGTTATTATAACATTGTTCTTGGGTTGTATTTAAATAATAAATTTAGGGAGAGATTTTTTTTTTTTTTTTTTAAATGTAAAATATAATTATATTTTATATATATTTTACTTTTTTATTTTTTAAATTTATATACAAATTGATAATCCAAACATTATCTCAATTTTCACAACTCCCATGTAAGTTTTCAAATCAAAACTAATAAATGTTTGCTTTTGGTCTTTGTTAGTTACAGTTGGATACCTCGTGAGAATCACATGTATTTTGCTTTTGGTGAGAGATCTCTAACGATATATTAAATTTTTTTATCAAATTTAAATAAAAATTTGAGTAAAAATTTTATTTGATATTAAGTATTTTATCAGAAGTTTTTAAAGTTTTATCAGAACATCGGTCAATTGGGTGGACGAGCGGGTAGATATTTGACTGGTCGATCGACTAATGTAAATTTTTCATAAATTTTTTTCTTGAGATGGTAATCCGGAGAGGGTTGAATGGGGGTCGATCGGCTAGTGTAGATTCTTCACGAATTTTTGCCATGAGGTAGTTATCTGGAAGACATCCGGTAATAAAAATCAAACGGTTATGAACAGTGATTTGATAAAAGGCACATTCGTCATCAGTTTGATGGAAAAAAAAAAAAAAAATCCTTGATTTGATACATATTTGATAAAACTATTGGAATAAAAAAAGACATCATTTTTTTTTTTTATCAAATTCAAATTTAATGAAAGATTTAAGTAACTATTGGAGATGGTTAAAAAAATCAAGAATCTTAAGTCTTTTGTTCGCCTTTTTTCATTATGTTTTTTGTTTTTTTTATGTTTTGAAAATAATAATATAAATTTCAAGAACTGAGTATTTAATATCATTTTTATTTTGTATGAAGGCATTTTTTCTTAAAATTCAAAAAATAGCTTGAATGTTTTTCTTAAAGTGGAGTGTTTTCATAAAAAAAAATTCCAAGACAATTTTACCAAACAGTTTTTTTTTTTATTAATTTTTATTTTTTAAGAAATGACACACTAAAAGCGTTGAATGACTTGCAACACTTTAATAAAAATAAAAAAAGGACTGTTTTAACGATTATTAAAGAGTTAATTATCTAAAAATTTTATTTATAAATGGTAGTTCAGGTTCTATTTAAAAAATTTTGAACCAATAAATCCTATTTAGTAAAACTGATAATATTATCAATTTTTTCTAATTTTTAAAACTAAGAGCATTATCAATTTTGTATAGTAATATTCTAGATAATTGTTTCACTAACTGATAAAAAAAAAGAGTATGAAATGTTTTTGCGCTTCTACTTATTGATTTGATTTAACTATCCAATAAAACTAAGAATATTAACAAAATTTTTTATTTTTAAAAGTGAGAATATTATCAGTTTTTTTATTTTTATTTTTAAAGTTTTTTTTTATTTTTTTTCAATTTTGCACATCAATGTTCCATTATCATGTTCCTTTATAGACACAAAATTTTCAGTTTTGCACAAAAAAATAATTCAATTTTTTTTTTCCTAAAAAAAACAGCTTGTTTGGTTTTGATTTTTAGAAAACTATTTTCAAAAAATTATACTTTTTTATTTTCGTATTTTAATGTTTTCAATGAATTTTTTTAACATTTTAAGTATTTTTTTTAATTTTTAAACACACTTAACATAAATTCACTTAAAAAGTATAATATTTGTGAAAAAAAAATCTTTTAAAAATACACTAAATATCAAAAAATATATTAAAAAAAAGAAGAGTATTTTGTATATTTATTAATTTTTTAAAATATTTTTCCATAAATATTTTACTATTTAGATACATATAAGTAAGGTGCATCTAAAAAAGTAAAAAAATTACTTAAAATTTTTAAAATATTCACTTAAAAAAAACATAAAAAATAAAAAAACTCAATTTTTAAAAATTTAAAACCAAACACACCGATTAGTTTTTTTTTTTTTTTTCTGCACATAATGTTATTTTTTTAATTTTTTTGAATTTAAACGTTGATATCTTAAAGTTTTGAAGATCAAAATAAATGTTAAATCATTATTTTCTTTTATAGATAATCACAAATGATGAATAACCATTGTTTGAAGGTAATTCTGACTATTAAAAATTTAATGAGACTTAAAAGTCTAAAAAATCTTTAGGACTTAATGAAATATAAGTTCATAAATTAAAACTTGTGTGTAAATATCCTATTATTAAATGCATTAACTTTTTAAAATAAACGAGATAACTAAAAAAAGAATTATCAAATCCCTAGTTATGAGTGACTGTGACCAAAATTGACATATATTTTGGAGTACTAAATAATTTTGGGTAAATTTTATTTTACCTCTTTGATTTGGATTATGTGCGGTTTACCCCTTAACATTTGAAAATAACCAGATAACCCTTACGTGGTTTGCAGACTGAAGTGCACCGTTAGACATTCCGTCCAACTTAACAACAAGTGTAGAATATATGGCAGACATAAAATAGTTATATACTCATTTTCAAATTTAAGGGGTAAATCACATATGGAATAAAACATGTAGGGTTAAAGTTAGGGGTGCAAATTGGGCGGGCTCAACCCAAGCAACCCCGAACCTAGTCTGAATTTTTTTAGGGCTTAGACAAGATATTTTTAAATTCAGTATGAGTTTAGGCAAAAATTCAAAAGCCCGAATTAAATATGAGCGGGTTTGGGCAAAGACATTAAACAACCCGAGCAATCTGAAACTCGAACTACACATATATAGATATCTAAAAATATTAAATATACATATAAATTATTAGCCATTACATGATATTAAAATAATTTAGATTATTAAATCATATTGAATATATATTATATATACAAATAACATAAAATCTTACTTTTTTATTTTTATTTTTTATTTTCACTCATAAATTGTAAAGAGTAGTAGACTATTATAGTAACATCTCTCTTATATTATATAAATTATTTATTTTGATGGTATTAATGATTTTTTTTATAAAAAAATGTAAATAGAGTCAAATTTTAATAATTTAATAATGTAACTGAAAAAAAAATTTGAAATTCATTTACAATTCGGGCAACTCGAACAATTCAGGTTTAACTCGAATTGAGCTTGGGCAGGCAATCTCGTGTTACAATTCGGACTTGGACAGGCCTAGGTAGGTCTTAGCACAACTTGAGCTGGGCTGGGCTTGGACAACTTTTTAACCCGACTAAACCCGTCCGAGTTGTACCCCTAGTTAAAGTGCACTTTGAGTTTTAAATAAATGACGAAAATATCCGTAATTCACACACTTAGGTTACTTATATGTGGCTCCGTTTGGGAAGAGCTAAACGGGGCTTTTTGGCTATTTTAGCCACAAAATACAAAATAGGCTATTTTTGTGATAACCCTGTCCCTTATTATGTTAATTGGTCCTTAATATGAATATGATTATATGTTTGATATGATTTTGTGTGCCATTATGTGAAAATATGTGGTTTTGAATTTCTATTTGTTCACCGTAGGAATATCTGTTTGATTATCTGCTTTGGAAATTAAATTGAAGGCCTTATCGGCCACAAAATTAATTAGATTAAATTAACGAATTAAGTGCCTAATTATTTTATATTAATAAATTGGAATTAGTGGGACTTATGTAAGGAAAGGCACTACACCCAATTCACTCACTTGAGCTCAAAAATCAGAATTTAAGTCTTAGAAGAGAGAGAGAGAGAGACGGCCTTGAGAGGGAAAGGAGGCATCTTGGTGTATTTGGGCTTATAATTTGTGAATTGGGAAGGTTAGGTACAAGACTTGGCCACAATTGTGAGAATCAAGGCTCCTAGGTAAATAACCAACCATTGACTCATGGATTTTTGTTTGTAAATTGTGAATTCAAGTTTGATTAATGGTCAAGAACATGAGTTAGTTTGATCATAAGGAAATTGGGTTGATTTCGTTATATTTGAAGTCAATAGATGCATGCATGTAGAAAATTACTATGAATTTCCATATTTGAACACAATGTGTATAATCTATGTTGAATCTTGTTTGAAATCCATGTATTTGATCATCTCTTCACCAATTAAGTTGATATGAATGAATATTTCTCACATGCAAGAGTAGATCATGGAGGTATAAGCTTTGCATGTTTGAATTTGATGTATTGGTGATGAGTTTGGGTTAATTTGAGTCATGCATGTAAGTAATTCAAGAAATTAAGCTTCATTGTGTTGTAATTTGGTGTTGGTATCATGTTAGTATATGTATATGTGAAATTTGAGTCATGGCATGCAAGAAATGTTGGTTAGAGTGTTGAATTCGAGCTCAAGAACCATTCTGGAAAACCCAGAATTTTTTATGTCCACTCACCGCCGCTCGAGCGGGGATTTCGAGCTCCTAGTATTTTCTTGCAGGCATGGTGTCCGCTCGAGCGGGAAGTTCACGCTCGAGCGGGGAGCTATGTAGGATGAACTTCTGCTCGAGCGTCCAAGTTCACGCTCGAGCGTAAAAATGATACAACCAACACTTTTGCAAACCTAATGGGTCCGCTCGAGCGGGGAATCCCACGCTCGAGCGGGGACCCTGTTTTCTGTGTTTCGTTTTTCGTTCTCTTTCACTTGCAAGCACTCTTAGGCATGCATTAAGCATTGTAATTGAGTTAAAGAGATAAGAATGAAGCCTAAAGAGGAATAAGTGAATTAAAGAACGGATTGAATTGTTTGTGACCCATATGTGCTATATGATGTGTAGGGTCAAGCTCCAAGACAAATCCATAAGCCGATCACTGTGAGTAATATCTTAACAAGATATTTGAAATATGTTGTTGTCCAATTGTTTACCTCTATGTAAGTTTTGTAAGTTCGATTGACATGAATGATGGGCCAAAGGCCGATTGACAAGAATGATTCGTCCAAAGACCGATTGACATGAATGATTGGGCCAAAGGCCGATTGACAAGAATGATTGGGCTAAAGGCCGATTGACATGAATGATTGGGCCGAAGGCCGATTGACAAGAATGATTGGGCCAAAGGCCGATTGACATAAGTGATTGAGCCGAAGGCCGATTGACATAAACGATTCGGCCGAAGGCCGATTGATACAAGTGATTGGGCCAAAGACCGTTTGCTGTAACTGTTTCAAAGATTGCTTATGTATCTTCCTTACTTGATATTAGCCCTGTTTGGTAGAACTGTAAGAAAGTGCTTATAACTTATGCCTAAACAACTTATAGCTTATAACTATGAACATAAGCTGATTTCTGACTTATAAATTAAGCATCTCCTGCCCCACTCAAAGAATAAGTTCATTTCTGATTTCCAAAAAGCTATAAGTTATAAGTTATAAGCTAAACCAAACACATCAAAATAGCTTAAATTAAGCTGAAAGCTGAAATAAGCAGCTTTTAAGCTGCACCAAACAGGCACATTATTCACTGGACTTTCGCTCACACTCATTCATGTACATGTAGGTGAGCCAATGGACGTCCAAAACCAGCCTCGGTGAAATTGTGAGAAACAGTCAAAGTTTTGAGGAGTTAGCCCAAACGTCTCACGCACGAGACTGTCTTCGTCTTCGTCCTTTGTTCATAGTTTTGTTATGTTGGCGAAAGCATTGGACTACTTTTGTATATTAGTCTTGGGTTCGACTGACTTAAACTTGTATGATCCTGTATGTACAGTGTTCTGTGTTAGTATATATTTTGATGTGAGTTATTAACAAATAAATGTTTTGAACGTTATGGTGTGCATATAAGCACAGAGCTATGGACAAAGTTTTAAATTTGCTTCCATTTGGCCCCTCTATTCTGATGAGTTTTGTTTTGTTTGGTTTGAGGCCGTAGGTAATCTCGTGATTACTGGCCGGTTATGGCCTTAACCCATAGGGGCGGGTTCGGGTCGTGATAATTTTAGTCATAAAAAATAAAATATCACATCCAACTCATAATAATTACACTATTCTTTCACAAAAAAAGCTAAAAAAGTCAAAAAGCTAAAAAGCCCTTCACAAACCAAATTTTTTAGCTCAGGCTAAAATAGTTAAAAAAGTCAAAAAATTAAAAAGTCAACCCACTTCACAAACAGAAGCACAAGGTGTTTTAATATTTTTCATTAAATTATTAATGAACCTAACAATGCATTTCAACTAACAAATTACAAATAAATTGTATAATCATTTTTAAACGTTAGTGAAATAAATTGTACATGACTAATTACAAACGGCTAAAGTGAAATAGTAATAGTTGGTGGTCCGAAATTCAGTAGCTCGAATGGTTCGAAATTGTCAAAACGACACAAAATAATATCGTTTTAACAGTTTTAAGTCATTTAAACTATTGATTTTATGGCTCTCAAACATTTTTCAAAGTGAAATTTGTCCAATAATTTTTGAGGTCGGAGGAAGTTCTGAGCTGTATTGAAAGAAAACTTTCCATACACTATGATAGACCCTCACAAAATGTTAATCCATGATGGAACATAAAAGACAGCGAGTGGTACAGAATTTTCCTTTCCAAGAAAGCAGAAAACAACATGACCAAAATCACAAAGGGCTAAAGTTTGCCCAATAATTTTTGGAAAAAGATTGGGAGCTCTAAATATAGAGCTCTAGAAGGGCTTTAATGAGTTGGCATCCATCTATGATGTGATATTTGTGCCTTACTTTGTTTTTTTTTTTGTTTTTTTTGCTTTGACACATCACTAGAGCTCAAATTAGAGCTCTAGATTTAGAGCTCTGTATCATTTTCCATAATTTTTGAGACCGGAGGAAGTTTCGAGCTGTATTGAAAGAAAACTTTTCATATATTGGGGTTGTTTGGGGTGTCTTAAATAAGTATATTTTTTTTATTTTTTTAAATTAAAAAATAGAAAAAAAAATTAAATGTTTAGATTAAATTTTTGACTTTTTATAAAAAATATATATATTAAAATATTTTATAAAATTATAAAATTATAAAATTATCTTATTACTCTCACTGACACTGACACTGTGCAGCAGTACTACACAGTGACTTTCAGTCACTTTTCAAATTTTTTATTTTTTAATTTTTTATATGACATGTGTGGCTACACAAACTGTGCCACGTTGACAATTTTGGTGGAATGTGTGACTGCACAAATTGTGCAGCGCTGTTCTTTTTTTTATTATTTTATTTTATTTTATTTTTAATTGATAAATCTCCTGCCAAAAAAGAGATAATAGTATGAATTTTTTACATTTTTAATAATTTTTTAATTTTAAATTTTTTTTTTTGAGGCCCTCACAAAATGTTAATCCATGATCGAACATAAAAGACAACAAGTGGTCCAGAATTTTCCATTCCAAGAAAGCAGAAAAGAAAAAAGGGTATGGCTTCTCTTCAGTTTGAGATCAGATTGGACCGTGTTGTTGGGTCCGTAGAGGCCCACCACGGGTCCCGTTTTGATAATCTGAACCGTTGAATATGTAGAACTCATCGAGTATTATATGTTTATAAAAAAATCACGTTGATCGGATATCGATAGCTATATGATCAAAACAGTTTTTTGTCAACCGTTAATTTGTTCACCGTTCAATTTTTTTAATACGAAACTGATTTGATCATATAGCTATCGATATCCGATCAACGTGATTTTTTACAGACATATAGTACTCGACGAGTTCTATACATTAACGATTCAGATTATCAAAACGAGACCCGTGGTGGACCCCCACGGTCTCAACAGCACGGTCCAGTCCGATCCCGGACTGGACAGAAGCCATACCCAAGGAAAAAAAAAAGGAGATGATAAACAACTGTTATTGCCAGTAAGTAGATCAAGTGGAACAAGCTTTAATCGGAGGACAGAAAGGTCACTAAAATCTTTGAGTTTTGATTTGGACCACTAAATCAGCAGCACTATTCTCAGCTCCAAATACTACAATATATATATACTATAATCTTTTCCGGTGAAACTCTCTTCGCCGGCGACGGAATCACCTCTTCTCCACCGTTTCCTCACAAAGCTCAGCTTCTCTCTCTCTCTCTCTCTCTCTCTCTCTTCTCATACCCACTTTCCAAAAGCTAAGCAAAGCGAGTCTGACTCGAAGTACCAATCGCTAAACTCAGTGCCAGACTCAATAAATAGCTCCGGCGAGAGTGAAAGCGACTCACCATTGCACCGTTGAGAGTAGCTTTGGTCATTAATACAACGCCCTTTAAAGCGCTCTCTCTCTCTCTCTTCCCTGAATTCTTCTGTGTGTTCATTTAAAGAGCACACCAAATGAAGAATCAAAGCTCGTGATTGATTGAGGTGTGATTAGTACTACCCACAGAGAAATACATTGCATTCTTGTATTGAAAAAAAATAATTCAAAAACCCACAAGTTTTTTTTTTGTTGGAGTAATGGAGTACACGGACATGAACAAAGGCAATACTGAGAATGACCCAAGATGAAAAGACGAAGCTCCATAGACCATTCGTAGTCATGGAAGCTCACCGAGTTCAACTCAAGGTAGCTCTGTTACTCTTACTCATTATCTCGGTCTTGACTCAGCAGGTGGTGCGTCTGAGTTCCAGCTCGGAGTTTTCGGCGTTGCTCGATCTCCGGTCGAGTTTAGGGATTAGGGCTAAAGATTGGCCAAGAAAGGCCGACCCATGTTCTCGCTGGAGAGGGGTCGAGTGCCGGACCGGCCGAGTCGTCGGAATCACTGTGTCCGGGTTGAGGCGGACTCGTGCCGGCGGTCGAAATCGCGGGTTCGCTGTCGATTCATTGGCCAATATTACTCTTCTAGCTAAGTTTAACTCATCTGGGTTTCCACTTCCTGGGTCTATACCGGACTGGTTTGGTCAGAGGCTCAGTGCACTCCAAGTACTCGATCTTAGATCTTGTTCAATAACAGGTTCAATTCCTTCTTCTCTTGGGAATTTGAGTGGATTGAATTCTCTGTATTTGTCTGATAACTTTCTAACTGGTGCCATACCTTTGATATTGGGCCAATTATTGTCTCTATCAGTTCTTGACCTTTCGCGAAATTCATTCACAGGAACAATTCCATCTGGGTTTTCATCTCTTCTCAATCTTAGTACCCTTGACCTCTCTTCAAATTTCCTATTTGGGCCAATTCCTAATAATCTTGGTTCACTTTCTAGGCTTAAGTTCTTGCATTTGCAAAACAATAGCTTTGATGCTTCTATTCCTGTTGAGTTAGCTAGCCTTTCTCAACTGATCGTACTTGATCTTGGAAACAACGGTTTGTCCGGGTCGTTGCCAAATGGTTTATTTTCGAATCTCACTCAGCTCAAGGACGTAGTTTTGAGTGGGAACAGTTTCGATGGTAATCTTACTGATGTTCTGTCGTCTTTGCCCGCTTTGCGCCTTCTTAACGTATCTAGCAACAAGTTCACAGGTGTTTTACCGAACCTTACTGCATTTTTTAATGCCACTCGCGCGGTGGTTGACTTGTCCGATAATTATTTTGAAGGTCCAGCTCCCAGTAATACAGGGACCAATGTTGTTGTCAATGGAAATTGTTTACAGAGTTTGCCGAATCAGAGGAGTTTGCAGGATTGTAGATCATTTTATGCTAGTAGAGGATTAATTTTTGATAATGATATAGCCCCAAATCCTTCTCTAGAGCCTGCATCAATCAGCAAAAAACGAGTCACGTATATACTGGTGGGACTGTTTGGCGGACTGGGTTTCATTGTACTTTTATACTAGTAGAATTCTTGATTCTAGGAAGTCAAATAGTGCACAATCCACATTGTCAATCTCTGGCCATAAACTGATGTCTTGCAGGTGTTTGAATATTGGTTTCTAACATAAAATGCAGTATATTATGTCATTTAGTTTTTTATCTTGTTCATGTGTCGATGAAGATTGAAGCTAGTGCATTAATTCCAACAAATAGAAGAACAAAACCATTCATAATTAGCTTATAAACTAAGAAAATGCTTTCTTTAATAATCTTGGTTTAGAATAGTTGCAAGGCTACATATGAGTGCATTCCCTTAATTACTCTCTCCTCAAAATATGCGGCACAGATCCTCCAAAAATAGATTTCAACAACGATACTTGTGTTGGGCGAACTTTGTTAGAATGTTTTTGTGGCTCTAGAAAAGCCAATCAGAAAATTCTTATATCAAAACAATATATTCTCATGTGCTTTATGGTACCTTATAGACTAGCAATCTTGGAACCATAATTAAAAGTGTCTCATGGTTTCCTCTATTATGGCTTCAATAATGCTTGAGACCACTAAAAGTGGTGCTCTAAAAGCACCACTAGTGATGTGGCAATGGACGGGGTCCACTGCTTGTGTCTTGTTTTTTTTTTTTTTTTTAAATGCTTGCCAACTCATTAGTGGTGTTTTAGAGCACTACTTTTAGTGGGATGTATCATTACCCATTATGACTTTTGTATTATCCTGTCTCCTATTAAAAGAGAAACATGAGACAGATGATTTGTGCTCAATTAAAAGAGGTTGCGCCTTTGGTTGACCACTTCTTGATGTAACCTGGGCAACTTTAGAATCCTTATCTACCACGTCTGAAATTCATCTTCTTAGATACCTCCCCTTTCATTCTCATAAGCTTTAAGACAAATTTCACTCTCTTTGGATTTTTGCCAGCAAGTTGGAGCCGGATCATCTTCAACTCCTAGTTGGTCATGAAATAGATGTGTTTGTATCGTTTCTTTAGTGGGTCAGACAATAAGTGATTGCTAAGTTTAGTCGGAAAATATATATTATTTCACAGAAAAGGTCTTAAATTTACAAGATTTCACTAAACAACACTCGAACTAGAACTTGTTGGATACCATTTATAGGGTATATTCTATGGTATACTTGTTCTCTCTTTCTCAAAATCATTGAATCACCTTTTTTTTTTTCTTTTTCTTTCTCTATGGTCCCTCCTTAAAAGTTGTTCATTCCCGTGGGGGTTTGAATGGTCTAAAGAGTAGATATCTAAGAGAGTCACATTCAACAATCAAATTAGTGTAATTGGCAGTCAAAACGATCTGTAAACACATTCAGAAAAAAGAACAGAAAAACAAAACCGGGTTATGGAAACCTTTGCATTGCACCATTGCTAATGATAGTGGCAACACATAAACAAAACCAGATACACAACATAGTGTTCATGGAGATGATTGATTCTTCTAATCAAAACACTGATTTGTATGGGAAAAAAAAGATTATATTATTATGAAAATGACTGCCTGGTCGACATGCTACATTGTTCATAATGGGACAATGACTTATATTGGAAAAACATAACTTGAAAGCAATATTGTCCTAATGTATTAATGATTGTACAGTTTCTTATGACTTGTTGACGATTAAAACTTTCATTTTCCACAATTTCTATCATCGAATTACAAGAAATAGAATTGTATTTGTAATTCCCTAAGTTCCGGGGATATGAAAGTCCAAGTTTTAAATCAAAAGTTCTAGAGGTTGTCGAAAAATACTGCTAATTAAGCCCGGTTTACAACAACCTCAGATAATAAATATTATTAATTAATTGTTAATTTGTTTTAGGACTTTCTGAGAATTCAGGTTTGTAAATACTCAATTTGATTAGTCAGTGACAGACGTAGAAGATTTTAGTGACCTTTCTATCCTGTGATTAATCTTGTTCCACTTTATCTACTTGCTGGCAATAACAGTTGTTCTTTTCTTTTCGACTTTCTTGGAAAGGAAAATTCTGGACCACTTGTTGTCTTTTATGTTCCATCATGGATTAACATTTTGTGAGGGTCTACCATAGTGTATGGAAAGTTTCCTTTCAATACAGCTCAGAACCTCCTCCGACCTCAAAAATTATTGGACAAATTTCACTTCAGCCCTTTGTGATTTTGGTCATGTACGATTTACCTCACTAACGTTTAAAAATAATCATATAGTTCCTTTGTGATTTGGAGACTGAAGTATACCGTTAAATCCGTTAACAATTTAATAAAAAAATATTAAAATACCCCTGTATATAAGTAACTTAAGTGTATGAATTATAGATATTTTTGTCATTTATTTAAAACTCAAAGTGCACTTTAATTTAGCATTTACCCAAGTGGCTTAAACTATTTTTTTTATTACAAATGTTACGTAAAATTGTTAAAAATAAAATTATATATTTTTATAATAATATATATATTTTTGTAATAAAATTATACATTCTGCTATTCAAAATATTTTGATAAAAAAATGTGTAATATTACAAATAAATATATAATTTTATTTTTGAATTATAAATTATCATAAATTTATTAAAATTTATGTAATATTTATCACAAAAATATATAATACAAAACTATCTAAAATTTATGTAATATTTATCATAAGTAATAAAATGCATATAATACAAAACTTTTAAAATTAAAAAATGCTATCCATACCAGTGATGGGCATTCCATATTTCTCAACGCGTATTCGGGTATGGCCCGACACACTCCGCGTTAAGCTGACTTTTCATCTTGAAAAAAAATATTGTTATATAAAATAAATAAATTATTAATAACAGTTATTAATAAAAAAATTAAAACAATTATACAAATTTTATGAAAGTGGATATCATAAAATAAAATATAAATCCCGCTATTTTAAGTTTATTAACCAACGTATTTAATGCAATTAAAATCTGACTCAAATTAGTGCCGTAACAAATAATGGTACATACCAATTAATATACTAATTAATACATCAACAGATGTTATAATTTTATCACTTAACAAAACACAAGTCAACAAAAAAATGATAAAAAAATTTGATTGCCGAAGTCAACAAATTTTTTTTTAATTGCACAAGTCAACATATCAGAATTTATTTGTTTACAAATATACTTTAATACCTGTTATCATGAACACTATTTTTTTGTTTGTTGGGTATGCAAAATAAATAAAAAGTAAAAAAGAATTATTGGCAAATACCTTTTTATTCAAGTGATACCTAAAAATGAATAAATAAAATTATAAAATATAAAATATAAAACTAGTAATCTAATCCAAAATCCAAGGGAATTTGTAGCTATTTTAAAGATAAGAAATTTTTAGACTTATTTTGTACTTTTACCAAAATCTCACTTTGATCGCCCGACTTTCAATTGCGACAATTAACCTCTCATATATTTAAGTCATATTACAATATTACATTTTCGTCCATATAAGGCTGACAGAACTCTTGTCATGTAAATCATTTGCAACATTTTTCTCACCTCATTAGCATTCCTACATTTTCACCTTAATCCATGAACTTTCACCAAAGCATCAATTTGGTTCATTTCCTTTTAATTTCTCAGTGTTTTGACTGTCACAATTTCTTTTCATTCTTTTTTAATTTTCATGATCCTCGTTTAATATTAAAATTTTTGTCAACTGCGTTTGTACCTTGTATTTGAAAAGAAATTTGTGGAAATTAAACAAAATGGAAAGGAAATGTGAAAATAATAGCTTGTATTTCATTATCTTTCTCTCTCACACACTTTTTTCTATTATATTTTGTTTTCTCTCTACAATTTTTTATTTTCAAATCAAACACAATTAAAAATAAAAGGTTCCAATTTGAAAATTGCTTATTCGGACTTTTTTCCTAGTTTTATTTTTATTTTTATTTTTTATTTTTTTGGGATGGATCTTTTTTTGTGTGCAATACTTTAGATAACAGCATTTTATTAAACTTTTTATCAGAGTTCAAGAAGAAAATTTGATTTGATCTAAAAAGAGATAAAAATGACAACAAATTAAAAAAAGAAAAGGAAAAGAAGCTAACTTAAAAAACAGTTGTCAAAACTTCCAAACAGATCATAAAATTAACAAAAATGTTAAAAGATTCCAAATAAATTACTAAGGCCTCTTCTGGAATATATTATCTTAATTGATTATTTTACTTTTTAATTATTTTAATCTAATTTAAAAAATTATATTTAGGATGATATTTATTTTTTTAATTGATTTGATAGTTGTGAGAGAAAAAATAAAATAATTATAGGTTGAATTTGATATTTTGTTTTATTAATTATTTTAACCTATTTTGGCTTTATTTGGGAAATGGGTTGATTTTTTGATTTTTTTATTATTTTAACCTGAGTTAAAAAGCCTTGTTTAGGTTTGATTTTTTAATTTTTTTTTGACTTTCGTGAGATAAAAAGCAAAATGATTATAATTTTTTTGAATGTGACATTTTGTCTGACTTTTTAATCTATTTTTTTGTGATTATTTTAGCATTCTTAACCTTGAATGCCAAACGAGGACTTTATCTTTATTGATTATTTTAACTAAAATAATCACATAAATGTACAATTCATATAAATCTCATGTAATGTGAGTTTCACGTATAGAAATTTTAATAATTTAAGATTCGTTTGGAAGAATTTTTTTAGTTTAATTTTTTGACTAATTTAATATAATTAAATTATTTTTATTTGGAAAGAATTTTTTAACTTATTTATTTTTTTAAAGAAAAAAATAAAATAATTATAATTAATATAACATTTTATTTTATTTCTTTATATTTTTTCAATCCCAACACACTTGCCGAATAAAGATTGAGAATTCTAATTTTAAAGTTCTAAAGAGAGCTCTAGTGATGTGGTAAGGAGTGAGATCCACATATAATGTGATGTGTATGCCTATATTTTTATTTTTTATTTTTTTCTCTTATCACATCATTAAAACTTTATTTAAAATTTCAAAATTAAAATTCTCTATCATTGTTGCACCTGTCAAACGGCGGCTGAGGCCTCATTTGGAAACAGGCTAATTTAGTAATTTTTTGACTATTTGGCTAAAATATGAGCTAAAAAAAATAAGTATGTTTTGAATAACTTTTTGACTTTTTATGAAAAGATGTGCAAAAAATTGAGAGAAAAGAGAATCTTTGACTTTTTGGTATGAGCTATTAACTTTTTGACTTTTTTAATAACTTTTTGACTCTTTGACTAAATCGATCTGTTGCCAAACGAGGCCTTAGTTAGAGTTGCTAGTTTTGCTCTAGAGTTAAAGGTGGCTGGCTAATAGGGTAAGGGGGTAAAAGAGGATGTGGGGACGCTGCTGCGCAGTCCGCGCAGCAATGTTTGTTGTGCGGTAATTTGAGTCTATTTTGGGGCCTATTTTGATAATCCGAACCGTTCACATTTTAGAATATGTCAAGTAGAACATGCTTGTAAAAAATCAAGTTAATCGGATATCGTTTAAGTATTCATCCACTCACATTTGTATTCATTTTAATTAAGCTAAAATACATTTGTATTTATTTTTGTAGATATAAATGTGAGTAGATAAATGCGTAAACGATATTCGATTAACTTAATTTTTTACAGGTATGTTCTACTTGGCGTATTCTAAAATATAAATGGTTCAAATTATCAAAATGACTCTTAAAATGGATCCAAATCACCGCAGAACAGACGTTGCTGCGCGAGCTGCGCAGCAACATCCCCACTGCCAGTAAAAAAGAGTGTGGTATTATGATCAGAGTTAAATTAAGAATAAAGGTTGAGACCCCCTTTGAGAGTCACCCCCTTCACTCCTTTAGTTTTGACTGGTCAATTTTTTTTTTTTTTTTTCTTCTCACCCAATCCCCAACCTCCATGTGTGTGAGGAGATTGTGGAGTGAGTGTTTTAAGGGGTCTAAATCAATGCCCTCAAATTAAGGAGACAAAATTTCCGTCATAGGATAGGACACACAGGTTTGTTTGTCTCATAGTGGTGCTACTGGTTGATTGATTAGATTGATTTTTCCTTTTTAATTTTTTTAAATTTTTTTTTAAAATCCACTCATTGACCAAGTCATCCACCTAACAAATTTAATCAGGCGAAAATATCTGCCAACCCTTTTAATAATAATTGTAGTACTTCACCATCAAGCCCTCAATTCCCCGGTTTTAATAATAATTGTAGTACTTCACCATCAAGCCCTCAATTCCCCGGTTGGTTTTTTCATTGGAACTAAAAAAAAAAAATTACAAAAAGATAAAACATATATAGATTTATAAGATAAAATATTATTTTCTTATTTATAATTATTTTATTTTTTCTCTTATAAAAATAAAAAAAATTCAAAATAAAAATCAAAGAAGACTAAAAAAGTCTCAACATAAAAAGTTGACTATATTAGCCAATGTCAGACAATCCCTAAAAATATTTTTAATGATGTATTAAATTTTTTATTAAATTTGAGTAAAAAATTTATTTTATTTGAAGTGTTTTAATGGAAGTTTTTAAAATTTCATCAAAACACCGGTCAATTGTACGGATGACCCGTCAGATGTCCGACTGGTTGATCGGCTAATGTAAATGTTTTATTAATTTTTATCTTGAGGTAATCATCCGAAAGGTCGACCGAGTGGACGATCAGACATATGTTCGGTCAGTGTAAATTTTTCATAAATTTTTACTTTGAGGTGGTCATTCGAGAGACATCCGAGAGAACATTTAGTGATAAAAATCCAACGATTATGAACAGTGATTTGATAAAAGATACATTCATCCTCAATCTAATGAAAGACTTGAAATCTTAAATTTGATAAAAGATTTGATAAATTATTGGAATAACAAAAAATAAAATTTTTTATTGAATTTAAATTTAATAAAATATTTGGTGAACCATTTGACATGGTCTAATAATACTATCATTTATTATTCCATTACTATTCTGTGTTCATACATAATAACAATAATATAAATCAAAAATCAATTTCTTCATGGAGGTCGGCCATGCCAAGTTCCATCAACATCAAGTGGCTTTTACTTGAGATATTTCCTTGCAAAAACTTGAGGTTTAAGACATTTTCTTAAGTTATAAAATCATAGTTATTATAACATTGTTACATTGTTCTTAGGTTGTATTTACATAATAAATTTAGGTAGAGATTTTTTTAAAAAAAATATGTAAAATATAAATAAAATAGAATTATATTTTACATATAATTATAATTATATTTTACAAATACCAACTTGGTATCAGAGCCAAGTTGTTGGTGTGTTACGTTATTGTTGAGTTATTCTTTCTGTTTAATTTTCTTATTTCATCTCTATTTAATTAAACTCCAGTCTCCTCATTCTTGCTTAACTTATCTTTATATTCCACTTTGTCAGTAGCCAACCCACCTTTCGTCCCAATCTAGTGTAAGTCCTTAGGTTTAGGCAGTCGAAGGATATAGGGGTTCCCGGAAAGGGTATGAGTGAACACACAGTATGTGAAAACATGATAAGTTATAAATGAATTTCGAAAAATTGGATTTAATTTATAGAATTAAAATAAGTTGATTATTCAGAAGTAACTCTTCAGTTAGCTCTAGATCTACAACTCTAGCTACTATCCCTAGTATGGATGTACTAATTAATGAAGAAGAACATGAATATCAAGATGTAAAAATTGATTCAAGTTGAAATATTCCTAAAGTCAAAACTAAAGAAATTTACAAAATTAGTTTTTTACAATCCACCTTTAATGTTGATTTACAAGTCAAAACTATTGAACAAGTTTATACTTTAACAAAAATTAGAGAAACTTGTCAATTATTATCTAAGGAGTCAATTAGAAAACATCTCAAAGCTGGTCATACTTTTATCCGTTTAGGATTAATCCAAGTGGGAATCAACCCATTAACCTAACAAGGTACAAATACTTCTGTCCTTTTATGTTTACGTGATGCTCGTTTTATTAATTACTATGCTAATGTTATGGGAATGATGGAATCTGGCTTGCATAAAGGTCCGGTACATTTTAATTGTTTTCCAAATTTTATTTTAAGTTTACGTGATCCCCATATATTAAAAGCTTTAACACCAAATATTCAATTATTTGGTGAATATACTAATATGTTAAAAAGTACTCATAACATTGCTTTAATCTATCTAGTTTATTACAAGTGTATTAAAACTAATTTGAACGTTCAAGCTTTAACTAAAAGTCCCAAAGATAAAACCTGTTAATCCAAGGTAGCACTACTGAAACTAATATTTCTGTTTTAAAAATGATTTGCTGGAAAGATATTAATCGTCCTAATGATTGGGTTACAATAAATGAAAATTACTCCCAAAATCAACAATCTTCTATTAGTCATGATATTCAAAATATTCAACAATTTAATGATGGTTTTGTTCATATTAGATTTAATAGACCCTATAGTCAATTCTCTCGTCATAGTATCTCTAGTTTACCTACTGAAACTGATGAAGATGAAATCTTCAATACCCTTTTGTTTACTAGAAGAGATAGAAAACTACACATTTGTGAGCCTTCTTCACAAACCCAGCATACACATAGTAAATTAAAAGGAATTGATAATTCCTCTACTTCTCAAATTAGTAAACCAGTTTACTCTACTCACACACATCTTCAAGAAGAAGATACTATATCTCAGGATTCACCTACTCAAACTAATTTTGAAGTTGTTCCTCTTGTCAACCCACAATTGTTAACTTTAAGTAAACCTTTTACTCCAGATCTTAATAAATTTCATGCTAAATTCAAATCTACGACAAATAAGTCAAAAAGACACACATATAGGAATACTTATAATACAAAACAACAATCTAAAATTATCAAGAAATGGTATAAATTTATGATAGGAATCAATATTGAAATTAATTTCTTTGATTATTTAGAAAATTATTATCAAAAACTAAACGTTATTATAAAAACTAAATGGAAAACTTCCCCTTCCACTTCTGTTTCATCTAGTCACCCTCCTTTAGAAACCATTCTGATTGAACATAAATGCACCATTGTTCATGCTTCTCTTTTTAAACTCCCTGGTGAAGAATCTGAAATTAAAAAAGTCATTGAACAAAATAATTATATCAATCAATGTTTAAAAACTATTGGTAAACAACTAGATAAACTAGAAACTACTTTTGAGGATTACTTCACTAGTCATACTTTTACAAGTAAACCTTTAGATAAACCTCTTATTAATCTTCCTAGTACTAGAAAGCGATTAAGCCTAGCTACTCAAGATAATACTACAGTTGAAGCCATTGAAAAATTATTTAATAAAATGTCTACATCTACTATAAGAAAAGGAATTACTGTCCTAACACAACAACCTCCACTAGAATTTCCTAGTCATTCTAATACGTCTAGCGATAATGAAATCATTAAGTTAGCACAACAATTTCAACCTTCTCATCTTAATAGAATCACACACCCTAAAATTAACCCTATCACTCTTACCAAAAATTGGTACACTAAACCTACACCTCTCGATCTCCAATTTGAAGAAACCAATATTAGCAATCAATTTTCTGTTTCTGCTAAAAAAATTTCCATTTCTGATGTTGGTTGGTATCCTCCTTCAGAAAATAACTCCTCAGTCATCTGAACAAATTGTTCGTTTCCATTCTAGTGTTTGGAACAAAGCACAAGAGAATTATAGTACTATTAAAAAAGAAATTTTATCTATTGTTTTATATATTAGTAAATTTCAAGATGATATTTTAAATCAAAATTTTTTACTACATGTTGATTGTAAAAATGCTAAATATATGTTTAGAAAAAGATGTTCAAAAATATTGCTAGTAAGTATATTTTTGCCCGCTGGCAATCTATTTTAAATGTTTTTTATTTTGATATCACTTATATATCTGGTAGTCAAAATTTTATTCCTGATTTCCTTACCCGAGAATTTGTACAGGGGGGATAGGGATGGCAATGCCTTTTATTTCCTACCATAAATTAAAAGTCATCTATTATAGAGAACTTGTTTGCCAAACTGCTTACCGTATTGCTTACCTTAAGACAGCTCGCAAAACTACTCGTCGGGCATAATTTATACAATTTCATCAAATTACCAGTCGTCGCAATTTACTTGCTCATTCTAATTGCCTTTATTACCATTTGAACAAATCAGATATCCTCAGTGGATGCTAAATTTTGTTCATTCTCTTACAGATGTCTAGTCAAAAATCCCAGAAACCTCCCAGCAAGGCCATTGTTCCAGCCAGTCAACCTGTTGCTCTTCCTCCTGTTGATTTAGTCAATCGTTACCAAGTTCTTAGTAATATTTCTAAACCTAGTTATACTTCTGCACTTGCTACAGACCCATTTGCTTCCTCTTCCCAATCACTTACTCCTTATCCACATAATCCAGTCAGAACAACCAGAACTGATTATGTTAAAACCCAGTCTATTAATTTATTCTTCAAGGAACCTATTCACAAGAATATTCATAATGTTCTTGACCTAGTTAAATCATATTTCCCTCCTAGATGGCATTTTGTTCCTCTCCATCTAAAGAAGTCAATTCCTTTCTACAAAGACATTCTTTTTCATCATTAATCAATCGTTATTAAACCTATTTATGATCGAACTTATACCAGTAAAATCATTTACCATTCATTATATATTCATAATATTGTTTCTCTTGATGAATGGGGTCTCCTTTTTCAATTTCGTGATTTAGCCGGTCATACCATCCAATATAGTTATTATGATTATATGGATGCTTGGTTCAAAATCCTCTTACATCAAAATGAGTCATATACTCACTCTTGGTTTCTCCAATTTGATCATAAATTCAAGTCAACAATTTCTATATGGTTCCTCAGATGGTGGTCTCAACATGGTGTCATATGTGAGATTATTCCATCTGTATTAATGGAACAAATTCATTATTTCTCTTATGTCTATAAACTTAGTTAGCATCAAAGTCAATTTCCTTTATTACTCATTTTTATGTCCAAATACAAAGTCTTTTGCTTTTTCAAATGGCAATATGCTATTTCTGAAAATATAGTCACCAGACTTCATTTAGTCAAATGGTGGGATACATTTAAATCTCATCGAATTATTGAGCAAGTCCAAGAAGAATTTCCAGTCAATTCTCATACTCCAACTCCAGCCATGGTCAAAGCTCAGCAGAATCTAACTGCTTCAATCACACAAGGCAGTCCAATTCCACCAGTCAGACTTGGGAGCCCAATAACCAGCTCTTCCAACCCCAAGTCATCCAAATCCAAGTCAGCTCAGTCAAAGCCCAAAGCTAAGACCAAGTCATCTAGTGATGAATTGATCCAGATGGCCAAGTTATTGATGGCCCAAGCCAAGTCACAAATTGAAGATGAAACCTCTGAAGAATCTAGTTCCTCTGAGGCTTCAACTAGTAATGATCCTTATGGGCCCCAGTTTCAAAATGCTCAGGACCCATATGCTTAAACAGTCAGCCATTGAATTCTATATATGTACAAATCAGCTTCAGTCACTATTCTTACTTTGAGAAAAGCTGTTGATATATATATATATATATATATTGATTCCCCATCAGTCAACTGTGCAGTCACGTTCCCTCACTGCAAGTATAAAAAAAAAAAGAGTAAAAAAGTTTTCGGTCACCAAAAAATGCTCTTTGCACCCATGTACCTCTTATTTTCAGGTTTCTCAGAAGTCACAAGTTTCACAGTATTTTTTAACTTTTGAAGTCACAAGCCTCACAGCTCTAGACACGGGCCTCACTGTAACAACCCCGACCTATGATTAACACTAATTCATGTTTAAGTATGCCAAATAAGTAATTAAGGAGAAATCCCGAGTCGATTATATGTGCATTGCATCATTTTGTGTTTATATCTGTTTAACGTAGAAAGATCTGTTCACATCTTAGTTTTAATTTACGAATTGAAGGCCTTATCGGAATCCGACTCAGAAATTGACTTGATTTATATGTTAATTAGGATTTATGGAATTTTATGGTAAGTTTAATTAAAAGTCAATTTGGAACGATTAAATTAGATTAAATTAATGTCATTTTATTTGGTTTTAAATTAATTACACTTTTGTCCAAATCTAATTAAGGCATTAGTGGACTTCTTTGAGCACCAAACACTCCCAATTCATTCCTTTGATGATACAAACGGGAGAGTGAGGGAGAGAAGGGAGATTTGGTCCAAGACTTGAGAATTTGAATTCAAAACCAAGGATTGCTAGAATTGTTGTCTAAGTGAAGAAGATTAGAGGGTTTCAACTTCAACTCTTGTAGATTCAAGCCTCTAGGTAAGGGATTAAACTCTTAATTGAGTAATTAAGTTGGGTTCTATAAGATTATTGATGAATTAAGTGAATTCATGTGGGAATTGCACTAGAATTGGGAAGATTTGGGCCATACCATGCATGCATGTTCATTTCTTCACAAATTGAGCATGCTTTCAAAGACTTCTTTCATGCATGTGTTAATCTCACTTACATTTTGGTTATTCATCATGTTTTCTATCCAATTGTCAAGTTTGATCATGTTTTGAAGAGGTTGAGTTCAAGAAAATTCTTGCATGTTGTGTTCTTGAAACATTCATAAAGTTTATGTTAGAATTTTGTTCAATTGGCATACTTTTGGGCCTTGATCTCATGAAATGATCTTTAAACCATGATGTTTTGTGAGTTTCTAAATATTTTCCAGAATTTTGGCCCCAGAGGATGAGTTTTGAGGTGTTAGGTTCATGTTTTGAAGCTTGGAAACAAATCTGGAAAACCCAGAATTTTGCTTCCACGCTTGAGCGAGAGATCCTACCCTCGAGCAACCGTCTTTGTTTTCATGCTTCCGCTCGAGCGACCAAAGGCTGGCTCGAGCGTAAATTGCAAGCTCTTAGGAATTTGCGTGTTTAGACGCACGCTCGAGCGACAAGACTTGAGCTCGAGTGAGAAACCGTGTCTCACGCTCGAGCGAACGTAGAGCGAGCGTCGAGCGGAGATTTCATGCAACCAGAACTTTTTCACATTTTATAGACCGCTCTAGTGAAGAAGTCCACGCTCGAGCGACCACTCACTTTTGGTATGTCCGCTCTAGCGAAAAAAGCCACGCTCGAGCGAGACCCCTGTTTCAGCAAAAATTTGGCTAAGTGTTTCAAGTACATTTTTGCATGCTCATTCCATCCTAGACATTTCTAGACCATGTTTAAGACTCCATAATGAGGTTAAAGGCTAGAGACACACTAAGAACAACGAAATAAGTTATGTTAAACCAAGCGTGTGTATTCAACGTATGTATCTACCATGTTATGTAGGTCACGCGCCTCAAGATAAGTGAATTGCCCACTTTACCATCTGATTGGAGCTACCAATTATCTGTGAGTAATAACTCTGTAAAGTTATGTTTAACTTTAATTATTTTCAGATGATATGAGATGATAAACTTCTGAAATGCTATGTTTTGTATGAATGAATGATTGTCTAAGTTTCTTTGAACATAATTGTGGTATCCTTAGCAGAGGCCCTCGCCCAAGGGACATAATATTGTGGCTTATGGTCATGAGGCTCTAGCCCGGGTGTTAATACTGTGGCCCAAGCTCTCGCCCGGGGGAAACAATACCGTGGCACAGGTCCTCGCCCGGGGGAAATAATACCGTAGCCAATGTATGAGATATGATACCCGGTACCGGAGGTTCCTTTATGGGACTTAATAAGCTTGACCCAAGAAACATGTTTGTGCTAATGGATGTACCACACATGAATTTGAATATGGACAAGATTATGATTCTGTTCCGTTATCTGATTATGATTCTCTTTGCTATAAGATTTAAGATATGTTATGGACAACATTCATTAAAGTCTTTACTCTGTTATTATTCACTGGGCTTTAACTCACTATTTATATTATGTATGTAGGTGAGCAGGCACATGACCAGGCCCAGAGTTGATGGCCTTAGTCTCAGTTTTGGTTAGCCAACCTTTGTGTCTCCCGATGAGGTTCCGAATGAAGTCAAGTTTCATGGATGTTTTTGTAATCATGTTAAGCTATGTTTATACCATGTTGTGTTTGGACAAGACGTCTGGTAATGTGTATCTGGAAGTGATGTGTAAAGTTTGTATCACTGTTATAAAAAATTTTAAGTTATCGGTTCCATGTATGTCTGCACAGCTCTATGGACTATGTATGTCTTGACTAATTACTTTTGCAGCCTCTGCTATATGTTATCATGCCAAGAGGCCTTTGGTAATCCAAGGATTACTGGCCGGTTACGATGCTAAATCTATAGGGGTGGGTTTGGGTCGTGACACTCATAGTTCCAAGATTCACGAGCTCAACAGTTATCCACTTTGCCTATAAAAGAGGCTTCTCAATCAAGGCCAAGGCAGAGAGAGAAAGAATTCATAATTTTCTTTCACATTTTCTCTCAGTTTCTGTAAAATTTTAAGTTTGTTTTAAAATTCAGTTTCTAAGGATGCAAGTAGAAACTGTATTTCTCAGTTACTTCCAGTAAACAATTCTGTATTTTTCGATTACTTCCAGTAACCAATTGTATATTAATTTAAACGATTGTGAGCTTATTTTACTTATCTGTTCTTATTTAATTTAGTTTATTTAACTTGTTTTATTTAGTTTATTTAACTTGTTTTTTACTTATCTATTCTTATTTAATTTAGTTTATTTAACTTGTTTTATTTCTATTTTAATTTATGTGCTGCTTCCGTCAAATTCATAATCCAAACATTATTTTAATTTTCACAACACCCATGTAAGTTTTCAAGTCAAAACTAATAAATGTTTGCTTTTGGGCTTGGATACCTCGTGAGAATCACATGAATTTTGCTTTTGGTGAGAGCATTTCTCCTGGAGTATTAATTTTTTTTTTATCAAATTTAAATAAAAATTTGAATAAGAATTTTATTTGATATTCAATGTTTCAACGGAGATTTTTGAAATTTTATCAAAATACTGGTCAATCGGGTGGATGATCAGACGGATGTCTGGTCGGTTGATTGATCAGTATAAATTTTTCACAAATTTTTGCCTTGAGATGGTCATCTGGG
The DNA here is from genome assembly GCA_030407325.1 of Camellia japonica. NCBI lineage: Eukaryota > Viridiplantae > Streptophyta > Magnoliopsida > Ericales > Theaceae > Camellia > Camellia japonica. The sequence goes on from JAPPVO010000016.1 coordinate 184,249,532, forward strand.
GGTCGACCAGGCAGACGATCAGGGGGTCAACTAACTAGTGTAAATTTTTCACAAATTTTTGTCTTGAGGTAGTCATCTGGGGGACATTCGGAGGAATATCCTAGGAGACATCCGGTAGTAAAAAATCAAACAGCTATTGTAGCTCGACTTTTTCGTACCCCCTTTCAGAAGACGAATAAGCCCTACAGTATCGGACTCCCGTGGTTCTGAATCTGATTCCACAAGTGCAATGTGAAATAGATAAGCACCAAAGAGTCCAAATCCGAAAAATCTTTTGAAAAATCGATTTTGAATCAAATAGCCAAAAATGGACTGCTTTGCCAGATACAGAGTTGCCATCTAAATATTTTTAAAAAATTTAGGAAATCCATGACTCGTGCCAAAGGCCACATGTCCGTCATCACCAAGATTGTCTTGGCTTGGGAACTTAGGTACGAGAAGGGAAGGTCATGACTTGAGCACCCCCGCTCACCCGATCAAAGATCGGCCTCTACTAATCATGATATGAATCTTATTTACATTATATGCTCTTGTTCCGGTTTATTAGGCTAGCATTACTATGTGATGCGCACACACATACAAGTATAGACTAATTTGCAAGAATTGGAATGCTTGACTTATGTTCATTGCAAAATTGTTTTGAATATGTACCACTTGAAAAAATGATCGCATATGAACATTACTCAAATTATTTCAATTCAAGTAATTTAGCCTTCTTCCACAGACATTCAAGCAATTTATCAATTAAACAATTAGCCTCATGATAAACATGCTAGACATGGCAACAATCACATTCATGCAATTATGCTAAAGCGAGTAAAGGCTCACCTAGTACTCCAAGCCAAAAAAAGATGAAAGAGTTAGAATAATGCATGATCCTAATTATGCAATATGACTAATGCAACACATGCGATATGCAATCTAAATATGCTTGGCTACTTAACATGACATGTGAATCAATTTGATAGCATGCGGTCTAAACATGTATTTAAAGAAGTGTTTAACTAACAATGCAAGTTAGAATGATGAACCGAGTCTCGATGCATGCAAGACAAGTGGATATAAACATGAGAGATGTTAAACAAAACATGATGCCCTAAACTAATCATCATAAGCAGTTAAATAAAAGAGAGAAAGATGTGGGGTTGGAAGACATATACATTATTACAATTATGCCCTTACACAGGAGGCTTAGAATGAATAAAGTAACTAGCAAAGCTAATTACTACGAATTAACTAACTATTACAAACCCAAATGAATAAATTAGCCAAGCTACTTAACTAATTATTACAACAACAAATTAATCAACTATTCTAGCTAATTAATTAATTACAACACAAAATTAAATAACTAGTTTAGCTAACTAATTAATTACAACATGAAGTAACCAAATTAATTACTCTAATTACTCCTTCTCGGGAAACGAGGAATGCTCATGCATGAGCGGACTTTTCACCCGAAAAGCCACTGTTTCAGCTGCTAGATGTCTCTGTTACACAGTAGAACACTTGCATTGTTTGCTACCTCAAGACTAATTATGTTCTGTTTCAAAAGCACACTGCTGGATTTTGCACTGATGGCCGACAGAGGGCTTGCCGACCACTGTTGATTGGACTTTTCTACTGTAACAGAGAGCAAACAGAGTAGAGACAGGGTATTCTCAAGGGTTTGTTTGCACAATTTACCCCTCCTTATCATTTGAACAGCTCAAAGGAGTAGTAAGTTTGATTCACAAACCACTAATGGATGCAATTTCATTGCATGATGGCTTACGAACCAAGTGTGCAAGTTTAATGAATGCAACAAATCAAGACTCTCAAAACCACCCCTCTATCATAAAAGATCAAGGGAAGTAGTTGAAAATGAATTTGAACCATTTTCATCACTAATAAGTATGAAACGACTCAAGACTTAAGGGTTCAATTAACGTCCGATTGAACCCAAAACCAAATTATTATCTTGCACCTTTTTTATTCACCAATTTTATTATTTCATTTTAATTACCTCTCAATTCTTTAAACAATTAAGTCCACAAGTGAATTTAAGTCCTCTAATGGAAAGAGGGCTCAAACCAAGTGTTGCTTTGGGCATGAAAGAGACATCATACCGTTGGTAATGAACCCTTAAAGGGATAAAACCATTAAGCATGACATCTCAATCTCATGCTTAAACAAACAAATAATTTGAAACCACTTTCAAAGCAAAGAAAAAGCCAAGAAAGAAGGGAGGTTGCAGAGGTGATTAAAGGTGAGAACAAGTAAAAAAAATACTAAATAAATGCAATCAACTCAAATAAAGTGGTGTCTAGGGCCTAAAACACCAAACTTATGAGGACAATTACACTACAAGCATCCAATATAAGACTCAAATGCAATGAACACTTAAAAACAGTCCTAGAACAGTGCTAAATAAGTCCTAAAACATGTTGAAATTAAGACAAAAGTAACTAGAATAATAAGCTAAAACATAAAGCTATGTAAGCTAGTGAACAAGACAAAAGGAGGGGAGGCTAACCTCTCTAATTTTAGACTTCAAAAAGTGTTTTTAGCTACTAAAATAACTCTGACATTCAGTATTTAAAATCTCAAAAAAAGGTGACAATAAGGTGGGAAACACAAGAGTAAAGGCCTTGGAAGCTAGGTAGAAGGAATAGTGAGCCACCCCTCCACCCTTATTGGCCTTAAACCACAAGTTTCAGCCCAAAATTTCAGAGTTTAGACAGTCCAAAAAAAGCCCAAAAATAGTATAAAAATGTGTTGGAATGAAGACAAAAGTAGTTAAAATAATAAACTAAAACATGGAGCAATTTAAGCTAGTAAACAAGTCAAAGAAGGGGTGACTAACCTCTTCATTTTTGAGACTTCAAAACTACTCTTTTAGCCTCTGAAAATCTCTGAAAATTAGTGGTAAAAAGCTCAAAAAAAGTTGATGAAGAGACGGGAAACACAAGTGTAAAGGCTTAGAGAATAAAGTTTAAAGAAGGGTGATTAACCCCTCTACCTTTAATAGCCTTAAACCACAAGCTTCAGCCTATAAAAATAGTTGAAAAACAGTTCAAAATCAGTAAGAAAAGATAGAAAAGAAGTAGTGTAAAGGAGCTAGTAGTTATACCTTTTGAAGAGGAATAACACTTTTGTTCACAAACCAACAAATTCTCACTCTCAAGGGCTGAAATTTGGACTCAATAATTTTAACAATGAGAGCTCCAATATTGGTTTAGGAAGTGTTGAGAGAGGGTGTATAGGTTACAAGATAGAGATAGAGAGAGAATTTCAAGTTATAAAATTTTTTTCAACCTTAAACCATGAAAGAAGGCCTGGTATATATAGAAAAATAGCCCCTCAGGTCGAAAATATCATGCTTAGAACAGCTGGAGCTTTTGGGGGACAGCTGGCCAAAAATATCTGTGTTTTTTACCAGTGGTCGGTAGGCCAGAAGTGTGAATTGCAGGCCACAAATGGTGGCCTGCCGGCCACAGAAAATCTGCTTCTAGGTCCTACTTCAAATGGGCATATCTCCTTCATCTAGACTCGGTTTTAGGTCATTCTTGAGTCTAAATTGAAGCCCTGAAAGTCTAATTTCCAATGGAGGCAGCCTCACATCAAAATTCTAAGTGTTCAAAGAGATATGCCTATTTTAGTGAACGTTGCTCATTTCTATCTTAACCGGATTGATGCCTAACTTCAAATAGCCATATCTCCCTCATCCGGACTCGGCTTTAGGAGATTCTTGAGTCTAAAATGAAGCCTCAAAAGTCCACTTTCCAATGATGGTAACCTCACAACTAAAGTCTAAGTGTACAAAGAGATATGCCTGATTTAGTGAAGGTTGCTCAGTTCTCTCTTAGCGGTTTCATGCTCAACCATTTCCCTAACTAGTTTTCTTCCCTCCCCTCCAATTTTCTTCAACTCTAAACCTCTAAATAAGATGTTTTAAAAGATTTTTCAAAGAGTTCACATTTCTTTCATTTATTTTCACTTTGTCCTTACTCGGTTTACCGAAAAGTGCAATATTTTATGAAATGCGAGCCTCGGAACATCGTAGAAACATTTGGAAAAATATTTTGAAAGAGAGGGTTTAAAGGTCTAAAATAGTTTTGGTCAAAAATGGGGTGTAAAGGTGGGATTTAGAAGCTCTTCTTGTTGAAAAATTGAACGTTTGTACAGCGTATCTTTTATCATCGAGTGATCAACCTAAGGCGTCTAAGTCTTAAGGACGGTAAAAAATGGGGTATCTACAGCTATGAACAGTAATTTGATGAAAGGTACATTTGTCTTCAATTTGACGAAAGAAAAATGAAATATTTGATTTGATACTTATTTGATGAAACCATTGAAGCAGAAAAAGATAATTTTTTTATCAAATTTAAATTTGATAAAAAGTTTAAGTAACCATTGGAGATGGTCTAAAGAAATCAAGAATCTTAAGCCTTTTGTTCGCCTTTTTTCATTATTTTTTTGTTTTTTAATTTTTAGAAAATAATAATAATAAATTTCAAGAACTGAGTATTTAATATCATTTTTATTTTTGTATGAAAGCATTTTTTCTTAAAATTCAAAAAATAACTTGAATGTTTTTCTTAAAGTGGAGTGTTTTCATAAAAAAATTTCCAAGACAGTCTTACCAACCAGTGTTTTTTTTTTTTTTTTTTAATTTTTTTTTTAAAGAAAGGACTCACTAAAGCCTTGAATGACTCGCAAAACTTTAATAAAAAAAAAAACTGTTTTAACAATTATTAATGAGTTAATTACTTAAAAGTCTTATTTACAAATGGTAGCTCAGGTCCTATTTAAATTTTTTTGAACCAATAAGTTATATTTAGTAAAATTGAGAATATTATCAATTTTTTCTAATTTTTAAAACTAAGAACATTATCAATTTTGTATAGTAATATTCCAGATAATTATTTCACTAACTGATAAAAAAAGAGAGTATGAGATTAAATACTTTTGCCCTTCTTCTTATTGGTTTGATTTCACTACCCAATAAAACCGATAACATTAACAATTTTTTTTTCAATTTTAAAACTGAGAACATTATTAGTTTTTTCATTTTTAAAGTTTTTTTTTTTCCTTTCAATTTTGCACATCAATGTTCCATTATCATGTTCCTTTATAGACACAAAATTTTTGATTTTGCACAAAAAATAATTCAGTTTTTTTAAAAAAACCATTAAGTGTGTTTGGTTTCAGTTTTCTGAAAATTGGGTTTTTTGTTATTTGTATTTTTTTATTTTTAGTGAATATTTTTAAAATTTTAAGCAATTTTTTTACTTTTTTAGATGCACCTTATTTAGATATATCTAAATAATAAAATATTTGTAAAAACATATTTTAAAAAATTAATAAATACATAAAAATATGAAAAATGTATGAAATTTTCTTCTTTTTTTTTTTTTTGAATTTTTGGTATTTAGTGAATTTTTTTAAAAAAAATTTCACGAATATTATATTTTTTAAGTATATTTATGTTAGGTGTGTCTAAATTTTTTTAAAAAAATGGCTTAAAATATTAAAAAAATTCATTGAAAACAAAAAAAATACGAAAAATAAAAAAGTAGAATTTTTTGAAAAGTATTTTAAAAAAAACTAAAACCAAACAAGCTGATTAGTTGTTTTTGTTTTTTTTTTTTTGGACATCACTTTTTGTTTTTAATTTTTTCAATTTAAAAGTTGATGTTTTAAAGTTTTGAAAATCAAAATAAATGTCAAATTATCATTTTCCTATATTGATAATTATAAATGAGGAACAACCATTGTTTGAAGGATAATTTTAACTATTAAAAATTTAATGAGATTTGAAGGTCCAAAAAATCTTAGTTAGGACTTAATAGAGTATAAGTTCGTAAATTAGAACTTGTGTATAAATGTCCCATTATTAAATGCATTAACTTTTTAAAATAAATGAGATAACTAACAAAATAATTATCTAATCCCTACCTATGAGTGACTGAGATTAAAATTGACATATATTCTGGAGTACTAAATAATTTGGAGTTTTTATTAATAAATCCTATTTAGGAGTGCTTTAACTCAAGAAATTTATGAAAGAAATTTATAACACACTTAGTTTCATGTGTTTATACTTTTATTCCATAAGGTCCTTTTTTCTTGATTTACACTATTTTCTTAGACTCTTATATCCTTATATTTAATGTTGATATGCATTAACTACACACAACTATTCAATGTTGATATACATTACACACAAAAAATTAAGAGTGGCGCTACATGCACCAATTAGTGTATTAACTAGTGTACCAACATTAGTTATGACATTATTATTGGCGTCGCTTATTATACAAATTACAAATAACAAAAACATCTTAAATTATGCCACATCATCAATTGGTATACTAGTTAGTGCACTAATTGGTGCATATAGCATTTATCAAAAATTAAACATAGTTCTTTATTGATTGTTATTATGTTTTGATAGTTTTCATGCATCCAAATGTTGACTGCATGTGATGACGTGAATGTTCACATTAAAACATATGAATGTGAATACAAATGTTAATGTTCATAATATTAATATTAGATGACTTGAATGTTCACACTAAAACATATAAATGTGAACACAAATGTTAATATCTATATTCCAGAATTCATGTGAACATTTACATTCACATGTTTTAGTGTGAACATTTACGTCATGTTTATATTCAAATGAAAGTTGAGGTTTGTGGTTGTGTAATTTGATGCAATGCTGATGTGAACCTTAACATCACCTTTATCACAACATCATCTGATGTGAATATTCACATTCACGTTATCCGATGTGAACATTTACGTCATCATATACAGTCAACATTTGGATGCATGGGAACTACCAAAACATAATGACAATCAATAAAGAACCATGTTTAATTTTTTGTGTGTAATATATATCAATATTAAATAGTGGTGTGTAGTTAATGCATTTTTTTGGAGTGTGTTGGCTGTATAAATTGTAAAAGCCAATCGTAGAGTGACACATGGTACCTAAAGGGCAATTTGGGGAATTAAAACAAGTCTCCAATCAAAGACAGACACGTGGCAGTTCATATTGGTAGTATCAGATCTGCGTGGCATATGAATAGTCAAGAGGCGCGAGATGACGTAACCTAACGGTTATCTACAATTCAAATTCAAATTCAGAAGGAAAGCCTAACTGCAAAAGAGACGTAGTGGGAGCTAGTTGAGTAAAGCTATGACCAGAGATCGTGGAAACATATTTCGATGGTTAGAAAGCCACTTTGACGGTTATCACTAAAGAGTATAAATAGCAGAAAGGGCTAAACAGAAGGGACCTAGACTCAGATCTAGAAACCAATTTATTTACTTCATTTTCTTTCTAGTTTTACATTTCTAGTTTTTTACATTTCTAGCACTTTAATTCCTGTACTGCACTTCATTTCCCAGGAGTAGTTTTTCAGTAGTTTGTTGTTATAAACCTCGTCGAGCCTGGGTCATTGTAACTTCATTGTAAGTTTTCATTTGCTTAATGAAATTCGATTTCTGAATTATATTTACTTGTTACTATTCATAATTTTCTCCTAAACAAGCCACCAGTAAAAGTCCTATTCATTGAGACTAAAAGAACTTTAACACAATCGCTTGATAATTGGTTGGCAATTATAAAATCTATAAAGACTAATTGATCTTTGCTGGCACGCTTAAATTTACATTATTAACTTTTGAAAGCCAAAAAAGGTAACAAAGTGAAGATATAGGGAATATGAATGGTTTTGTTTTTAGAATGGATGGAGGGTACTTTGGTCTTCCTATACTAAATGGGACCTAATGGGATAATAAAAAATGATTTTGATTTTATGGTATAAAAGTGTTAGAAACGGGATTTATGAAAATGTTCCCACATAATTTTGGGTAAATTTTATTTTACCTCCTTGATTTTGACCATGTGCGGTTTACCCCTTAACATTTGGAAATAACCAAATAACCCATGGTTTGCAGACTGGAGTGCACCGTTAGACATTTTGTCCAACTTAACATCAAGTGTAAAATATGTGGCAGACATATAATGGTTATATGCCTATTTTCAAATTTTAAGGGGTAAATCACATATGGAATAAAACATATGGGGTTAAAGTGCACTTTGGGTTTTAAATAAATGATGAAAATATCCATAATTTACACACTTAAGTTATTTATATACAGGGGTGTTTTAATATTTTTCATTGAATTGTTAACGGGCCTAATGGTATACTTAGTCTACAAATCACGAAGGGATTATATAATCATTTCTAAATATTAAGGGGATAAACTGTACATGACCAAAATTACAAAGGACTAAAGTGAAATTTGTCCAATAATTTTTGAGGTCGGAGGAAGTTCTCAGCTGTATTGAAAGAAAACTTTCCATACACTATGATAGACCCTCACAAAATGTTAATCCATGATGGAACATAAAAGACAGCAAGTGGTCCAGAATTTTCCATTCCAAGAAAGCAGAAAAGAAAAAAAGATGATGAACAACTGTTATTGCCGGCAAGTAGATCAAGTGGAATAAGCTTTAATCAGAGGACAGAAAGATCACTAAAATATTCTACGTCTGTTGCTGACTAATCAAATTGAGTATTTACAAACCTGGATTCTCAGAAAGTCCTAAAACAAATTAACAATTAATTAATAGTATTTATTATCTAAGGTTGTTGTAAACAGGGCTTAATTAGCAGTATTTTTCGACAACCTCTAGAACTTCTGATTTAAAACTTGGACTTTCATATCCCCGGAACTTAGGGAATTACAAATACAATTCTATTTCTTGTAATTCGATGATAGAAATTGTGGAAAATGAAAGTTTTACTTGTCAACAAGTCATAAGAAACTATACAATCATTAATACATTAGGACAATATTGCTTTCAAGTTATGTTTTTCCAATATGAGTCATTGTCTCAGTATGAACAATGTAGCATGTTGACCAGGCAGTCATTTTTATAATAATATAATCTTCTTCTTTTTTCTTTCATTTTTTTTTTTTTTTTCCCCCCCCATACAAATCAGTGTTTTGATTAGCAGAATCATCATCTCCATGAACACTATGTTGTGTATCTGGTTTTGTTTCTGTATTGCCACTATCATTAGCAACGGAGCAATGCAAAGGTTTCCATAACCCGGTTTTGTTTTTCTGTTCTTTTTTCTGAATGTGTTTACAGATCGTTTTGACTGCCAATTAAACTAATTTGATTGTTGAATGTGACTCTCTTAGATATCTACTCTTTAGACCATTCAAAGCCCCAGGGGAATGAACTTCAACTTTTAAGGAGGGACCATAGAGAAAGAAAAAAAAAAGGTGGTTCAATGATTTTGAGAAAGAGAGAACAAGTATATCATAGAATATACCCTATAAATGGTATCCAACAAGTTCTAGTTCGAGTGTTGCTTAGTGAAATCTTGTAGATTTAAGACCTTTTCTGTGAAATAATATACATTTTCTGACTATACTTATCAACCACTTGTTGTCTTTACCCACTAAAGAAACGATACAAACACATCTATTTCATGACCAACTAGGAGCTGAAGATGATCCGGCTCCAACTTGCTGGCAAAGATCCGAAGAGAGAGTGAAATTTGTCTTAAAGCTTGTGAGAATGAAAGGGGAGGTATCTAAGAAGATGAATTTTAGACGTGGGAGATAAGGATTCTAAAGTTGCCCAGGTTATATCAAGAAGTGGTCAACCAAAGGCGCAACCTCTTTTAATTGAGCACAAATCATCTGTCCATGTTTCTCTTTTATTGCGAGTCAAAATCGAAGTAAAAAAAAATGTGAGACAGGATAATATACACAAATCATAATAGAGGAAACCATGAGACACTTTTAATTATGGTTCTAAGATTGCTAGAGTCTATAAGGTACCATAAAGCACATGAGAATATTTGGTTTTGGTATAAGAATTTTCTGATTGGCTTTTCTAGAGCCGCAAAAACACTCCAACAATGAACTTTGTTTTTTGGAGGATCTGCGCTGCATATTTTGAGGAGAGAGTAATTAAGGGAATGCACTCATATGTAGCCTTGCAACTATTCTAAACCAAGATTATTAAAGAAAGCGTTTTCTTAGTTTATAAGCTAATTGTGAATGGTTTTGTTCTTCTATTTGTTGGAATTAATGCACTAGCTTCAATCTTCATCGACACATGAACACGATAAAAAACTAAATGACATAATATACTGCATTTTATGTTAGAAACCAATATTCAAACACCTGCAAGACATTAGTTTATGGCCAGAGATTGACAATGTGGATTGTGCACCATTACTTCCTAGAATCAAGAATTCTAGATCATACTTTCAAGTGATTTTATACCCAGCAAATCCAATACCATATGAAAATTTCAGGTGAGAAAAGAAAAAAAGAACGGGACCACGTCGTGCCCGTGAACTTTTTAGGATCAAAAGTGAAAATTGGAAGAGGGAACAACTTCTCTTAGATAAAGAGAATTTTACCCGGAAAGTGAAGGAAAACCCATGTTTTTTTCCCCACAATTCCCCTGATTTTGCAAGGAAAACAACACCCCAGCGAGAAAATCACCCCAACTGCACATTCCAATCCAACCCTTCTCTCTCTCTCTACCCAACAGTACAAAAGGAGCGGAAATGACACACTTAAAGCAAAACAAGAAGTTGTGGTGAAATGGGGTCGAATGGCTCAAATTGGAGTGCAAAGCAAAACAAGTTGTTTGAGAATGCACTGGCAATCTATTGCCAAGACACACCAGAACGATGGGACAATGTGGCTAGGGCTGTTGGTGGTGGGAAGACTGTTGAGGATGTGAAGAGGCACTATGAGTTGCTGGTTGAAGATGTCAAGCTCATTTTCCTTTGCCCAATTACAAACCTATTTCAGGGACTACTAGCAAGGGAATCAAATTCATGGATGTGGAAAAAAGGTCTCAAATAATTACTATATAGTTACATTTTCCCATTTAATGACTGAAAAATGTTAAGAATATATATATATATATATATATCAGTTTTGTAAAAAGTAATGTTGTTAACTTGAGAATTGTTTCAAGTAGTTGGTGAGTGTATTCTTCACATAATTATTTAAGAGTTCGATTCTTGGGGTTAGGCTACGAGAAAATACTTTTTGTGAATTCTCTAATCCCAGCATAGATGGCCTACCTTTGACTAGACCGGGGAAAGAAGTCGAGGTATGCATAAGTTGGCTCAAATACCCTTGACGGCTAAAAAAACTAAAAAGTAACCTTGTTATTTTTTTCATGATAAAAGAAAGGCGACATATACATTTTTGAGATTTAATTTTATAAATGTACACTAATTCTTTAACTATGGTCTTTGTAACAAATTTTTTTTTTTTGGTGAAAATGATCACGCAAAAGGAATTTTTTAAATGTACACTAATTTTTTTAAATTCTCACACAAGTTTATGTAAAAATTTGACTAAAGGCTAGATATGGCGTTATGCATATGAGCATTCATAAGCAAAAGGAAAATATTCACAAAAATTTCCTATGAGGCTCCAAAAATGCACTTTCAAAAGCTTTGATAAAAGATTTCAATTATAATATTAAAAAAAAAACTATCTTCTTTAGACATTTTGCAATAATACATGTACTTGCAGCTGCAACAGAGGTTGGATTATGATTTTTAACATTTTATTTTTTCCCATTTCTATGCAGGCTGAAGCATCTGAAGCTGCAATAAAGCAAGTGTCAAGATGTGTGGCAATAAGGGTCCATTTCCATTCAACTGGAACTAGCAAACATAGCAAATGATGAACAAGTGAAATTACAAAAATGAAATATGATCAAGCCCCTCTCTGTTTTCTTTGTTTTTTGTTTTTTTATTTTTTTCCTCCCAAATGTCAGTTACTTGCTGTATGCTCCTTTGTATGCATGTTAGTACCAAAGATGAGTCACAAAATACAATGACAAACAGTTTGTTATATGTTATTCACATGGTTATTCTTGTAATGGATGTTACAAAAATAAATTAATAGTTTGTAATATAACTTGGCAAATTGTTAAGTTGTCAAGTTGCTTTCAAGATTCATGCATTTGGGTGAATTTTTAGTTAACAAATTATTCATAGAATTAAGGGAACACAGTCTCTATCTTGCCTGTCTCTCACTCTCTCTCTCAACAAAATATATACTTAGCATACTTTACTTTTTCTATACTTGATATTCATTTTACACCCTACAATGAATTTTCATTATTGTTATTATTTTGATAATTCAATATCTGACCTACTGAACTAATTAAAGATGAACATTTGAATTGTTACTACGAGATAATTAGAATCTCAATTCTCCTATTGTATCTTTTCATCATTTTCATCAACGAAAAGATAATTAAAGTTTCCTTGCACTTCAAATTTCACTAGTAAATTTTACAATTATCATACAAACATAAAATAAGACATTTTACTTTTTAACTAAAAAGTTAACAATAAAAATTTTAAAATATTTTCATAATCAATTAAAATAGCTTAGACAATATTTTCGTAATCAATTAGAAAGGAGAAGGATCCCCTCCAGCCCAAATTTTGGATTGGAGGGCGCTATTTAGGCCCGTGAGGTACACCACGGGTCCTGTTTCAATAATTCAAACTGTTCATTTTGTCAGATACTTCGGGTATTTCGTCCATAAAAAAAATTTAGGTCGATCCGATAACTCTAACTTGGTTAATTTATTACATTTGCCACTAAAAAAATGTATTATTTATTTTTAAAAACACAATTGTTGTCTATTTTTGTAGTAAAAATTTAACAAGTTATAATTATCGGATCGACTTAATTTTTTTTGTAAACGAAATACACAAAGTACCTGACAAAATGAACAGTTCGAATCATCGAAACAGGACACGTGGTGGGCCTCACGAGTCCAAACTGTGCCCTCCGGTCTAAAATCTAGAACAGGGATCCTTCACCTTAAAGAAATACATCTATAAGGTGCTTTTATAACATTTTTAAAGAGTTTCTGAAAATTTTATTTAAATTTTCTAGAGTCTATAAAATGTTTTGAAATATTTTCTCAAAGCAATTTTTTTTTTTTTTTTTGTTAAAAAAATTAGTAAAACATCCTTCTTTAACTTTGTATAGAATGAGAGATTCAAGATATTTTTTTTTATTAGCTAAGTTTTTCTATGATCATACTAGAAAATCAAAAAAAATTCTATGTAAAAATTGAAATTTCTTTGTTTGGGGATTGAAATTTCTTTAAATCGGACGAAATTTTTCTGAGTCAAATTTTCTCTGTAAAAATATTAAAAGACCTTAACTATATTATGTCTTTTATGGTATAAAATCTTAATTTTTTTTTTTAAAATTATATATATTTATACAATATAATAGCTTTAAAACACAGCTTAGGGCTTAAAACGACGGTCTTTAGGTTCTGTAGTGAAGGTTCTGATCGGACTAATCGCCACTACATAGCTCTCCCAGAAAGATGGAACCCAGTACTTCACAATTCAAGGTTTACTTTGATCTTTATTGATCGTAGTTTCGATTCACTTGTCTCAAACAAAAACTAGGGTAAATTAAATAAATCATTCGTTTGTTTCCCGAAAAATAACGAAGAAAATCAAATAAAAAACCAAGCGGAGGGCTAGAAAATTTATGTCGCTTTTCTTAGATGGTGTTTGTCTTTACAAATTTGTTTTTAATTATTTTTTTTTTTTCTTCTTGTACTAATCTTCTTCTTTTTCACAGATAACCTATCACCTGTTTGTGTTTTTGTCTATTTGCCTGTACCAATGTTGGTTGATTTGTGCATTATTAGGTTTTGTCACATTGGTGAATCGTGCTTTCCGTAACCCATGTTTCAAAATTGATGTTTCATATCATTAATCTTAATTTTGGGGAGATATGCGTGTGAGCTCATTTAAACCTTAAGTTGTTCTTACTGTAATGATAATGTGGCATGTTAGTTAACTCTGTCATTGTCTTGGGCTTAGTGCTTGATGTGTTTTTGAGATGATTAGGAATTTGATGGATCATGTTATATTCAAAAAATATGCCAATAGTTATGAAAAGCAGCTGGCATTTGCATGATGTTTTTAACTTGTAACACTCGATATGCACAAATTCTAGGGGATTAGGAAGTTATCGGGAATTGTATTCACATCAGAACTGCAAAAAATTGTTGCATATCTTGTTTATGTGAGCATTTTCTTATTGTGCAGATTATCTTGGGATCATCTTCGGTAGCCCGGCGGAAAATACTAGCTGAGATGGGATACGACTTCACAATCATGGTATATTCTAGTCGATTGTCTGGTATTCATCTCATAGATGCCAAGAAGTTAACTTTGCTTATAATTTTAGACTGCAGACATAGATGAGAAAGGCATTCGGAAAGAAAAGCCAGAAGAGTTGGTAATGGCCCTTGCAAAGGCGAAGGTTGGTTTTTCCTTTTGAGTTGTAACAATTAGAATCCGAATATTGTCATAATTACAAACTGTATTTTGTGGTTCATATGTTGGGCCTCCAACTTTAGCATGCAGTCGCTCTGTCTTTATTTACACTTGTTGAAGAGGTAGTATATCTGTTAAATCATGCAACAACAATATGTTTATACGAAACCCCTTTTCAGATGCATCATTACCGACTTTCCTGTATTTTGCATGGATGTCTCAAGTGTGTAAAGCATTTTATCTTCTTGTGATTGCATAATGGTTTAGTGGTTAAATGCTCAAGGTGCACTAAGGCGCTACGATTACAGAGCAATAGCTCAGAGGAAGAAAACAGTTCCAAAAAGAGGAAATAATAATAACGGTTTAGAAACAAAATAAAAATACAGGCAGAAGCCCGGAGGAAAACATCTGGAACTTAAACTATTTGGGAACTTAAAAGTTGAGACCTATGTGACGGAGACTAGAGAGCTTGGTTTAGGACCAGAGCTTCAGTTGTTCCCCATAGGGACTTTTAAAATTTCTTGAATCCAATGCTTTGAGGACCACTCAAACCACAATACACCACAAGGCCCAAAGGTCCATACTATGTTACCGGAAAATGCTAATACCCTAGCAAATTACGTATTGGTACGTACGTTCCAAAACATGGTACACTTTCGTTCTAAAACGGTAAATTTAGTGATCTAAAGCGATCCCCAAACTTTTTCCAATATATTTCCTTAAATGTTAATTCAGGAGAAAAAAAAAATATATATATATATATATATGAACTAAAATCTAAGGTGAGTTAAGTTTTGACAAGACAAAAAATAAAAAATGGGTCATAATTTTCACAGAAATGATTTGCTACATAAAAGAAGAAGAAAAAAATTTATTTGATACTTAATTGCTAAAAGAAAATTACTCTAGAAGTATCTTAAATTCTTAAGTGTGGTAAATATAAGTCTACTCTTATCGTACCACATTTTAGATCATGTGGCGTACCATGTTTCCGTTCCCATTCCGTGTACCGGAATGATCCACGTTCTAGGTAACATAGGGTCCATAGCAAAAACAATAGTTAAAAGTAAAACAAGCCCAATCAGTAAACATCAAGGAAAGGGCCCTATTTTTGTTTGAGTTTTTTTCTTAGTCTTGTATGTTTTGATCTTTGAGGACGAGTCCTCCTGGGTACTTTACTTTTTCTTCAATAAAATTCATTATGTTGCTGATAAAAAAAAGAAAAGAAAAGAAAAGAGCCCTATTTAACTGAGGCATGCCTATTCTGAGTCTTGTGCCTTATGCAGTTTGGGTTGGACCTAGGTACTAGGTACTAATAAGTGGGTTTGAAAGGGCCACCTAGCAAAAGCCACAGTTGATGCCTTGGGCTTTTATGGTGCCTAATAAGTGCGTCTTTAACTACTATTAGCAGGTTTTAAATTGTCTTATCATGTGTGTACAGAATCTACAGATGTATAAATATCATATTTTCTTCCTAAGCTATATAGTTTGTGCACTCTTCTTATCTAAATATATTACACTGATAAGTTCTAGCATTCTGTTTGGCCGTTTTCTTTGTATGCATTGTCCTAAGATGGAATAGTTTTGGTTCCAGTCTCGTCCATTGATTGGGTGCAAATTGCACTGCATCTCAGGCTGATGCCCTCGTATTGAAACTTCAAACAATTGATAATCAAGAGACGGATGTCAAACCAACACTTTTAATAGCAGCTGACACAGTATGTCCTGTTTCATTTCTCTTGATGTACCCTATTTAATCAATTTGGTGGATCAAATCAAGATTGGGATCGCCTAGTTCCATCTATGCAACGAGGATATATTGCATTTTGAAGGAGATGGGACATGCCTCAAAACATTGTCAGGGATTTGCCCCCTTTTTTTTTTTTTTTGAGAAATAAAATTACATTTTGTTACTTATTTCATGTTCCTAACTTCAAATGATTTGGAGGTGGTTGTCTATGAAGGTGCAATAAGGGAAAAACCATCTAGCAAGGAAGAAGCTCGCCAATTCATCGAAGGTTTGCTTCATACTTTTACCACAATTTTCTGCTGTCGTAGTTTATGGTTCTGCCAATCTTACCATTGCACATAATAGGTTATTCTGGTGGGCATGCGGTGACAGTGAGCTCTGTTCTTGTTATGAATCTCAAGACTGGATTCAGAAAAGGAGAATGGGACAAAGTGGAGGTACAATTTACTTCTACTCATTACGTTATGACTTGTTCATATTCTTATAAGTGAAGTTTTTTTTGTAATTTTTTAAGACCTCAATGCCTTGTGACTTGTTCTGGAAATTTTTGTTATTACATAAGAGATTTTAGACCAATTAATAACTCAAATTATTTGACACATATACCAGGCCAAAGCTAAAAAAGAAAAAGAAATGATTGTGTGACATGACACCAATTATATGTTCTCTGATAGGTGTGCTAAAAATATCTTGTACTAGGGTCATATATTGCTGTAACCTAATAACTTAACCAATAATGTATAGGCTGAAAAAGTCATCCTTCTTTACCCATCTTTTATTGCAAACAAATTCTTTATAGGGGCAAGCTTATAGGTTTGGGGTTACAAAAAAAAAAAAATTTCTTGACTCTTTGGGATTTGAGAAAGACAGTGTTGGAATGTAGAAACACATTATTTACCTGTGATGTTGATGTGGAATTATAGCACAAATGCTTTTGTTGAAGCTTGATAAATGCCTAATAAACTTTAAGCGAACTAGAACTATCAATAACCCTCATCTTTTTCATGGGTGTAAATATTCGGAAATTATTGTTATTAGTATAATTTTTTCTATAATCATCAGATGTGTAAGCTCCTCTGGTTGCTTGGTGTGCCAGAAAACTTTGAAATTTATGATGTGCAAGAACTTCTTTGTCAAAGATATTTCATATTTTGTTATCCAATATATCTATCTTTTAATTTGCATGACATTCCCTTTTCTTTATGCAAAAAAGTAATTATTTTCTAGTGTTGTGCTTGTTAGTTGGTGTTCTTTTCGCACTGTGAATCCTTAGTGTTTTTTTTTTCCTAAAGAATTATCATGTATAATATGTTGAAACTACACTTGTGGTGATGACTTGCAGATTTATTTCCATGACATACCGGATCAAGTCATTGATAACCTGGTATAGTATGTTTTCATTATAATTGGCGGTGGTTGTATTATTTGATCAACTGACAAGTCAACTTTTGTTTTCTTTCTTTCTCTGAGTCCAGATTGAGGAGGGGTTTGTTCTCAATGTTGCTGGAGGGTTGATCATAGAACATCCTTTGATACTACCCTACGTTAAACAAGTGGTTGGTTTCTTGATCTCTGCCTAATCTTCTAATTTCTAATGTCATTGTTGATAAATTGTAGTCATAGGAGGCACATTCATATTGTATGTGCATAATACATGGACAATCAAATACCTCCAAGCCCATAGTATAGTATGGCTTGCTAAAATCCAAACTTGGGCCTATATACTATGAGCTCAGCTGACCCATTACTAAGCAGAGTAGTTATACTCGAAAAGAACAGATTAAACTTTTTTTGGAATAGCTTTTTGCCCTTTTCCTTTTTTATTTTTAATTTTATTTTGCTCTTTATAGCAGATAGAATCGGTTAAAGAAAAGGCTCGTATGTCCACGGCCCAAAATGCTCTCTCATTGTCCGACTTGTTCCCAAATAGTAAATGTCAAGAATGCCCTTTAGCATCCGTTTCCAATGCAACTCTGTTCATCAATAATTTCCAAATCTTTCTCCGTCTTTATGTCTTTTCCCCCCTTAATCATGAAGAACTTTATTTGCTATCATGGAGTTACGGATGAATCACTTTATTAATGGTCTTCAGGCATTAACATCAATTAGTGCTTTGCTCTATGCAGGTAGGAACAACCGATAGCGTGATGGGACTCCCGAAAGCTCTTACAGAGAGACTGATAAAGGAGGCTCTCTATTAGTATAACTCTTTTTCCAATTTTACCTGATTATACCTCTATCCCTGTTTTTTTGAATCATTTAATTTGTGTATTTGTAAACTTTATAACATGTAACTTCACCCATCTATCAAACCCATATGCTTTATAATTTTGGTTTAATCTACTTATCATTTGGATGTTGGAAAACAATTAACGATAAGATTAGAAATTTTCCGTTGTACTCTTTTATTTGCTGCTATGGTGTTGTACACGGTGGTGGTTGTGACTCATGCCGCTGTTCATTGCATCTGCTAGTAAATTTTCTGAACTCCATTTGAAAAGCTATAATAAGCACTTTTAAAGATTGAGTAGCTTAATTTAAAAAGACATTTAATTTAACTGCAATTATGCATTGTTATCATGTTAATTCAAGAAGAATCCATGAATCAATGAAGTTTTCAAGAAGCAATTCAAAGTTCTCTTCTTCCTCAATTCTTTTTTTTATTTTTTATAATAGATTTACTTTAGTTCATTTTGTTTTTTTCTACGTTTTGTCTGAAAAACAAGAAAATTATGAACATATATTTATCGAAGTTCTTATTTTTTATTTAATTTCCCATAGAAGTAAATACGTATACATAGTTTTATTAATCTGAATTAGACATTACCTTCCTCTACAAGGGTAGAAAAATATATATTTCATCAAAAAAATCCCTAGTAAATGGCACAACACAGATATGGGCTGCTTGAAAATATATTATTTTAGTCAATTATTTAATTTTTTATGAAAGACGTATAAATTTTTTTTAAAAAGTGATGTAATGGAATATTTTGTTTTATTAACTATTTTAGCCTAGAAAGAATTATTTTAGCTCATTTCAAAACACATTTGGCAAGGCATTTTTTGTCGAAGAAAATATGTTGGTATATAATGATGATTTCATTAATAATTATATTTTTTAATTAATTAAACATAAAAATAAATGTTTTAATAAAATTTTCACTACTAGCAAAAAAAATTCTCTATAGAACGGATAATTTCACATTAATATTGTGTCTATTTAATAATAGAGGTGAAAAAATTACATAATATTAAAAAGAAGGCAATAATAAAAAAATGATATAATTTTATTGAATAGATATAAAATCACGTGATTTTCTTGATGCATGTGATAATTTTATTTTATAGAAAAATAGTATAAGTTATAAATTTTTTACTAAATAAATAATCAAATGTCTTACATGGGTGTGGAGTCCACAAAATTACAGATCTCATATCCATGTGAGACATTTAATCGTTTATGAGTGATGCTAGGGAACCAAATAGAATAATGCTAGGGACCCAAATAGAATAATGCTATATGTACCAATTATACTATATGTATCAATTAATGTACTAACTAGTATAATAATAGATAATGTAGCATAATTTTAGAGATTTTGAGTATTTATAATTTGTATAATAAGTGGGGTCAGTAATAATGGAATAACACTAGTTGGTATACTAGTATGGATATTAATTGGTACATGTAGTACCACCGCCCCCAGTGGCGGAGCCAAGAAATTAAGTTAGAGAGAATACTTATTAATTACAATTTTTTATTTAAAAAAAATCATGATCAACATTAAGATAATAATAATTTTATAAGCTAAATTTAAGCATAAGAAATTAAAAATCATTATTAATAGGAATAAATCAAAATTCTATAATAGTGTGTAATAGCTCGGTGTGGGATGATGATGTAAGTTTGTAATTTTAATACAAAAAATTACGGATCAAAATTTCTAATTTTAGAAAATAAAAATGCATCATTTATAGCATAAATTACTATAAAATCTATTTAATTTTTATTTGACAGAAAATATTAAAGAGATGATATTGCTTATAAATGATGTATTTTGAATGAAAATTTTTAAATAGTCTTAGAATACCATATGACGTTGTATATGTGATACTCAAAGCATGAGAAATCACAAATCACATTAAGTAACTTGTCAACTATCTAAAAAAAAATGAGTTAATTATATTCAATCCATAAAATTTCCCACTACACTATTGGTTTAAATTACTACATAAATAATATCACATAGTACTCTCAAAATATCAAATAACTACTTGTAAAACAATACAATAAATCCTTAGCCAAAGAACATATTAAGAAAAAAAATACATTTTGTATATAATCATGGCATAAAAATAAAAAAAAGTTCAAAATTGAGGGGGGCACGTGACTCCTGAGCCTTCTTTGGCTCCGCACCTGACCGTCCCAAATAATCTATTAAATTTTTTATCAAACTTCTCACATGGGATGAGACCCACACACACCCACACACATAAATTTATATAAGTCCCATATCTATTTAAAAATTTGATAAAAAATTTAATACATTATTTAAAATTCATAACATTTTTCAAGAGCCGTTGGAGCACCTCCACCACCAATCCTCACACGTGGGGATGGGTCATTAAATCAAAAAAAAAAAAAAAAAAAAAAAATTACACCAATCACACCCCCACAGGGCCTGGGGTCACCCCGTAGGGGTCCATTTTCTAATATGATTTAATATCTCACACTATTCGATTTTATAATATGATTTCATTAAATGCACACTTGTCTACGTCTTCTTAACACGATTCTTGAATGCCAGCTCATTCAACGTCGGTTATGGATTTCTCAGAAGCGTAAGATTAGAGACGTCAAATATTCTATTAAAAATTTTATTAAATATTTCATATAGGGGTGGAATTCACATAATGTGAGTCTTATATGGATCTCACACTCATATGAGATATTTGATAAAATTTTTAATAAAATTTTTAAGACCTCTAACATTTTTGTTGTCAGAAACCTTTTTCCTGTACATGTCTGTTCAATACAAACACCTTGACATTTCACACTACAATAAATGATACTTTCCTTATTTTTCGTCAGAATCACAACCACTTATTATATTATAGACTTTACAATACAATACCAAAAAAAAAATAAAAAATAAAAAAAAATAATATGATTGAAACGGTAAGTTATTTATTAGATTAGGTCGTCTTTGATTCCTCACTCTCAACGATTTCTTCAAATCAAATAAATTAAAAATTCAATTTTTGACTCTCTCTCTCTCTCATCTTCTATATATATATATATATATATAAAAATAAAAATCTAGGTCAAATCAGAGTAGGGTTGAGATCAGAGACGCCGCCATGGACGGAGGAGGCGATGGTCGATTCAACGGCGGCCGTGGCGGTGGCGGTGCCGGTGGCGTTCAAATCCACCACAGCCGGAAGCTTCCCGATTTCCTCCAGAGTGTGAATCTCAAGTACGTAAAACTAGGTTATCACTACTTGATCTCTCATCTATTGACTCTATGTCTCATACCTGTAATTGCTGTGATTTTGGTCCAAGCTTCTCAAATGAACCCTAATGACGTTCGCCAGTTATGGCTTCACCTTCAATACAATCTCGTCAGTGTTATTGTTTGCTCTGCTTTTTTGGTATTCGGATCCACTGCCTATATCGTGACTCGCCCTAGACCTGTTTATCTTGTTGATTATGCCTGTTATCGTGCTCCTGATCACCTTAAAGCTTCGTCTTCCCGGTTCTTGGAGCACTCGAGGCTCACCGGGGACTTCGATGAATCTTCCTTGGAGTTCCAACGCAAGATCTTGGAGCGTTCGGGGCTCGGGGAAGAGACTTATGCCCCTGAATCTATGCATTGTATTCCTCCAAGACCGTCTATGGCGGCTGCGAGAGAGGAGGCCGAGATGGTCATGTATGGTGCTATGGATAATCTATTTGCTAATACCTCGATTAAACCTAAGGATATTGGTGTTCTTGTTGTGAATTGTAGTTTGTTTAATCCGACTCCTTCTCTTTCTGCTATGATTATCAATAAGTATAAGTTGAGGGGTAATATCAGGAGTTTCAATTTGGGGGGTATGGGTTGTAGTGCAGGGGTCATTGCTATTGATCTTGCCAAGGACTTGTTGCAAATTCATCGGAATACTTGTGCCGTTGTTGTTAGTACTGAAAACATTACTCAGAATTGGTATTTTGGGAATAACAAGTCTATGTTGATACCCAATTGTTTGTTTAGGGTTGGGGGTTCTGCGGTTTTGTTATCCAATAAGTCTGTTGATAGGAGGCGGGCTAAGTATAAGCTTGTTCATATTGTGAGGACCCATAAGGGGGCTGATGATAAGGCTTTTCGATGTGTTTATCAAGAGCAGGATGATGTTGGGAAGATTGGTGTGTCCTTGTCTAAAGACCTCATGGCAATCGCCGGTGGGGCTCTTAAAACCAACATCACTACATTGGGTCCTCTTGTGCTCCCAGTTAGCGAGCAGCTTCTGTTCTTTGCTACTCTGGTGGTTAAGAAATTGTTTAAAAGTAAAAATATAAAGCCTTATATCCCGGATTTTAAGCTGGCATTTGATCATTTCTGTATACATGCTGGGGGAAGGGCTGTGATTGATGAGCTGGAGAAGAATTTGCAGCTGCTGCCAATTCATGTGGAAGCATCTCGGATGACCCTCCACCGATTTGGAAACACTTCATCGAGCTCCATTTGGTATGAACTGGCATACATTGAGGCCAAGGGGAGGATACGAAAAGGGCACCGAGTCTGGCAGATTGCATTTGGGAGTGGTTTCAAATGTAATAGTGCAGTCTGGAAGGCACTTCGAAATGTGAAGCAGCCTCGTAATGGTCCCTGGGAGGATTGCATTGACAAGTACCCTGTGGAACTAGTTTCGTAGCTCATTATTCCGGGTATTGCTTGTCAGTAGTTTATCATGTCTTCTCAAATTCTTGCTATTCTACGCCATCGGGTGGTCTCTTCATTCGATTATTGAAATGTATTTTCTTTTTTACTTTTTCTTATGTAGACCGCTGTTGATTTTTTGATTTGCTGATTTTGTACCGTACCATCTAGACAATTTTCATCCTGCATAACTTTGTGATTGCGATAATGCTGAGGCTGCGTGTATTATAAATTTCCACTTCAAAGTGTCATGTCATTCTATTCTATTTCTTCATAGAGTTTATCACTTCTTAGTGCGACTCCTAATTACAATGTCACCGACACTGAGCTGCTATGGCATCTAATTGTTAACAGGGAAGCTACTTCCAAAAGGGTTAAGATCAAGCAGAAATGATTAATGTTCCTATTTTGGTTTGCTGAATTAACTTTTTTCTCTATCCAATAAATTGTTACGACTTGTTTTTCTGCTTAATTATCCTGTCTGGTGGAATTATAGAATGAGGTTACCTGAAGCTTGATCAAAACTGCTAAAAGTTCATCTGTGTTTTCTGCATGTTCATTGTAGAGTAGTCTCTCCGCAAAACTTCCACATTCTCTAACTCTCATCAAAATTGAACTATATAATCAACATACTGGAGAATTTAGCTAGGATAAGAGTCTATTCAGTTGCCATAACTAAATTTGTGCTAACACAACTTTGCTAGATAAGGGTCCTTAATGGCTGTAGGTGGGATGATACTTAAATATTTATCTTTTTAAATAAAGCAGTTATTGTGAAAATAATATAACAAAAATGAGGATCAAGGTAAGTTGTAGTTTCCTAATCAGTTAGCTGAGCCACCTAAGCAATGCAGCTCTCCTCCAAGGAGCCTACTTCTTTAGCTCTCCATTTCCTAAATGACCCTCTGGATGTTGTCATTTGCGGCGGCTTATACTCCAATGGGTGTGAATGATCTAAACATCATTTTGGATAAAGTTATGCCAATGAACCGTATGTAGTAATGCCATTTTATTCAGATATTCTTATCCATTTGGGTTCATCGGGTAAGTTCAAACCAAATCTGGCCAGCCTTATTAGATTGTTTTTGGGTAGCTTTTGCCACTATATAAAATTAATTGTCACAGTTTCATGTGGTTACCACCCAATTTTGGGTAGCTTTTGTCAATTTTGAATTTGGTGAGTGATGCAGGGTGCATAAAACTGTTATAACCCTATCACTATTATATATTTTTCAAAAAAAATTCGTAAGTTTGCAAGTTTTGAAGAAGAGATTTCCTCTTAAGATGGATTTATTTTATTTTTGGAAGTAGATAATTGTACTTGCCATGTGCTTGGATCTGCCGTGTCAACTTCAAGAGACAGAGAGTGACATGAGAAAGAGAAGGTATTTTAGCCAGTCAAACGTGAATCTTTAATGACTACAAATATAGAAATTTGAATATTTTAAGAAGTTATGAATTTATTTAATTTAATTGAGGATATAACCTTTGATGGAGCATAATGGCGAACAAGGATTTATGTTACCAACACCACTTGATTAGGACACAAGACTTGGTTTGATTTAGTTTTGTTAGTGGGAGTAAATGCAATGCTAAGTGATTTGGTTTCTTTTCTGGGGTTTGATTCACCAGTCCCCTTCACTTAAAGAGTGACTAGTCTATTTTTACTTTATTATTTTTTATAAGCAATCATAGTGATTGATTAAGACTGTTATAGATAATATTGACACTTTAATATTTTCATTTTTAGAAATGTTGCCATGCTGAAACATTCTTTTAGCTTGTTTGGAAATTAAATTCTCATAGTTGATCACTTGGATCTGAAATATGGTTGATAACCATAGTGATTAGCGTTTTTTTTATTGTGGGTAATTCATAAAAAGGATGTGGTAGGAAAAGACTATCATTCATAATCAGAGTCCATAATTGGTGCACATATATCTGTATTTTTGTCATCTTGGTTCGCCATCTTTGCATTATGATCAAATTTCCATGTTTGATAATTTGTCTGGGAGATTACATTTTAGTAATCAAAGCTTGCCCAGCATTAAACTGATATGTATCATATACCTACCACTACGCACTTGGCAAGCAATAAATATTCTGCATGAGAGAATTTTTGAGAAACTTCTGAGTTATCGCATGAAATGTTTTGTAAAATTTGTTGCTTATCACAATTTTTCCTTGTAATTTCTGAAGTTTGAACGTGTTTCACAAAGTTGGCTCATGGAAGTTTAAATATTGTGATGCATTTACATCTTTTCTTTGTAATTGAGCTTCTCAAATTACCCGTGCCTCTGCATTACATCCTGTTATCTTAATTGCTTAAGCCATAAGTTCCACATGTGCTCGCTCCCTCAAGATGAGCGAACCATAGTTTGACTCCATGTCCCAACGCAAGGAGCTGATGACCTAGGATTAAGGGGATAAGTCTTGTGCTCTATAGCAACGTTTGGTAAAACTCGAACCAATGACCTCATGCCCATCAAACTACTTGGGAGGCACTTATATATTGTTACACAATAAAATGTCCAGCTTCTTTACAGGATTCTAATCCTTTCTCCTTTCATAGAAGTTTTATAGGAGCAACTTATTTTCTTTTTCTTCTTTTTCTATAGAAACAAACACGACTTGCTTGCATTATTGTGTCCATCCATACTCATTTTCAGATGATTTGGTAGTACAGGAGCTATTCTCTCTTTCATTACCTTGGCCCAATTTGTGCAGTTTATTGGACTGCTTGTTTATTTATTTTATTTTAGGGAACCTTCACCACAGTATTTGGTGTAGCTTATTCTTATGAGGCCAAAAAATAAAAAGTACTAAATAAGTAGATTATTAGAAGGTCGGGAAATGATGCTTTTAGCTTTTATTATTTGATTGTCAGTTTTTCAGTTTGTAAAAAGGTTGCACTGAACAGAGAGCTATTAATATTTAGGATAAATTACACTTTAATCTCTTGTGATTTGTCTAAAAAATACGGAACCCCTATAGTTTTATTTGTAACACTTAAATCCCTAGACTTAATACCAAACTGTAATTTTGGACGGGCGTAACAGAAATAATAAAAAGTCATAAATGCCCCTATATATTTTACACTCTGTTATTTCATTTGTATTATTTCGTGTATCTCTCTCTCTCTCTCTCTCTCT
Source organism: Camellia japonica (assembly GCA_030407325.1). Taxonomy (NCBI): domain Eukaryota; kingdom Viridiplantae; phylum Streptophyta; class Magnoliopsida; order Ericales; family Theaceae; genus Camellia; species Camellia japonica. The sequence goes on from JAPPVO010000016.1 coordinate 184,275,741, forward strand.
CTCTATATATATATATATATATCTTCTCTCTCATCGTGACCACCATCATCACCACCACCTTTCAACACCAAACACACCTTATTCACCCATTTTCACAACTAAGTTCCATCACCATTACCATCAAGCTCCACGATCACCATCATCGCGAGCTCCACGTCACCGTTGGACTGTCACGACCACCATCGCCCAGCTCCGTCAAAACTAAGAACCACCCTTTACAAAGTGCTATGAAGCTGCAGAAGATGGTAGATGATGAAAAAGAAAGAAATAGATTTGGAGATGTTTCTTTGGAATGTGTGAAGTTAGTTTTTGGACAATTTTGAGCATGCCGAAACCACCCATTTTAGAAAGAAGTGAGAAAACGAGGTGGCATAGGATGAAGTATCACTACAAAAAATTTGCTTTTTGTCGTCGCAAATACCCAAAACGCCGTCTCAAAAGTTTTTTTGCAACGGCAACTGGTTTTTAGCGACGGCAAGAGGGGGGTGGCAACAAAGGGGGTTGCTAAAGGGCTTTAGCGACGGTATAACGCCGTCGCCTATTTTTTGCGACGGCGAAAATGTCTTTTTGCAACGGCAAAGTACTGTCGGCATTAATGCGTGGAAATCTGAAATTTTTTGAGACGGAACTGTGGTGTCGTCGCGAAAAGGGTTATTTGCAACGGCAAAAATACCGTCGCTAAATGGTTTTTTGAGACCGCAAACATGCCGTCTCTAAAAATATTATTTGCGACGATAAAGAATACCGTCACTAAAGGTCTTTTGTTTCAACTATAATTAATAATGCCAATATCTTTTGCGACAAATACAACCGTCGCAAAAAACTTGATTCTAATTTTTTTTGAGACAGTGTGGTGCCATCTCAAAAAAAAAAAAAAATGCAATAAAATTATTAATAATATGAAAATTACCTGTATTAAATGAAAAATAACTAAAAAAAAAACCGATAATTACATAATAATATAAAAATTCCAGTATATAAATAAAAATTCATCCATAATTAAAATATTCTTCCATTCATAACAACACATCAGCAAAATTATCCCACCACATAATGTTGCATAATACATACATAATGTTGTTCACAAATCTAAATAACATAAATTAAAAATAAAAGTTTTCATCATGATTTTCCGTGGGTTACAAAAACAAAAGTTAGACGCAATCTTCACATGCCTGCATTCCACAAGAAGCAAACTGCTACTCAGGAAATATCTGAAAATAAAAAATAAAAATAATTACTGACAATACAATAATGTGTTAATATTTTAATTACAAAAAAACATAAAAAATTAACTACTATATAATTATAAAGATGGTTAAGTAAATAATTTTGGCTAGACAGAAATCCGGTCTTAACTCCCAAACCGGAAACCCGATTCGAGCCCCGTCTTCTCCCACAAGTCTCTCGTGCCTAGGTGGTCGTGTGTGCCAAGTTTCGTGCTAAACCGACGTCGTTTGGTGATTTTGGGGCGTCAATACCTCGAATTCAAGTTTCTTAAGGAACTAGTTTGCCTAGACCGAAATACGGCTCTAACTCCCAAACTAGGAACCCGATTCGAGCCCCGTCTTCTCCCACAAGTCTCTCGTGTCTAGGCAGTCGTGTGTGCCAAATTCCGTGCCAATCCGACCCCTTTTGGTGATTTTGGGGCGTCAACACCTCGAATTCAAGTTTCTTAAGGAACTAGTTTGCTTAAACCGAAATATGGCTCTAACTCCCAAATCGGGAACCCAATTGGAGTCCCGTCTTCTTCCACAAGTCTCTCGTGCCTAGGTGGTCGTGTGTGCCAAGTTTCGTGCTAAACCGACCCCGTTTGGTGATTTTGGAGCGTCAACACCTCGAATTCAAGTTTCTTAAGGAACTAGTTTGCCTAGAGTGATATCCGACTCTAACTCCCAAACCGGGAACCCGATTCGAGCCCCGTCTTCTCCCACAAGTCTCTCGTGCCTAGGTGGTTGTGTGTGCCAAGTTTCGTGCCAATTCGACCCCGTTCGGTGATTTTGGGGCATCAAAACCTCGAATTCAAGTTTCTTAAGAAACTAGTTTGCTTAGAGTGATATCTGACTCTAACTCCTAAACCGGGAACCCGATTCGAGCCTTGTCTTCTCCCACAAGTCTCTCGTGCCTAGGCGGTCGTGTGTGCCAAGTTTCGTGCTAAACCAACGTCGTTTGGTGATTTTGGGGCGTCAACACCTCGAATTCAAGTTTCTTAAGAAACTAGTTTGCCTAGACCGAAATACGGCTCTAACTCCCAAACCGGGAACCCGATTCGAGCCCCGTCTTCTCCCACAAGTCTCTCGTGCCTAGGCGGTCGTGTGTGCCAAGTTTCGTGCTAAACCGACCCCGTTTGGTGATTTTGGGGCGTCAACACCTTGAATTCAAGTTTCTTAAGGAACTAGTTTGCCTAGAGTGATATCCGACTCTAACTCCCAAACCGAGAACCTGATTGGAGTCCCGTCTTCTCCCACAAGTCTCTCGTGCCTAGGCGGTCCTGTGTGCCAAGTTTCGTGCCAATCCGACCCCGTTTGGTGATTTTGGGGCGTCAAAATCTTGAATTCAAGTTTCTTAAGGAACTAGTTTGCCTAGAGTGATATCCGACTCTAACTCCCAAACTGGGAACCCGATTGGAGTTCCGTCTTTTCCCACAAGTCTCTCGTGCCTAGGCGGTCGTGTGTGCCAAGTTTCGTGCCAATCCGACCACTTTTGGTGATTTTGGGGCGTCAACACCTCGAATTCAAGTTTCTTGAGGAACTAGTTTGCTTAGATCGAAATACGGCTTTAACTCCCAAACCGGGAACCCGATTGGAGTCCCGTCTTCTCCCACAAGTCTCTTGTGCCTAGGCGGTCATGTGTGCCAAGTTTCGTGCCAATCCGACCCCGTTTGGTGATTTTAGGGCGTCAAAACCTCGAATTCAAGTTTCTTAAGGAACTAGTTTGCCTAGAGTGATATCCGACTCTAACTCCCAAACCGGGAACCCGATTCGAGCCCCGTCTTCTCCCACAAGTCTCTCGTGCCTAGGTGGTCGTGTGTGCCAAGTTTCGTGCCAATCCGACCCCTTTTGGTGATTTTGGGGCGTTAACATCTCGAATTCAAGTTTCTTAAGGAACTAGTTTGCCTAGACCGAAATACGGCTCTAACTCCCAAACTGGGAACCCGATTGGAGTCCCGTCTTCTCCTACAAGTCTCTTGTGCCTAGGCGGTCGTGTGTGCCAAGTTTCGTGCCAATCCGACCCCGTTTGGTGATTTTGGGGTGTCAACACCTCGAATTCAAGTTTCTTAAGGAACTAGTTTTCCTAGAGTGATATTCTACTCTAACTCCCAAATCGGGAACCCGATACGAGCCCCGTCTTCTCCAATAAGTCTCGTGCCTAGGTGGTCGTGTGTGCCAAGTTTCGTGCTAAACCGACGCCGTTTGTTGATTTTGGGGCGTCGACACCTCGAATTTAAGTTTCTTAAGGAACTAGTTTGCTTAAAGTGAAATCCGGCTCTAACTCCCAATCCGGGAACCCAATTTGAGTCCCGTCTTCTCCCACAAGTCTCTTAGCTTAGAATGCAAAGAATGCAAAGATACATTTTAGCTTAGAATGCAAAAATACATTTTATACCTGATCTTCTGGTGGTGGTGTATATGGATTCTCGTCTTCTGCAGATTCCCTAAATGCCCAGTGGCCACTCGATGCATCAGGAGCCTATGATAGTTAATGCATAATGTGTTAATCATATTCGAATTTTATACATAATGTTGTGTGAAAATTTAACTATCAAACAATTTAATTTATATCGAACCTGTTTGTTGGGATCCACACTCGCCCCTCGTGACACAAAGGCCATCATCTCAGCTCTCATCTGCTGTAAATGTGTAGAGAACTCTGCTCGCAGCTCCTCCCTCAACTCATCCCTTAGCTCCGCACGAACCTACTGGGTGATCTGAACAATAGTCGATGGCTGGGGTGTTGACTGTGATGGCCCAACATCATCTTTTTACACTGCTCTCCGAGGCACAGTTCTCCCGTATGTGCGACAATATCCATGTCCGTCATGACCTATCAACTCATGGAAAATTGCATTCTCAGCCTCCAAAGTCTGACAATCCTCAGGTAGCATAGAGAGTTGACGATTAAACTCATCCTGTATTGAATAAGACATATATGCCAAATTAAGATGGTTGACACACAAAAAATAAAAAATAAACTTTAAATACAATCAAAGTTGTTTGGAAACTACCAAGGTCTGGATAACCTCTAGGTCATCTGCTCTACGTGTCATAAGCCAAACATTCATCTTATCAGTAGACTCCCCCTTATTGGTCATCTACATTTTTTTAGAAATATGAAAATTAGAATCCAAATAATTTGCACATATACAATGTTTAGTTATATACAAAAATAAAACAATAAAATATAAACCTCATGTCGTATCTGAGCGAAAGTAGTACGCCCTGTGGTATGAGCTATGCCGTGAGCTCACCAATTTTTAGCGTTCCTAGTTGCAATTTTCTATAACAGGTTTAACAAATGTAAGTATATAAATATGATTTGTATGTTTACATATCATACATATAACTTATTTGTATACCTCAGCATCGGAAGTACGCCAATACTCCACAAGTTCTTTCCACTGGCTTGGCACAATGTGCAAAGGAACATCATTCTTCAGATTAGGATCAGGACTTCTAGGCTTGAAATACTTAGCCTTAATCTTATTCTTGTGATCCTTCCATATGCTGTTGCAGTTTTTCATGCAGATTGGTTTGTACTCCTTTGGACATATATTCAAATTGTCCTATAAAACACAATTTCAAAGTTTAAATAATAATAACACAATTTTGGAATTTAAATTTTTGGACAAAAATATACTTTTACCTTCACATCCTTCCAGATAACATCAAGAATATCATCAGGCACAGTATTCCAGTCAAGAAAAGTACGAGGAACAATGTTACCATTCCGCACAATAATGCCAAGTTGAGTAGTTAACTTAGACACGTTATCCCCTATTGGATAGTAATTTTCATCAAATTGTATGTCCAACTTTGTACCAGTACCCCACTCCCTAATGCCCTTGGCACATCCTTTACCACGCCTACTCAAGGTTGATGAAGAACTAACATGACCTGCGAGATACAATAAGAATCAACAATATGCAATGATAATAAACAAATGCAAATTTAAATAATGTCAATACAATCGAATTCTTATACCTGAGGTGGGCTGTGAAGAAGTCGAAGGGTCTGAAAAATACAATGAGAATAAACAAGTTATATGTAATGAGAACAAATAAATATATATATTTAAATAATTTTCATACAAATCAAAGCAAATTTATATACCTGCGGATGGCTCATAAGCCGATGACTCTAGTCAGGATGATAGCTACTATGGTGCCACTGATGGTGGACGCACCAATGGTAAGCTTGGAGGCTGAGTAGATGGTAAGTGTGGTGCCATTGATGGTGGTCGATACGGTGGCACTAATGGCCCCTCTGATGATGCTCGCTGTGATGCCTCCTCTAATGGTGGTGCCACTGATGGTGGACGCACCAATGCTAAGCGTGGAGGCTGAGTAGATGATAGCTGCTGTGGTGCTACTGATGGTGGTCGATGCGGTGGCACTAATGGTGCTCGCTGTGATGCCTCCTCTAATGGTGGTGCCACTAATAGTGGTCGCTGCGGTGGCTGGTCAGATAGTGGTAGCACTAATGGCCCCTCTAATGGTGGTCGATGTGATGCCTCCTCTGATGGTGGTGCCGCTGATGTCCTCTTACGTACCACATCGGACATCATGCGTAGGGGATGATCAGGCTTCCTCTTCCTTGCCATAATAATCTGCAAGTGCCGTGACATTAATCAACATTAGAAACATAGAGAATGGTTTTGAATCAACTATAATATGACATTAATTGAACTAATACAATTATAAAGACAAAGTAAATTAAGAAACTGAACATTAACTACAACATTGGCCTTAATTCAATTACTGATGTTTATTAAATATCAATCTATTTCCACATCAAGTGTTTCTCCTTTTGCGGCTTCCCTCACCCAACCAATTTCTTCATCACGGAGCATTATGTTTTCTTCTAATTGTTAGTTCATATATGGCTCGATTTCTGGATCAGTCGCATTCATATCAAATAAACCTCTTTGAGACATCTTCACCACTACTTGCCAGTCTGGTTCTAACGGGTCTGCAACATACCAAACTTGCTCTGCTTGGGATGCCAAGCTGAAAGGTTCATTAGTAATTCGATCATCTCGGTACAACAAATGATTGAAGTTGACTAACGTGAAATTGAAGACATCTTGTATCTTCTAGTGAATGTTGTCAATCCAATCACACTTAAACAACACATGCTTCTTCTCATTGGAATATCGAATCTCAACAATATCTGTCAATTGTCCATAATAGTACACAGACCCCACATGAGGATTCTTGTCTTTCCGACTAGCATAACTTATGGTATCTGTCTTCAAAGCTACACCACAATTTTGTGTGGCTCGACGATCATCCATGGCCTTTACTCGATACCGAAACCCATTCATTATATACCCGTTGAATCTCCTTGCCATGTTATAAGGACCATTTGTCAATACAATAATCTCTTCAGAAAATATGACATTACTAGTCCTTCGCAAAGTTTGAACCTATTTTAAAAAAAAAAAAATTGTAAAATTTAAAATGTAGTTCGACTTAGGTAAATAGAATCTGTAGATTTAAATAACATGCATGTTCCTTGAACCAAATGTGAAAAGTTTCAAAATGTTCACGCCGAAGCTGTTGATCGTCAACACGAGGCATTTTGATCTTAAGTACTTCAAGGTGTTTACTGTGTAGATTGAAATTTGATCCAAAAAAAAAAAATATTTGGTTCAAAATTCAATGAAACATAATAAAAGATTGAGTGAGTGACATAACTTACTTTATGAATGGTTAAACCGCGCTTGTATTGAATAAGACATACCGATGAGTTTGTACCCAAGAAGTATTATCAAGATAAAAGCTTGTGCTTTCACAAACAGCACGACCCAGATTATCATCACCACTGTAGTTCCTCACGGATCGATTAGATTTGGTTTCCACATCATTGAGATATTGTGCACAAAAATTCATGCATTCTTCCATAAGATATTCTTTAGCAATTGAACCTTCTGGATGAGCCCTATTATGCACATATTGCTTCAAAGTAAGAAGATACCTCTCAATTGGATACATCCATCGAAACTGAATCGCTCCACCCAATAATGCTTCGTCAGCTAGATGTATAGGCAAGTGCTCAATTATATCAAAAAAAAGTAGGAGGAAATATTTTCTCTAGATGACAAAGTGTTACGGCAATACGATCTTGAATATATTGCAAATCCGTCGCACGATTCACTTTGGAACACAATTGTCTAAAGAAATTGCTCAATTCAATCAAAGGTTCAATTACATTCTTCGGTAACGATCTTCGAATAGCCAATGGAATTAGTTGTTGCATCAGAATATGACTATCGTGGCTCTTAAGACCCCCAATACTTCTATCATGTAAGCGCACACGACGCGATATATTGGATGAATACCCGTCGAGAACTCTAACTTCCTTCAATACTTTCAAGAACAAATCTTTCTCATCCTTGGTCATCGTGAATTGTGCAGGTGGTAAATAAGCTTTATTCGACCCTCTTAACTGCAAATGTAGGGGCTTTTTAATATTCATTTCTTGTAAATCACACCGAGCATTAACACCATCCTTCGATTTTCCTACAACCCCTAATATTGTCTACAACACATTGTCACAAACATTCTTCTCTATATGCATCACATCGAGATTGTGTCTTATTAGATTGTGCTCCCAATATGGCAGTTCATAAAAAATACTCTTTTTCTTCCAGCTATGGGTGCGATGTCCAGCTTTCTCCTTCTCTACTTGTCTCTTATGCCTCTCCTTAAGGTCATCCCTCTTGTATTGGGTTAAAATACCCTCAGATTCTAATTGTAGCAGCATCTCAGTTCCAGACAACAATTTTGGTTTGAATCTGACTTCCCGACTACCATCAAATGATACTTTATCCTTTCAGAATTTATGGCCACTAGGTAAAAATCTGCGATGACCCAAGTATGATTGTTTCCTACTATGTTTCAACCAACACGATGTAGTTTCCTTATTGCAACAAGGACATGCATATTTGCCTTTAGTGCTCCATCCTGACAAGTTTGCATATGCAGGAAAATCACTAATTGTCCACAGTAAAGCTACATGCATTTGGAACATTTGATTTATTGATGCATCAAATGTGGAGACACCGTCATTCCATAGTTCTTTCAACTCCTCAATCAACGGTTGCATAGACACATCAATCTTGTCACCAGGTCCTTTCGGGCCGTCAATAAGCACGGATAAAATTAGAAATGGTTGCTTCATGCACATCCATGATGACAAGTTGTATGGAATGAACACAACAAGCCAAGTGCGATGAACTATGTTCATCGTCCTGAATGGGTTAAAACCATCAGATGCTAAGCCAAGCCTTACACTTCGGTAATCATTACTAAAGTCAATATTTCGACCGTCAAAATCTTTCCATGCAAGGGAGTCAGCAGGATACCTAAAGACACCGTCATCAGTTCGTTCCTCTGCATGCCATCTTATTAACTTCGCCGTCTTGGATGACATAAACAACCTCTGCAACCTTGGCTGTAAAGGAAAATACCTCATCTGTTTTGCAGCTATCCGTTTGCCACCATCACCATTTGATTTCCATCTACAACTATTGCATATGACACATTTATCAAGATTGGCGTCCTTGTTTCGAAACAACATGCAACTGTTGGGACATGCATCCCACGTCTCATACGTAAAGCCCAAATCTATTGTGACATTTTGAGCTTTATAATATGAGTCCGGAAGTTTCACACCCAACGGGAACGCCTCATTCAATAACTCAAGCAACATGTCAACAGACTTGTCTGTCCACTGATTAAGCACCTTCAAATGTAGAAGTCAAACAATGAATGACAAAGATGTGAACTTCTGACAACCCGGATACAATTCACTTTGTGCATCTTGAAGAAGTTTGAAATACTTTGCAGTCTCTACATTTGGACCAAGCTGGGGTTCAGATGCATGGGGATTAGGCCCTTGTGGTTCATTACCCTCAACACTTGTATCGGCATGTGGATTTCCCATAACCCCTTGTATCATTCCAACCATATCATCCCAATGTCTAAATTAGCCAATGTTTTATTCTCTCGATTACCATGCAGAGATATGTAAGATTCCCCATGATTAATCCAATGTTTGTACTTTTTAAAAAAATCATTCAAAATCAGATGCTCCCGTACACCCTCTCGTACAAGATGGTATCGATTCTCACACTTCCTATACGGACAACTAATCATCGAACCTTCAACCATATTGGTGTAGGCAAACACAAGGAATTCATCAATCCCATTAATGTATTCCCTCGACATCCTATTTGGCAAATCAATCCAACTCTTATCCATCATCTGTACTTCCTCAAATATCGGTTTAACACATCCACAAAAATATCTTATCAAAGGATCTAAAATGAATTGATTTTGAGACGGAATATGAAGATCATATTCATTCAGACTCCTAAGTTTAAAAAACATTTGAGTAAGACACTTAGTTCTAAAAAATCCGACAAGTTTTGACATGAATAAGACACTTAGTTCTAAAAAATACGACACTTAGTTCAAAACATAGTGCAAGCACCATGTTATTCTATCATACTAGAGCCTTGTAGGCAAGCACTTGGTTTTCTAATTAAAATTGCTACTATTTTTAATTATTAAACTTTGGTCCTTGTTGCCTTCATGAGGAGAATACATATATGACAAAAAAGACCACTACCTTGACTGTAAGTGCTCTCCTTTTTTCAAAGCTTACTAAAAACTACATACATACACGGGTGATCCTATTGTCTGTATTTGTGTGTACTTGTAAGTATATATACCTATTATGAAAATAAAAAATTAAAAACACATGCAACACTAAATAGTTTAAAACTTAGGTCGAAACTAAGGATATGTGCTCACTTGACATGGACAAGCTACATTATGCCCAAGAAACAAGTATTTAAACTTGATATTAGTGTATAAAAAAGCCTTCAAAAGCTATTTTAGAAGGTGGTTTCTGAAATTTAATATTACTCTACTTAGACTTCACACACTAACTATAATTTTGCAAGATTTGTGCAAACAGAAAGGGTGTCTTTCAAGTTAGTTACTATAATTTTACAAGTTTAAAAATTGTTATGTATCTTTCAAGTTAGTCGCTATACGAAGTGCAAGAAGCAAAAGATGGATAGCAAGGGTGTCTTCCATGGTGGTATTATCTATCAACAACTAATATATGGCCTCAATAGTATGATAATCTGTTTGAAACACTTACTAGGAGAACGGATGGTTACACTTCTGAAGGTAGTGATTGGAGTAGCTATATAGATACTGGTAGAACAACAATTCAACACTTCCAACTTGGAATGTAGTTGAGGCATTTATATGTCAGTGGTGTTCCAAAGTCTCATAAGTGATTAAACCTAAACTCCAATTGAGTCTTAAATTCACCTCATGTTCTAAGCCTTCATTTTTTTCAACAACCAAATGATATATTAAGATCTTGTATCCAAGAGTCACTATTTACTCTAAACATGTAACCGAAGAACATTCAAATTCAACATGCTTTCACAAAATTGCTCAACTAAGCATTGGTACTTCCATAAATTTTCCTTGAGGAGAAACATTTCACCAGAAGTAAGCACTCGCCTGCGATGATGGACGCACCAACAAACACAAGCACAATTTCTTGTACCGAGTTTTGATCAGATTGAATCCAAGTGGTCATTTATAAAGAAACAACTAAATGCACAGAAGATTTATCCTCATTGGAATGTGGAACTTAACTATAAATATCGTCACTTGTGTTGTCTCGTATTTTTCCAATTGCTTTGAGAAGACTGACTAGGTTGTAGTCTTGTAGACATCTAACTTTTTAGTTTAGTCATGCATCGGTTGCATACAGACAAAAAAAAAAAAAAAAATAGAGCAATGGAATAGGAAAGAACATGGGAACCCTACCTCTTCTGGAGTTAATGGACACTTCCAATAGCTCTTCTTTCACTATAAACAAGTTCCTTCTCTGCAAAATTTTCCTTCGATATTTCTTCAATATGCATTGTTCTTTAGGGTTAAATATATCAATGCACCTATAAAAAAATTTTAGAAAAACTTGATTTGATTAGTAACTAAAAAATTCTAAAGGGGAATCACCAAGCATTACTAACAAATACTTGGCAGACATGTGAATCTACAAGAACGCACAAATACTATAGTCGAAAACGACAGACAAGGTGATCTGAAGAAGATATATTTGTAAGATACATGTGTACGTATATGTTGGGACCATCATCTTTGAAAATTTCATAGAGTACCCTTCCTTAGTCTTCAAGCATAGTAGGTCCTCCCCATTAAAGAAAGCTATCTATTCTGACCTTGAAATGGAGCTTTTAGGTTTGTTGATGAAGCTTGAGGCCACAGATTAAGCAAAAAGCTTTATCTCAACTAATCCATGATTAGCAATTTTAGATTATTCGTTGGTCGTTTAGTGAAACCATATGCCTTTTTGTTGGAGAAAATGCGGTTATGACAAGTACAAGATATTTTTTTAAGGCAGTTACAGCAACCCTGTGTTAACATCTTAACTGTCTTGCACGGGAGGAAACCAGGATAGCAGTGAGCAGTACTGTTTATTTATGGGGTTTCAGGGGGGATTTAAATTATGGGTGTTTAATTTTTTGGGTTAATGGACATGGGTTTATGAAGAAGAAAGAGGGTGAGAAATGGGGGCAATTGGTGGGGAAGAGTTGATAAAGTGGGAGAAGATGCAAGGAGCAGTGAGTGGTAATGAGGAGAAGATTCTTGTGTTGGTAAGATTAAGGCCTTTGAGTAAGAAGGTGATTGCAAAGAATGAAGTCTTAGATTGGAAATGCATCAATGAGTCTACCGTTTTGTTTCGGAACAGCCTTCAAGAGCGGTCCATGTTTCCGACTGCCTATACATTTGGTAAGGAAATGCTAATTTATCTCTTTACCTTGTTCCCTTACAAAAATCAAACGATTCTTTGGGTTTGAAATGTTGAAATACAATGGGTGAGGCATACATTGCTCTTGGACTAATATAACAGAATACTAATATAGCAGCTAATTTTCAGAATTCAAGAATAAAAGTGTGAACCCTACTATATTTCTATTAATTTAACAGTTCACGAATTTGCAGAAATATTAACTGAGTGATAAGTTAACTTATTCTTTAAAATATGTTAACTGAGTGAGTGAGAAAATATGCAAGTTATGCTGGCTCTGAGTGCATCTTCTAAGGAGACATATATAATACATATATATATATATAGAGAGAGAGAGAGAGAGCATACGCTGAGTGAGTGAGAGAGGAGCGTTTGAGATTGACTGAGCTCGCACGAGAGAAAGATGGAGACGCAGCACCACCGCTAGCCGTAATACGCCGTCGCCACACCACCGCTAGCCTTAATACGCCATCGCCGCACCACCGCTAGCCGTCGTCGAGAGCGATTGAGCATGCTTACTGTTCGTCGCTCGTCGAGAGAGAAATCGCTGTTCGCCGTCTCTTGTTTGGGGATTTTGGGGAAAAAATATCTGTTTCAAACATTTAGGGATTTTCGATCAAAACGATTGAGCGCCAAACAAATGGGAGAAGGGGGATTTGATTTTTTTATTACTTTTTGCGACGATGCATTTGAACCGTCACAAATGATAAATAAAAATAGTTAAAACGACGCCGTTTTACTAATGGTTTTTTTGCAACGGACATTTGCCATCGCAAATTGTCCACTCCCGTCTCAAAACATTTATTTTTGCGACGGTACACATCGACGTCGCGAATACTTCCGCATTTGTCACACTTTTTGCGTATCTTTATTACCGACAGTAAAACTGTCGTTGCAAAAGCTATTTATTGCGATGGTTTAAACTGCTGTCGCAAAAAGTTCCGTATTTTTTAAGCCATTTTCTTGTAGTGTATAAAGCAAAGTGAAGAGATCGGTGAAAGAACGGGATAAATTTTTAAGAATCAAGAAAATTGTAGAGTCCGAAAGATGGGCCAAAAAAATGTCGGAAACGGGAAAAAAAATCTTATTTTTTGGTCATCTTTCAGAGCTCCGAAAGAACACAAAAAAAAAAAAAAAAAAAAACATACAAACGAGGTGTGTGAGGAGTGATACGAAAACTAGGCCGTGAGGTGAATCTAATGAAGCAAAAATGAGGCAAAACAGAGTTACGACGAAAGAGATATAAGGGCTTGAATTGGTGCGTTTGAATTTGAAAATCTGATCTTTTCGGGCTTGTTCGTGCATGTGGTTTGGAGAATATAAAAGTGGTTTGGTTGGTACGAATCACATCAATGCTATTTCAAAAATCTAAGGCTCTGTTTGGTTGTTAATTCAAATCAATTTTCAACACGTGAGCTCGCGCATGACGTTTGGATACGACGTTCAAAAGTTGATTCCGCGTGTTAATTCAAATTACATTTTGAAAATCTATTTGGCAGCTTGTATCTCCCTTTCAACGTTTCTGCCTTCTTCATCGTCTCTGCAACTTTCACGCGAACCTCATCTACATCAGTCCTTCAGATTCATCACGGGTGGCTTCTCTGTATCAAACATCCGTACTTCAGATTCATCACGGGTGGGTTTCAGAAGTCAAACTCATTTTATAAATAATGAATCCACCCAACCCGCTCTGTACTGGTATCATATTTCACAAATCGACTGAGTTACGATTTGTGCGTTGCGGACGATTTTTATTACGGGCAACCAAACAACGACGACTGCGAGGTGAAATTACTCACAAATTTATTTACATATTTTCTTATAGGGAAATTATTTGAGAAATTCATCCTAATTTATTTTTATTTTTTTTTTCAGGTCAAATTTATCAAATTTAATGTAGATTCCGACGAGCAAATAGTAGCACATTCAATCAGTATACACATTCCATCACGGCGATAACTATTCAACTCCCACTAATCTGGTAAATAAATCCTTCATCCTTCATCTGTTATCTGAAAATTATTTCAGACGAGTCGATAAATGATTTCATTCTTCATCCTTCATCCTGAACTGTTTCAACTTTTTTGTTCTTCAAGAATAGTCAGTAAATCATTCATCTATTATGTATAAATGATTTCGGAGAAGTTGAAATCAGTTCCTAAAAGGTTTATGAGAAATTGTAGAGGCGTATTTTCCATTTCAAATCGGTTGTTATTTTAAATTATGAACTGTTTGAACCATTCATCGATCAAAACCTGAAGCGGCAGTGCCTGGGACACCCGGCCGGTCGTCCCCCGGGTCATCCTGCCGGTCGACCCTGTAGACACCTCATTTTGACCGGCCCTAAGACTTGGGCATTTTATTTTGACCACCCTCACCAGAAAAATCAAATTGAAATGTTAAATTCCAAACCTCACCCATTTTGGCCATCATTAGTATTTTGTTAATTTGTAGTGTTTTATAATGTGTGTGTACATATTAAATTAGGTGTGTGCATATCTTTTCAGTGTGTTTTATATAAATTTATAACTATTTTTAAAAACAAAAGAAAATAAAAAATAAACAAAACAAAATTTAAAATAATAATAATAACCAAAAAAAAAAGAAAAGAGAACACTTGTAAAGAAAAGAAAACAAAAAAAAAAAAAAGAAGAAAAAAGAAAAGATTAAGAATAAAAATGATTATGTTTGTTGGTGGTTTTGAGTGGCCTCGTGGGTGGCCTCGTGGAGGAATAAAAAAGAATGAGGGAAAGAAAAAACAGCAATGCTAGGTATCATGAAAAGTCTTTCATGAAAATGATCATGAAAGATTTATGACCTTTGGATTACACTTAGAATAAAGCACCACACACTAATCAAGGTAATCAAAGAGTCACAAATTTTTCATGATCATTTTCATGAAAAAAATTTCATGATCCCTAACATTTCTCAAGAAAAAAAGCGGAAAAGACAGCCTCAAAGACACGGCACAGGAGGGAGAAAGGGGGGGAGAGGAACATACACACACAGATTGAAGAATAAAAAAACAGCAATGCTAGGTATCATGAAAAACCTTTCATGAAAATAATCATGAAAGTTTTGTGACCCTTGAATTACATTTAGAATAAAGCATCACACATTAATCAAGGTAATTTAAGGATCATAACTCTTTCATGATCATTTTCATGAAAAAATTTTCATAATCTCTAACTTTTCTCATAAAAAAAAAAAAAAAAAAGCACATGCACACACCAACCCGGGCCACCTTTCACACTACCCAGACAGACCACGTACACCACCTTCTCTCTCTATAATAGAGACACACCCAACACACGGCACGAGGGGGAGGGAGACACATGCACACGATGCACACAGACAACACACAGGAGATACAATACACACACATGGAGACCGGAGGAGCTTAACACACAGAGGGAGAGGGAAGGAGAAAAAACACACGGGTGAAGGAAGGGGAAGGGGATACACAGATAGACTCACACACCCACTCAATCTCTCTCGCTCCCTCCCTCACGGCAGCAACCCAGCTGCACACACCCACTGTTATCTCTCCCTCTCCGATCCCATACACCATGATCACACACCCACACTGTAACACACACACTCATCACCTATACACACGGTTTTGACAGGAGGATACACAAGACACATGGGTTAGAAAGGGGGGGAAGGAGAGGTGAAGGAAGGGAAGGTGAGAGAGGCACGGCAGCTGAGAGAAAAAGACACACCAACGGGAGCTCTCTCACTGCACTCACCTCACGGCTCCATGGCAGCCATCACTCACACATGCATGACACTTGATACACCACACACACATACTCACACACCCACGGGGGCTCTCTCGCTCCTCTCTCTATAACACACTGAAGCATATACACGGCAGCTGAGGGGAGGACCTCACGACCCACCTCTCTCACTCACATGCACATGAGAGATCACCCACTCCAGCTCTCTCTCGGCTGGCATTTGGGAGGAAAAAAGACCCACACACTTCTCTCTCTCTCTAAACTCTCTCCCTCCCTCTTCTCTCTCTCACAGCACACTCCACACTAAACACAGACACACACTCATGGCAACACAGAGGGAGACCACATACACACTGCCATCCTCTCACACTCGGCATTCACAGACACACACTATACACACGGACTGATACAGCACCACACACCAACACACAACCCATGCACAACACACCCAGCTCACGGAGATGCATGACACACACCATTGAGGCAGCACAAACACACAAGAGAGACACGTTTTTGAGGGGGGGATCACCACATGGCCACAAGGCAACACACGGGCTCTCTCTTCTCTCTCTAACCCAGCAAACCCAGCACATCCACACATGTACACGGGCAGACCCAGTCTCTCTCTCTCTCATCATCTCTTCCTTTCCATAGACTCTCTCTCTCGGCTGGATTTTGGAGAGGAGAAGCTACACTCACTACCCATGCTCCATACACACAGACTTGACACACAAGACCCAAGGGGAGCTCTCTCTTCTCTCTCTAACATTCCTCTCTCTCACGGCTACACACCACCACCTCCCATGCACACACCCACTCTCTCTCTCTCTCTCTCTCTCTCTCTCTGCAACCTCCATGGTTTAAGTTGAGTTTCGGTCAGTCATGGTTGGTGAGTATGGGTGTCAACCGTGGCTATCTCGCCGGCGACGCTTCAGTAGATGCAGAGTTGATGCCATACGCATGCACAGGCCATGTGCATGAGTTTAAAAAGGTTGAGTGGCTCGGTGGACCTCCATTAAAGATGAATTTACATGGGTGGATTGGATTGAAGACACATGGCTCTTTGCGAGTTGCTGAAAGGCTCGGAGTTTAAAATTGTTATTTTTATTTTGAGTGTTTTGTGAGGTTTTGTTTTTATTATTCCCTCCTCTCTCTCTTTCGGATCTGTAATAATTCAAGTATTGTAATAATTCTCCCACCCCGCTTCTTTCTATCCCATTCTTTAATCGCTTTCCCTAACTGTGTGTATGTATATATCTGACATGCCATGCATATCCATGCTTTACATTTATGTTCCATGCATTGAGATTCGGGTAGATTTCTATGTGTGAATTTAATCAATTCTTCTGTGATTCTATGCGCTACCTCATGTTATTGAGATGATTCACATGCCGTATTTTAGAAGCCGAATCTTTAGTGCATCTCATGAGTGAATTGCATTAGGATTCTGTATATAAGATCATGCATATTTTACTAACTTTTATTTTGTAGCTGTTCGAGGGACGTCGATATCTCTGTGAGTTTTTTATGCTTTAGCATCCCATTTGCGTGTGATTTTCTTATTATGTTTAGCATCCTACCATGTGGCTATTTGTTTAAGTGATAAACTGTTTGAATGCCTGTGGATGAAGGCTTGTTGCTTAGATTGGAATAATGCAATAAATGTACGTTTTAAGCCCACTTTGCAGGGGCAAATTCACAAACTTTAAGCCCACTTTGTCAAGTGGCAGATTCAAACCCTTTTCGAAAAACAAACATGAAATTGAATTGTTCCAATTTGAGCAAACTAGTCTATACTTGTATGCTTCACATAGTAAATTTTAGGATTTATTCAATAATCAGAACATGAACATATAAAGAAAATAAAAAGTCATATCATGGTTTAGTAGAGGCCGATCTTTTGATCGGGTGAGTGGGGGTGCTCATTATTGACCTTCCCCTCTCATACCTAAGGTTCCGAGCCAAGCATCCTTGGTTACGACGAACAGTGACCTTGGCACCGAGTCATGGGTTTCCTAATTTCCCAAAATATTAGGTGGCGACTCTAAGATCTGATGACGCAGTCCATTTTTGACAAAATTGCAATAAAATAGATTTTCAATAAAAGTTGCCAAATCTGGACTCTCATCTACGTTTCACATTGCACTCGTGAGACATTGAGATAAAAGAGATCTCGGGAGTCCGAACTGTTTAACGCGCGCGGGTACCCCCCGGGCATGTTATAGACCCGCGGGTCTTCCACCCGATCCCCCCACCTCTTCCGGTTTTGTCTTCCCGTTTTTCCATTTCTTCCTTAATGGTTTGAACCTACCGGTCCTCCCCTCAACTGTTTGAACTTACCGGGCTTTTTTACTGATTTTTTTTCCTTAATTTTTCTTTTACTGATTTGTTTCCTACTATTTAAACACAATGTTAACTGATTTTTTTTTTATTATTTGTGGTTATATTTCTGCTATCTGAATGTTTTTTTTTTGTGGTTATATTTCTGCTATTTAAATTCAATTAATCTGCTACGTACTTTTTTCCTCGAAATAAAATCATCTGTTCTTTTTCCTTTATCTGTGTTCTCCTTCAAACCAGTTTAAATATAATTTGTATGTTTATAGATGGATGGAAATAATTCCGATGACAATGAGAACACCAAAATGTGGACGCCCAGAATTGAAACGAAATTAATAAATATGTTGAGAGATGAGGTTAGAAACAATCAAACAACGGGCCGTACTACTTCGTGGACAATTAGGCATTGGAATCATTATGCAAATCAGTTGCACAACATATATGGATTTCGGTATACAGGTGTCAAGGTGCGCCAAAAATATCAGCGATTGAAAGCTGATTACCAGACATTTAAGCGACTCCAGGCACAAACTGGTCTGGGATGGGACCCTATTATAGGCACTGTTGTTGCACCCGATGAATTTTGGGATAAGGTTTTCCATTAATCTGTACTATTTTCTAATTTTATTTTAAACATTTCATGATATATACAATGCTTAATTCTTGTTTTGTACTTGTTGTAGGCTAGCAGAAATGTGAAGAAGTTTAGGACAAAAGGGTTTGAATATTTTCAAGAAATGGTAGAAATTGTTGAAAATTGTTGTGCCACAGGGGCCCTGTCTCGTGCATCCACACAAGGACCCTTGACTCAGAAGAAAAAGATGACATGTTAAATAAATTTTGGAACGCTGATGCTGGTGGGAGTAACGCTGGTGGGAGTAATGCTGCTGAGGCCATTCCTGTTGACTTATTCGGGGATGAGTATATAGATCCAGCAAAGGGCAAAAGTCACAAGAGGGGCCCTGCAACCAGCCAGACTGACAATGGTCGTTTCAAAAAGTCCCGGTCAAGTAGGTTTGATGATGTGTGCGCAGCTTTCACATCCTATGTACAAGCCAAAACAGGACATTCACGTGCACGAGAAAATGAGACTGAGGCTATAAGTGCAGGTGGTGATAATTATTCCCTTGATGCATGTCAAGATGCATTGCTAGAGTTTGGGGACATACTACCGTTGCAGTACGTTAGGGCACTGACATTGTTCAAGGATAAGGAATGGCGAAGCTTTTTTATGCGCACTCCTACCCATTTGCGCCTAGCCATGATCCTCGCTTTGTAGTGACTGAGAAGTTCTGTTTTGCTTGTGTTAGCAAATCTTCTTGGCTGAACTGTTTGATGATTTCATTATTCCTGATTTGGTTTTTATTATTATTTTTTCATTTCATCATATCCTCTTTCCTTTTGTATTTTTTTTTTTTTTTTAACTTTTAAGTGTTTTCTGTTATATTAAAACTATGTTCTGTTATTAGAATATCACCATGTGTTAAATAAATTTTGTTCTCCTCTGAATTTTACTGTTTCACCAATAATGCTAACTGTTACAGCATGAATAACATATTATTTAATTATCCTTTTACTGTGATGTAGACAAAACCATATGGCATCCGACAGAGAAAACAATACAATGAAGCTCTCATCAAAGGAGGATGAGGTTGTTGATGATTTTATGGATTTTTTGATGATTGCTTTAATGCATGACCATATCAACGCGTCAAGTAGTCGCCGCCCGCAACGAACGTGTCCATTCAGAGGTGATGATTACATATTCGGCCTATTAAATGGACATCTAGAAACAATGATGAACGTTATGCGAATGGATGCACAAACATTCATTTTATTGAAAGACACTTTACTCCATAATGGCTTTATCGATACTGAACATATGCATATCAGTGTGGAGGAATCGCTTGGAATTTTTTTATATACTTTTGCACAAAATGATCGCCATCGAATAATGGCAGATAGATTTCAACACTCCACGGAAACAATTTGTCGGCACATAAAAATTGTTATGCGGGCATTGTGCAAGCTTTCATCATCGGTTATCAAACCACGTAACATAGAGGACATACCGGGAAAAATTTTAAATGACAGGAGGTTTTTTCTCTGGTTCAAGGTACGAACAGTATGACTGTCCTGTAAGTTTGTTCATATCAATAAGGGTTAATAAATATTATTTTTTTTTTAATTATGAAAGTAATATCGAAGTTCGTTTCGCTTTTAATATGAAACAAATATCTGTCAATTAGGATTGTGTTGGTGCTATCGATGGCACATTGGTGGATGCATGGGTCCCTGCTTCAAGACAAAATACATTCCGCGGTCGGAAAGCAACGGTATCGCAAAATGTACTCGCAGCTTGCGATTTCGATATGTTGTTCACATTTATTAATTCTGGATAGGAAGGTAGCGCTCACGACAACGTTATTCTGGTTGACTCTATTACACGAGCTGATCTACAGTTCCCACACCCACCTAATGGTGACTGTCCCTGAATAACATACGGTACACTTATTTCCTTGTCTGTTTTTGTACATATCAATTGACGGAACTGTGTATTCATTATTTACATGTAGGCAAGTACTATTTAGTTGATACTGGTATCACGAATATGCCTGGATTTCTTGCCCAATTTCGGTCTCAACGGTATCACTTACAAGAGTTTCGCGGCCATCGTTATGCAGGACCTAAGGAATTGTTTAACCATCGACATTCGTCATTACGCAATATCATAGAAAGAACATTTGGTGTTTTGAAGAAGCGCTTCCCAATATTGCGGTCCATGCCAAATTACAAGTCTACACGACAAGGGCCTCTCGTGATTGCATGTTGTGTAGTGCACAATTGGATCCGTTTGCATGCAGCTATGGATCCATTCTTTATGGAAGCTGATAATGAAATGGCCGCAGAAGCAGAAACAGAAGCAGACGGCCTTGTTGGAGACCAGGCTGATAGGGGTGAGCAACGGATATACCGATCCGCCAAAACCGACCGAACCGAACCGATCCGATCCGATCCGCTGCATTTTGGACTGATGCGTGATGACGAGCGGACGGTTGCGGATTGATTTTCTCCAATCCGCCAATTTGGTGAACGGATGGCGGATTTGAAATTTTTTTGGCCGCAACCGAACCGCCAAACCGCAAGCACCCCTAATAATTTATAAGACTTTATGTTTTCAATTTGTTTAAATATTTTGTTTGTATTTTCAATTAAAAAAGAGTTTAAATATTCTGTTGAAAAAAAGTTTTCAACTTGAATATATTTTTTGAATTTAAAAAAATAAACATATTATTTATCTATATTTTTTTGTTTTTAAATTTAATTCTAAAAATAATAAATAGAAAATATGATATATGTTGGTTGGTTTTTGTTTTCAAAAACATATATAGATGTAACAATACAGAGACATACAATCTCTACTACTGCTCTGTTTATGGTTTTGCTGGTTTGAATTGTTATTATATTTAAGAACCATAGATTGTAATACTTTATGTGGATGAATCATTCTGTGATTGTAATATGTAGATGAATCATGCTGTGATTGTAATATGTGGATAAGCCATGCAGTGATTGTGATATTCTAAAGTTTCAAACTTTCTTTTTTTAGATGAGACATACAGTGATTGTAATAGTTTTTTAAGTCATTGACTGTAATACTTTCTTCTTTTTTTTTGTTTTAAGGAAGTACACAAGTTGAATTATGTTGAAAATTTATAAAATCTTAAACCGCCAAACCGATTCGCATCCATCCGCCAAACCGCCAATCCGCTCAATCCACATCCGCCGGATTGGCAGACGGATGCGGATTGATTTTCTCTAATCCACTAATCTGGCGGACGGATGGCGGATTGGAGGTTCCGTGGCCGCAACCGACCCGCGCCCACCCCTACAAGCTGACTATGTTGACATGTCACAACATGGGTTAACATCCCAATCGAACGTTAGGGATGCAATTGCTACTGCTATGTGGCAAAATCATGTTCACCATCAATAGAAAAGGGATGTGAACAAGGCAAGTGAATATCGTACTGACTACTGGTTGTAACAATAGTAATTATTTTACTAATTTCAGTCATTATGACACCGTTACTACATAACTTCGCCCAACCATGATTTTTGTGATTTACTGACTTCTTAGTAACTTTCATAAATAAATATGTTGTTATTAAATTAAATGTGGTGGTGGCAGATGGGTGGTGGGTGGGTGGTGGTGGTAGGTGGGGTGGTGGTGGTGGCAGATGGGTGGTGGGCGGTGGAAGCAGATGGGTGGTGGGTGGTGATGGGTGGTGGTGGCAGGTGGGTGGTGGTGGCAGATGGTGGCAGGTGGCTGGTGGCTGGTGGTGGCTGGTGGGTGGTGGTGGCAAGTGGGTGGTGGTGGTGGTGGCAGGTGGGTGGTGGTGGTGATAACTTGACCATTTAAAAGTGTAACAAATAAAAAATAAAAAGTATTTTATAAATAAAAAATAAAACAAATAAAAACTAAAGCATAATAATAACAATAATAATAATAAAAAATTAAATTAAATAAAATAAAATAAAAAATTAAATTATATTTTATTGTTTTATATCACCGATTTTATAGCAAAATATGATTTTATATGAAGAATGTGTAAAAATTCGCTGGGGTACATCTTCAAGTAAGGGTGTCTAATTTGTGTAAACGCTGAGGTATTCTTTTTCATTTTCTGTACACAAGTTTATATTAACTTTTTTTTTTTCCTTGTCATTTAAAAAAAGAATGTTTATTATTAAATATTTTTTTTTTGGTACACATGTTTATTATTAAATTGTAACTTGTTTTATTTCATTTCAGAACATTAATTTAATTTTTTCTATTAATTGATGCAGACAAATTATTTAATAATTGTTTAATTTTTATTCATTTTATTGAAATGAAGGATTTCGTTGACATTTATGAAGTACTATTTATTAAATTTTGTACAAATAATTTTTTCAATACATAATCTTTTTGTACAGATTGTTATAACATTGTAACTGTGTAATTAAATACTTCCAAAAAAAAGCCCTCGTTGTTATTAAGTACGTGAATAGAAAAGTTTATAACAAAATAACAACAGTAAAACAATCAGAACAAAATAAGAAAACAAATAACCAAAACAAAAAAAGGGGAAAAAAATATAATCACCATATCTGTGAACCATTTTACTTGATTTTTGAACAAGTTAAGCATCATTGTCAGGTGGTGTTGGACGTGGAGGGAAATGCTGATGGTATAGCTGAGTGACTCGATAGTTAATCTGATCAATGCGGTTCCTTGTCAATTCAGCACGTCTCTCTGAGTCTACACGAAACTCACCAAATTGATGAATTAGTGAGTTCTGAGTGGTGGCAATTTCATCGAACCGAGTACCAAATTCGTCAAACCGAGTACCCAATGTATTGAGCTGATTAGCCATGTTCCCATTGTAGGCGCTGATTGTACCGTTCTTGTTCCAAGGCTAAATAATCAGTCCAGTAATGAGGTTGTTCATGTGGTGGCATGGCATTGTCATTGGGTTCTTCCTCATCAGGTATTGGTTCATTTTCAAGATTAATAGAGCCCATCAAGGTGTCAGCACCACCAGCTCAGGTCAGTGTATACTCAGAAATTGGTGAAGTGATTCTGATCCATCCTTCACCTTCAAGGTTCACATCATGGGCTTTGAAAATTATAGTTAACAAAGCTCCAAAAGGTAGTGACCGGCCACTCAGAGTTTCAAATTTTGCAATCATCATTTCTTTTAGTAATATAAAGCATAAATCTAATTTTTGTCCAATTTCAAAACAATATAACAAGTAAACTTCAAAACATGAAACACGATTATAATGTCCTTTTTTAAGAGTGACATTTTCAACTATCCATTGATGGAGAATACGAAGGTGAGGTTTTAAATGGCTGACTTCTAAATTAGTGCCGCTAAATCGGTTGTCACAAATTGTGGTATAAATCTGACTGACATAATCAACAATTTTTTCTAAGGCAGACTCATTTTGAAAATAACATTGTAAATCTCCTGTTTCGACTCCAATAATTTGTGCAAAACGATGGAGAGAGAGTGTGATTGTTTTCCCCTTAACATAAGAGGTAAGACTGAACGATTCATTTTGTTGGTCACCCGGTGTCAAGTGAACATAAAATAATTGTAGAAGACGGGGATATATCTTATTTGGTAAATTATTTAATAGTAACCATCCCATTGTATCTAATTTGCCAAGTAAGAGTGAATCATATTGAGAAGGTAGTTTCACGTTTCTCCCTGTAACAATTGGTCGAGTAATGAAATGTTCATAGGCTTGTTCATGATGATATGTTGCAAAATCATTAGTTGGATAGCCATCATGTTGTTGCTGTGGTGGTGGTACAGGGTTTGAGGATTCACCAAGTTCGGGCCTGGTTCGTTTTGTTCTTGGCACGATGACTACAAAAGTGAAAGAAAATTATATATTAAAACATATGAGAGATAAGAAAAATGTATGAAAAATATATCAACCATTAGTACATTTTTGTGCATACAAACTTATTTTTATGTAAAAAATAAATGTAAAAAAATTTGGTAACAAAATTTAATTAGGCAGATGCCATAGAAACAGATTTTTATACAAAAAAAAAAAAAATCATAGGGAATGACATTTCTCATTTACATTGGGTTTGTTTGATACAGTTTATTATAACTTAGAAACTGATAATCAGAAAAATAAATGATAGTGTGACAAAATTATAACAGAAATCAGAAAATATAACAGATGAAAATAGAACAGATAGGAAACAAAGCCAACAGATACGGAGGTGGAATGGTGACTGGGCCGGGATGTCCGGCCGGATGTCCCGCGGGATGACCGGTTGGTAGACCACCGGGATGACCGCCCGGTCCTCTTCCCCTCCCTCTAAAGCTAATGTCTGAAGCTAATATCTTAAGCTAATATGAAGATGAACTGACATCAAAACTAACCTGCAAATTATGGAAGTGGAGAAGGAGGACCTAATGAGTTGGTGGATATGCGCTATTTCTCTAATTTTTGTTCTCTGATGTAACTGGAGAAGGTGTTTCTGAGATGGTGAAGTTGGTGTGGTAAACGGAATAAGATTCAGATTTAATAGAAAGGGTGAGGTTCAAAAGGTTCATGTTGTATTTTTTTTTTATTTACTTTTTATTTGTTAAATATTATTTATTTTTAATATTATTACTTTTTTAATGATATCACATTCGTGTACTGAGTACACAGCTGCATCCTCTCCTTTTTCTTTACCTCAGTGTTGAACACACAGCTATGAAACAATAGGGGGTAGGTAGTAAGTAAGTGAAACTACTATCTTACCCTTTATATTTTGTTCTATGTAACCAGTTTCCATTTAAGTGAAGAGGGGCATAATAGTTATTTCGTATGCCAATCCCCACAATTATATGAGCTCAACGGGTACAATAATGCATTGCATTTCTGTTATCACATCTGGACGAAATTCATAACATGTAATAAATGGAAAAAAAATTGATAATGTTTTTGTAAGATTTACGTTATGATTTGTATTTTAAAATATTAAACTTAGTGTATTTATTCCTTCTTTATTAATATGTATTTTCAAAAGTTGTTGACTTTAACAAAATGTTAGAAAAAAATTAAAAACGTATTTTACAAATGAATTGATAGAAAAATTAATTGGCAGAAAATAATTGACATAGGTTTATTTTAAAATGAAAAAATTATTTCGAAAAAACAATCATTCAAAAAAATTACAAAAAAAAAATAATTGACAAAAAAAATCAATTTTTAATTTCAATATTTTAAAAATAGTTTGGTTATTATTGTTGATAAAAAATATGGATATCGATATATGAGTTGTGTGTTTGATGATAAATTATTGGTTTAATTAAGTTTTGAAAACTATTTTCAAAACACACCACCAAACAAATTTTCATCTTTCACATGTCACATCAAACTTTCAAAACTTAATTCAAAATACATCTTCAAAACACAATTCAACACTCTATTTAAAAACCATAACCAAACAAATTTTCTACACTCAAATCATAATTCTACAACCCACAAACTCAAAATACAACTCATACTCTCAAATTACATTTACAAAACACAACCAAACGCAGGCTAAATGTTTCCACATATTAATTGTTTGATTCCATGGGTTTGGTTCGTTACTAATTTGAATCATGAGGAGAAAGTGGGTTTGGATAATTTTTAAAGAGAGAAAAGTGGGTTTGATTCCATGATGGTGGTGATGTTGGTTGGTTGTGATTTTACATGGAAGCTAATGGTGGTGAGATGAGAGGAAAAATAAAAAGTGATGGTGGTGGTTATGCATGGAATATGATAGTGGTGATGTTGGTTGGTTGTGATTTTGTATGGAAAGTAATGGTAGTGAGATGAGAGAAGAAATAAAAGGTGATAGTGGTGGTTTTGCATGGAATATGATGGTAGTGATGTTGGTTGGTTGTGATTTTGCATGGAAGGTAATGGTAGTCAGATGAGAGAATAAATAAAAAGTGATGGTGGTGGTTTTGCATAGAAGGTGATGGTGTTGCATATTTATATAATGAAGGAGAGAGAAGAAGTGTTTTGGTCCAAGAGTGTAACCCACGCTCTGTTGCACTATACTTTTATGCTCGTGAAGCCCACGTTCTGTTTAAACAAACGGATCCGTCAAAAATTATAATTTGGTATTAAATCTAGGGATTTAAGTGTTACAAATGAACGTATAGGGGGTTCCATGTTTTTTGGACAAACCACAAGAGATTAAAATGTAATTTACCCTAATATTTAATATAATGCCTTGCTGCTTCTACCAGTATTTCACCTTTGCTTTCATTTTGCACTTTTCCTTTTGGTTTCTCCTCTTTTTTTCATATTCAAGAGGTGATGCTCCAATTTCGAACAGTTGAGCCTGCACAAAAGGTGGTGATAAAATGGTGGTTTTAAACTCCGAGTTTTGACTACAATTTGCATTTCTTGCCTACCAGCCAGTCATGAAGCCTTGCTTTACCTAAGATGTAAGATGACTTGAACTGTTGTTGGATTGATTGTGATGATGCAGTTCGTCTAGGTGAATGGGCTAGACCGATCCAAGCTCCTCAGATCCAATGGGCTACCTGCAAATAAGTTCAACGGGGAACGGGGTAGTCCCCCAGCGAACCCTCCGGTGTATGAATTAGAACAGGTAATAGACCAGAAAAATATCGAGAGAGAAGGTGAGAGAGAAGGAGATAGATAAAACTTAACTTCCTCTTTTGCCTCAGGCTTTGTTTATATCTCTTGGTAATCATTTCGTTCCTTGCCGAAAGCTTGTGCCGTCATTCGTCTTGTTCAGGGTGAGGGGGTGCCATTCCGGCTGAGGGGTGTTGTCGCAATAAATGCTGTGATGGATTGCATTAATGGTGATGTGCTGTGGCAATAACTTTGCAGATCTTTGTCTGCTGATGTGGCCTCTCCTGCATCCGCCATGTGTCTGGATATTATGGGTCCTCCCTGCCCAGTTGGCTTCCAGAGGTGCTGGGTTTTTCTAACCGGGTTGTGTAATGGGGTCTAGATGGTGGGCTTGGGTTTACCCTTTGTGGGCCGTGATCCTAGTGGGCCTATCCCTGTCAGTAGTCCCCCATTCCCAAGTGCAGCTTTAGTCCAACGAAGGGAATAATGATAAGGAAGACGAATTCAACCGGTAGGCTGAGTGGACCAGGCTGACCGTGAGGGTAGCCGAGTGGATGAAGCCGAGCACAAGGGTGACCGAGCGGGCGAGACCGAGCGTAAGGGTGGCCGAGCGGATGAGGCCGACCGCAAGGGTGGCCGAGCGGAAGTGGCCGAGCGGATGAGGCCGACCGCAAGGGTGACCGAGCGGGCGAGGCCGACCGCAAGGGTGGCCGAGCGGGCGAGGCCGACCGCAAGGGGGACCGAGCGGACGAGGCCGAGCGTAAGGGTGGCCGAGCGGATGAGACCGACCGCAAGGGTGGCCGAGCGGATGAGGCCGAGCGTAAGGGTGGCCGAGCGGATGAGGCCGACCGCAAGGGTGACCGAGCGGGCGAGGCCGACCGCAAGGGTGGCCGAGCGGGCGAGGCCGACCGCAAGGGGGACCGAGCGGACGGGCACGGGGCTCAAGAGGCGGCGTGTCACGTGGCGATTTGAAGTGGAAAAGACAGGGTGAGGGCAGGAGTCAGTGCATCTGGACCATACACGTGGCCGGGTTTCAGGGGAAGGGGAAACGTCAAGCGTTGGATCAGGAGTGAAGCGTCAGGGGCATTATTATGGGCATTTGATGATACAGTTTTGGCGGATGATTTGAAAAGTTTTCAAACTGGCGAACGTTAATTTGGATCCTTGGAATACGGGCAAACCGTGGGCTTTTGGTATCATACGATTCACCTACTTGTTTACAAAAACTCAAAATATTCGAAGTATCAATTCCTTCGTTGCTCACGATACCCCATTAAAACACTTCTGCAATTTTCTGGAACCTGCATCTGAAGCTATTCGCAAACACAACTTAGCAATGGCGCAGGAAGGGACTGGGGATGTGAGGATGGATCCGTTGGGGAAGATGATGCAGAGGAATTAGCGATTCAGTATAGGTCCAACAGGGGTGGGGAATTGGTAGAAACGGCACAGCCAATCAGCCAGGTGGAACCAGACCACTGGCATTCGAGGGCTGATAGATCCCTTATTACAGCGGCGGAGTTGGGGGCTATCCGCGAGAAGTATCAGATTCCTGTGGAGGTGGAATTATGGGTGCCGAAATCGACGGAGAGACCTTCCGATGTCAGGGTGGGTGCGTTTTCCCTCTACGAGGAAGCTCTAAAAGGTGGGCTGAGGTTGCCTCTGCCGCAAATCGTGGTAGAGGTGCTCAACCACCTGGAGGTAGCACCAGGGCAACTGATGCCCAATGCATGGAAAATCCTGCTGGCTTGTGCATGTGCTTGGCCAAAGGCGAACGGAGGGGCGGCCATGACGGTGGAGGAGTTCTTCGGCTGTTACAAGGCTGCAGGACAGCAAGAGACCTGGATCACCCTTCAGGCGTTGGCAGGGAAGGGTTTGGTGGCTGGTTTACCAACGTCCATCAAAGGTTGGAGGCCGCGGTGGTTCTATGTGTCCATCCCTGGAGGGGTTGGTGTGCGCACCATATGGAAGGTGCCAGCCAAGTATGCAGAGGTAAAGTTGGGGGCGGCGGCAGAGGAGAGGGTTAAGAAGGTGAAGGAGTGGAGGGAAAAGGAAAAGGTCAAGTGGGACGAGCTGGTTCAGCCGTCGGTCTTGTTTGAAGCTGGGTTGGGCCCAAAACCGATCGGTGGGGACCTCGACCGATCAGAGTTGGAGGTAAGAAGAAAAGCGCAAGAGGCGGAAGATCAAGCCATGCTGGTGAAAGCCCAGAAGTTCAAGGAGGCCCAAGCCGACCGACCTCCTCAGCCAGTGGCGAGGGAGAGGATTCGACCTCGTCCCAAACCCTTGGGAGAGAAGGGTTTGGGTGAGTCTGCTCTGCGGCTGCTTCCAAAAGATCCTCTGAAGGAGAGGTCGTTGAAGGAGATGGAGGCACTGGGGGTAGGGAAGAAGAAGAAGAGGTTGAGGCGGGGTGGGGAGGAGCCAGCCCAGAAAAGAAGAAAGGAGGTAAGGATGGAGGGGGCCAGCCTGGCCAAACAAGTGGAGGGTGAGGGCGGGGAGGTGGAGCAGACCCCAGAAGGGGTGGTCGTCTCAGCTGGGGAAGAGGTCCTTGCGACAAAGGATACCCCCGAAGTGGCGATAGCCAGTCCGACGGTGGACGTGGTGGAGAAGACCCCAGTAGAACAAGTGGGGGCTGGGCAGGTTGGGGGCGAGCCGAGTGGGATGTTGGAGAAAACCTCAGTGGTGCCAACAGAAGTTAGGTTGGCTGGGGTTGAGCCAAGTAGGAGGGAGCAGACTCAAGGGGGCTCTGCGCCGCAGGAAAGGGGGGCTGGTCTGGGTGCCACGACTTACCATGCTCGTGCAGTAGCTGGGAGACTGGAGGGAGATGGAGGCCCAGCGAGGTCGGTGGCAGACCGCCTAGTGAAGATGGTGGATGAAGCAGCCCTGCGGTCGGCATGTGGATTTAATGAGGCTGACCTGCTGAGGGGGTTATACTCCGCTCAAATGGAGGTGACCACCTTGGCGGGGGCTCTTCTCAGGAAAGCAGGGGCCGCCAAGCTAAAGGCTGAGGAGACCAAAGCCCAATTGGCCAGTTTGCAGAAGGAGAGTGCTGACTGGAAGACCGCCCACACTGATCTGCAAGCAGTCAAGTTGGAGCTGGAGGGTGCACGCCGCCAAGTCGTGTCGCTCGAGTTTCAACTTGCTGCAGAGCGGCAGAGGTTGGAGGAGACCAAAAAGGCTTGCGATGTGGCGGTCGAGCGGCACGAGGAAGCCATGAATAATAACGAGGATCTTGTCAGGCAGAGAGACGAGGCAGATGCTAAGGTGGAGGCTCTGCAGAAGGCGGTGGAGGAGAAGCTGGCCAAGGCAGAGGAGGAGAAGGTGAAACTGAGGAGGGAGTTGGAAGTAGAGGGTGAGAAGGCGAGGGCGGAGAGGGAGAGGCTAAGGAAGGAGGTGGAGGAGGAGAAGGTGAAACTGACTGCTGAGGGGGAGGCCTGGCAGAGGGAGCTGGAGGCTGAGAAGGCCAAGGCTGCAGCTGAGAAGGAGGCTCTACAAAAAGAGCTGAACGAAGAGAAGGCGAAGGCGGCGTCAGAAAGGGCAGCCTACCCTGATCTTTATGTTGCAGCTGTGACACAATTCAAAGGGTCTCCTGAGTTCCAGATGGCGATCGACGCCGCAGTTGCTGCCAGCTTGGCTGGGTTGGGGTCTGGGGGTGCTGGGTCATCAGGGACAGGTGCTGGGGTGAGGACAGAGTCTGAAATCATTAACAGTTTCCAGCAATCTGACTACTACAAGCACGAAATGGCTGAGTACTGGGACAGCGGTTGGAAGATGTTCAAGCGCAAGGCGGAGGAGCTGTTTCCAGACTTAGACCTGAGTAGTGTGGTGGTTGGAGAAGATGACGTAGCCCAGACCCCACTGGACGAAGGCGTGGAAGAAGAAGACCTGGCCTCAAGTGAAGGAGATGAGTGAGCTGGATGATGAGTAGACTTAGGAGTTTCGATTTATC
Organism: Camellia japonica; assembly: GCA_030407325.1. Lineage (NCBI taxonomy): Eukaryota > Viridiplantae > Streptophyta > Magnoliopsida > Ericales > Theaceae > Camellia > Camellia japonica. The sequence continues at coordinate 184,307,012 of JAPPVO010000016.1, forward strand.
GTCTTGTTTGTTTTTTTTTTTTTTTTTTTTTTTTGGAAGGGATGTAAGTAAGTTGTACACACATTTTTGAATGAATAAAATGGCATTTATGGTTCTAGTTGAGGAGTCCAGTGTATTTCTCCTTGTGCTGGTTTGGCCTTGCTTTGTTTTTCTTGGGATTATTTTGTGCACTGATGTTTTCAGCAAATGCTTGTGCTAGGCAGTAGAGCAAGGTGAAACTAAAGTCATGCCAGAATCCAAGCCAGAATAGGACAAGGAATTTTCTAATACAGAGTGAAATGGCAAATTTTTTGAAGTGTGGGAGAACATCTTTAAAATATGACTAAGTGTCAAATTAGCTTGAAAAAGTGGACTGAAATGTAATGTTGAAGGTGTGATTTTCAAATGAAATATGGGGGAGCATCTTTAAAATATGACTAAGTGTCAAATTATTTTGAAATTATGGTTAAGAGTTAGACTATGACTGAGTGTTTTGCTTTATAAGCTTTCATTCATAGGTCTGACTGCGGCTTGTGAAAATGCTCAGGTCGGACTGAGGCTTTTGAGAGTGCTCAGGTCTGGTCGGACTGAGGCTTTTGGAAGTGCTCAGGTCTGACTGAGGCTTTTGAGAGTGCTCAGGTCGGGCTGAGTCTTTTGAAAGTGCTCAGGTCGGACTGAGGCTTTTGAAAGTGCTCAGGTCGGACTGAGGCTTTTGAAAGTGCTCAGATCGGACTGAGGCTTTTGTAAGTGCTCGGTCTGGCCGAGGCTTTTGAAAGTGCTCAGATCGGACTGAGGCTTTTGTAAGTGCTCGGTCTGGCCGAGGCTTTTGAAAGTGCTCAGGTCTGACTGAGGCTTTTGAGAGTGCTCAGGTCGGGCTGAGTCTTTTGAAAGTGCTCAGGTCGGACTGAGGCTTTTGAAAGTGCTCAGGTCGGACTGAGGCTTTTGAAAGTGCTCAGATCGGACTGAGGCTTTTGTAAGTGCTCGGTCTGGCCGAGGCTTTTGAAAGTGCTCAGGTCGGACTGAGGCTTTTGTAAGTGCTCGGTCTGGCCGAGGCTTTTGAAAGTGCTCAGGTCTGACTGAGGCTTTTGAGAGTGCTCAGGTCGGGCTGAGTCTTTTGAAAGTGCTCAGGTCGGACTGAGGCTTTTGAAAGTGCTCAGGTCGGACTGAGGCTTTTGAAAGTGCTCAGATCGGACTGAGGCTTTTGTAAGTGCTCGGTCTGGCCGAGGCTTTTGAAAGTGCTCAGGTCGGACTGAGGCTTTTGTAAGTGCTCGGTCTGGCCGAGGCTCATGTAAGTGCTCAGGTCGGACTGAGGCTTTTGTAAGTGCTCGGTCTGGCCGAGGCTCATGTAAGTGCTCAGATCGGACTGAGGCTTTTGTAAATGCTCGGTCTGAGGCCTTGAGTGTGTGCTGCAAGCTGAAATTTAATTGGGACGATGAGGATAGCTGGGAGACAAAACAGTTGTTATAAGAAATGTAGTACAATGACCAAGAATTACATCGTGCGTGAAAATGTGAATACAACAATTGAGGATACAAAAGGAATAGCTTATTGAAAGTAGCGTTTCAAGTGCTCAGCATTCCATGGGTGGGGAAGGTCGCGACCCTCCATATCTCGAAGTCGGTAGGTGCCTGGACGCGGTCTGGCTTTCACAATATAGGGTCCCTCCCATTTGGCGGCCAATTTACCCTCAGTCGGATTCTTGGTGGCAAGGGTTGCTTCTCTCAACACTAAGTCCCCCACCGCAAATTCCCTTGGTCGGACCTTGCGATTGTAGTGTGTCCTCATTTTTTGCTGGTATGAGGCTAATCTTACCGCAGCGGTCTCCCTGAGTTCTTCAATCAGGTCTAGGTCCGCGCGACGGAGCTCTTCGGTTGAGGCGAGGTCTGGATGCAGAACCCTGGGGTGGGCAGTCCGACTTCGACTGGGATGACCGCCTCAGCGCCATATGTTAGACAAAAAGGGGTTTCCCCAGTGGGAGTCCGAGCAGTGGTTCGGTAGGCCCAGAGTACGTTGGGTAGTTCCTCAGCCCAAAGGCCTTTAGCAGCTTCGAGTTTGGTTTTGATGATCTTCAGGAGAGAACGGTTTGTGACCTCAACTTGGCCGTTTGCTTGGGGGTGACCAGGGGAGGAGAAACATGGTTGAATCTGGAGGTCTGCACAAAACTGCCTGTACTTGGCGTTGTCGAATTGCTTTCCGTTGTCGGTGACGATGGCTTGAGGGATGCCAAACCTGCAAACGATCGACTGCCAAATGAACTTGGTCGTATTTCGCTCGGTGATGGTGGCCAGGGGTTCTGCCTCTACCCATTTGGTGAAGTAATCGATGGCGACAATTGCAAACTTGGTCTGGCCTCGGCCGGTGGGGAGTGGACCAACCAAGTCGATCCCCCATTTGGCGAATGGATAAGGGCTGCAAAGGGTGATCAGCTCGGTAGGAGGGGCGTGTGGGATGTTGGCGAAGCGCTGACACTTGTCGCATTTAAGCACAAAATCGGTTGCATCTTGGTTGAGAGTCGGCCAGAAGTAGCCTGTGCGGAGTACTTTCTGAGCGAGGGATCTGCCCCCCGAGTGGTTGCCACAGATCCCCTCATGGATTTCTTGCATGACATAGGTTGCCTGGGTGGGGCTGAGGCATCGCAGGTATGGGCGCGAAAAACCTCGTTTATAAAGGATGCCATCGACCAGAATGTAGTTAGCCGATCGAGCTCTGACCTTGGCAGCTAGCTGTTGGTCGTTTGGGAGCTCCCCAGCGGTCAAGAAGAGGAGAATGTCGGATGCCCAAGGGATGGGTTCAGTCTGGAGGAATTGCACTGGAATTGCACTTCTTGTGGGTCGGCGAGATGGCCGGGTGAGCTAGATATTCAAGGTGAACTCCGTCGCTAAGGTCGGAATGGTCGGCGGAAGCCAGCCGGGCCATTTCGTCTGCTTTGGAGTTTTCCGTCCGGGGTATGTGCCTGATCTGGAAAGTATTGAAGAGGCGAACAAGGGGAGTGCTATGTCTCTGTAAGCTCGCATTGTATCATCCTTGGCATCGAATTCCCCCGTGATCTGACCGACGATGAGTTGGGAATCACTGAACACGCGGATCTGGTCGACACCAATGTCTTTGGCGAGGCGGAGTCCTGCTATCAATGCTTCATACTCAGCCTCGTTATTACTAGCCTCAAACAGGAAGCGAAGAGCACATTTGAAATAGCCACCCTCAGGAGAGGCGAGGATGATGCCAGCCCCACTACCCCCCTGCAAGATGACCCATCAACATTGAGAGTCCAGGAATGGGGGTCTTCAGGATCGGCAGGGGCTGATGGGGCCGTTGAGGTAGTGGGTGGCATAGGATTGGTGAATTCCATGATGAAGTCGGCTATAGCTTGCCCCTTGATTGCTGTTCGAGGGCGGTAGGAGATGTCAAACTGGCTGAGTTCGACTGACCACTGCATTAGTCTGCCCGAAAGTTCTGGTTGTTGCATGACCTTCTTCAAGGGCTGGTCGGTGAGGACCACTATAGGGTGGGCTTGGAAGTAAGGGCGAAGTCGTCTGGATGCAGTGACCAAAGCCAAGGATAGTTTTTCTAGCAAAGGGTAGTTCTGCTCTGCTCCCCTCAGAGCTCGGCTGATGTAATAAACAGGCCGTTGGACTGAGCCATCTTCTCTGATGAGGGCCGCGCTGACAGCAGTGTTTGATACTGCTAGGTAGAGGAAGAGGGGTTCGCCTGTGATGGCTTGTGAAAGGAGGGGTGGGTTGGCCATACACCGTTTTAACTGCTGGAAAGCCTCTTCGGACTCAGTTGTCCATTCGAAGGTCTGCCTGAGGACTTTGAAGAAGGGTAGGCACTTATCTGTGGCGCGGGAGATGAAACGGTTGAGGGCGGCTACTCTGCCAGCGAGCCGTTGAACTTCTTTAAACCGTTTGGGCGACTGCATCTCGACCAGAGTTTTGATCTTTTCAGGGTTAGCCTCAATGCCGCGTGACTAACCATGAAGCCCAAGAATTTCCCAGACCCTACGCAAAGGCGCACTTCTCGGGTTGAGCTTCATCTGATACTTTCGAAGGGTGGCAAATGTCTCTCGCAGGTCGGCGATGTGATCGGTGGAGAGTTTGCTCTTAACTAGCATGTCATCCACGTATACTTCCATGTTTTTCGACCGATCTGATGGTGAGAAAACTGCATTGACTAACCGTTGGTAGGTGGCCCCAGCGTTTTTCAATCCGAACGGCATTACGCAGTAGTGGTGGTACCTCGGTCGGTGATGAAGGATGTG